>OZ010579.1:103735560-103965560 GCA_963932145.1 Acanthosepion lycidas
ACATTTGTCCCATGCAGATAAATTATAACAGATATTTAAACAAGCAGTGTGAAATGGAAAAGATAGGATCTTACTTTGTTATAATCCCCAATGAGAATTGGGTCTGCTGAAGATTCTTCTGAGTTGCTGTAGAAGCTATATTAAGAATTCCAGATTTGAGCATGCTGGATTCATCTGTTATTTCACTAGTGAGTACATATGTGGGTTACTTCACTTGGATTCAGCAACAATGCCCATTAGGCAGTGTTATTTAAGTCTATAAAAGTCAATCATTTCCTTCTCTTTCTCTCCTTTTCGTCTTGCTTACTGTCACTTGTAGGTAAGGTGTTCCCTGCTGGTGCCTGGTTGTTTCCTTGGTTCACTGTCTATTGAACTCTTACACACATACATATGTATGTATACACAGGTTTTTTTTCACCCACCTCTTACACACATACATATGTATGTATACACAGGATTTTTTTCACCCACCTCTTACACACATACATGCACATTCTTATCCCTAGTTTTAATGTCTTTTCTTTTGAATTCAATTGTCTACACATATAATTCCTTCTGTTAATAATATGCATTAATTATCATTTGTTTTAAATTCCATGTTTTGTAATATTTATTTTTACCCGGACTCACACAAGTCCACCAAATATTGCTTGTGAGAAAAATATTTCAGGAGCTGTAAATATTTACTGAAAAATGTTTACATCTCTCAACAGAATAGGTAATACCTGCAATACCTCCTCAAACAAGGAAGACATAGGTTTTCCCAAATTGAGGACTGCAAGCCAGATATAATTTCGCTTCCAGTGAAGAAATATTTCCATGGTGCCATGGGCTTGTAAGCTGCACCATGTGGCAGTTGGTTTCCCTGGGCAGAAATCCAGGTAAGGCAACTGCTCAGTTTGACTCTTGGAGACTGACTGATGGACTAGCCACTTTTGTCACTCTATGAAGAGATGCCACTAAGCAGCTGTCACGTGACCATCTTGACTTTTTATATTTGTACAGAATTAAAAATTGTTTACATAGTTTTGTAGGAGAAGACTTAATCTGCAACATCTTTCACAAAGGATAACATTGCAAGCCAATCACTACTCTATCATTTTTCTATGGCAAATGATAAGATGAGATCCATTTTTTATTCCTACCAGTTCAAACCTTTACTAGGACAAGTCATGCTATTTCAACAGAGTAGAAACACTCTCATTCAAGTTAGACATAATTTTCCCAAGAACTGCTACTTTGTTGAACAGATTCCTGCAAGGATGCTTCCCCAATCATTAAAATTTTAATCTCTTCAAGTAATCATTATCTATCCTCCTTATCCTCATAATCTTAAATTCCTACATCATCCTCTTTCTTTCATATCCATTTCAACAGAAACCATCTACCCTGAGTGGTTCTCCAGCCTTGTATTGGGTGAACTTTAGTATTTAAAAAAAAAAGTTGTCCTAAATAATACAGCAACTGTTTTCTTTAGTGTTTAGAGATGGTCAAATGCTAGAAATTTTGGTTGTTTGAAAGATAACGTTTTGATAATATTAAGTTTAAAGTTTTTCAGACTAAATTGTTTACATTTGCTAAGTAAATATCCGCAAAGTTTTAATGGATTTATCTTAACTGAAATGGTAGTACTTGCAAAAATTACATAGTACACTTTTGTAATTTTGTAATAGATGAGAATTTTTCATTGTTATTGTTTCATTTTTACTGCTATTTATCACAACACTCTGGGTAAATATAATCTTCATCTGATAGAGTAAACTGTGCAAAATCAGGAATAAAAAGTAGCTTCTCATAAGAGTTGAACTCATATCTAAGGAGCCTATCTTTTATGATCTTAACCACTTTCATTGCAAAAGCTTTGAAGACAATCTGCAGGTATTCTGCCACACCTACATCCTAAGTTTTCTACACTAACTTTCCTTTAATCTTTAGTAAAGTCATTTTTTTAATTTAAGCATTTTCACTATAATTATTTATTAATTAGTTTTACTTCAAGTGGTCTTGTGCCCAGATGAAACTAAGCTTAATAACTACTCATATTTCACCTTTTGCTTCACATTGGAGTATTACTGTTCCTTATTAGTGCAGTAAATTTGATCCTTACTGAGTGCTCCAGATTTGTGATGATGTATCAGACTGAAGTAAGTTTAGTAAATATTTATACACTTAATATTCTGTGAGATTGCCTCACAGATTTCAATAATTGTATTAAACAATTTGTTGAAATTATTTTTACTGGTCAAATTGAAACAGTAAAAGAACCTCACAAAAATACAAAACAAACAAACAATATTGTATAATTTATTGATTTATTTGTTTTTTATAATTTATCAACCTTTTGTAGGTTATGTAAAGCCAAAACATATTTTGGATTGTAGGAGGTTGCTTACAGTACCCAGTATTCTTACGTGGTCACAAAATTATATGAGTGAATATTTGAAATGTTTGTTCTGAACTTTACCACCTTTTCAACTTCTTTCATAGATTTAGCATTACAAAATTTTTGAAATAATTAAATAATCAAGACTCATGGACAGAACTTTTCCTGATGATGACTTAAAATGAAGCAAAACACTTTGCTCAAAAAAACTGAGTAATGTACACTTTAGGCCCAAACTTTGGGGCTATAATCTGGATCTTGAACAATTGCCTAAAAATTGAAGGTTGTGTGCCTTTATCAAAAATAATTTCCTTCAGGCTAGTGGGACTTTTCTTTCTTGAAGAATTTTATCATATATTCACTAATAATAGCAAAATTAAACCATTACTACATAAAGTTTCCTTAAAATTTTAGCTCTTTTTGCTTAATCTACTTTGCTGGCTAATGATAATCTTAGAAATGGCAAATCTTTAATTTTTGGTAACCCCAATCTAAAAAACTCGATGTCATGCTTTAATAGGTTAAATAGTTTCAGCATTTCACCTTAGTAGGAGTTAATTAAGCCAATGAAGGTATGAAACTTACTAATTATTATATCCAGAGAGTGTCTCCATAATTTTGGCCTGTAGTATATGTTACAACTTTTGAGTGATTATAATATATCCTGCTGTTCAGATAACATGCTCATTTTTGTTTTTCTTCATTGTAAAACTGAGTCAGTTACTAATTTTTCAACTCATATTTCTTACACCTTTATTTTAATTGCTCTTTATTGCAAATCTTAGCTGTTATTCTATGGTCATCGCTAAATCAGAAATAAAGAATAAACCGCCAACAAGAATCAAATAGAAATCTCTTTTTCTCAGGAAAAGCCTTTCCAATTAAACATATGGCATTATACAGGACTATATGGTTAGATTGCTGCCAGTAGCTTTCATGGCTTAATTAGTAAAGCAGCTGTCACATTACAGTAAGATTTCTGATGAAAAGGAATGAGTTTGTTTCTTTAGAGGTATATTCTTTATTTTTAAGCTGTATTGACTATTTACAGCTACAGAATGTTAATATGAGAGTTTCAATAAAAAAGTCAAGGAAATTAAGATGAAAGAAATATTAGTAAAAAGATTAATAATAATTGACAATACTTGAGCTAAAACATTTTTTAAAAATTGGGTAAGTTTAATAGAATGTTGTTTCATAGTTCTACTGAGCTATGCTATCTCATGAACAGTAATAAAGATATATATTTTTTATACTCCAGCTGAAATGGGTATGTTCTCCATTCAAACAAAATCAATTATGTGTTGTTCACTATAATAAATTGTATTAGAAATTTGATATAACATTGCATTTAGTCATCCTTGTCAGTGGCAATCAATACTGATTCCTGTTCACAGGAAATTTTACAAGTATCAGACTGAGGGAAAACTTGGACTATTATCTGGATTCATTTATGCAAAATTTTTTAAAAATACTTGAAACTTTTAAACAGTGCCATTTTAAACAAAAATGGTAACAGAAACCTTTTAGCTAATTTTTATATTTTGATTACTAAGTTATGCCTCCTTGTGAGCTTATGTGCCAAAATGATTCAACCAAAGCATGAATCTGAGCCTAGCAGTTATGAGCAAGTTTTTGTAATGAAGTAATATCTTTTTTTGATCAACTCTTTTCCCTCTCAAACTCATTAAGGTTGTATTAACAACAGCAAAATAGTTGGAAATGTTCCAGGAAGCAATTCATCAGTAATGGGCTGTTGTCTAACATGAGCTTTGTCTTTGTTGTAGCCCAGGCAAAGTAGAAGTTTTTACTAAATTAAAACTGTTGTTGTGATTGTAAATAGAGGAAAAGATACAGTATATTAAAAGTGTTAACAAAATACATAAAAGTAACCAAACTATCACCTTTAAATAAAAATAACAAAGAGAAACTTGTAAATTTGGCAAAGAAGTACATGAAAACTTGTAAATTAATTTTTAATGATGAATGTAAAGTTATATTGAATGTACCAGATTGATGGACTAGAGGTCAGATCCTTCAAGGAAATAGTCAAGATAACTTAGAAGATAGCAGGGAAAAAATAAAGTAATGTTTTGGACTAGTATTGTAGGCAATAAACTTCAAAGTTGATGCGGGTGTCTAAATAAATGCAGAGAATTATTGCAAGATTCGGGGCATTTTTTTGAGTGGAGGTTGTAACCAAGAAGTTTTAAGCTAGAATATATTCATGCAAGACATTTTCCAAAGCCAACTATTGCCCCTTTTGCCAAAAAAAGGTTTCAATGATAATAAATCAATAGAATGGCCATTAACCTCTCCAAATATTAATCCAATAGAAAACCTGTGATCCATCACTAAGAAAAAATGTTTATGAGAATATTCAATATTCAAGCACAGGAGATCTCTTGGAAACAATGAAAAATTCTACAAGTAATTTTAAAGTCAAAACACTAGAAAAGTTAACAAAATTAATGAATGAAAGACTGACAAGGCTCATAGAATGTCAAGGATCCTCTTGCAATTTATTCTGGCATATAGTAGACCGTATTAATCAAAAATGTGTTTATCTGGTCTTTATATTTTAGGTTTATTAATGAAAAAATTATGTTGCTCTTTGTTAGCCTAATAAAACCTTACATCCTCAAACAAATTATTAGCAATCTTTTTTTTCTTTTCATTTTTTTAAATTATGATACATATTTTAAGTGAAAAGTCACATGATATATTGCTTATATAAATATATCCTGAAAAATTTTACCAAGATTGATTTGGTAATATCAATTTTATTATGAAAACATTAACTTAATACAAGTGTCCCCTGGGTGTTGATGAGACTATCCATGGTGTTGATAAATGCCTGGAGTGAGTCAAAATAATTTGATAAATAAATTGTGATGGCTTAAGAACTCATAAATTTCCAACCTTGATACTGCTTATCAAACACTTCCTTCCAATTAATAATGTCAATAAATTCAATAAAAAGGTATATTTATATTTAATGTGTTTATTATTACCTATAGTATTTATTAAATTTTTCTCGTTATTATTATTATTTGAATAAACATGTCTTGTATAGAAAGAGAAATAGAAATTAAGAAAAAATAACAAAACTTAACACAAAAATGAATCTTGTCAAGAAACAAGCATGAAAGAAAAGGGACAAAAGAATTTCTAAACTTAAATAAAAAAAACAGTGGTATATTTTTATATATGGCTGTGTATTAATGAGGGATCAAGGATTTCATGACAGGGTCAATGGCCTAAAATGTTTGGTAACCCAAATTGATAAAATTTAACATAATGCAGACTAAGAAAAAAAAACTGAAATTATCTATTAGCCCATTGTTAAATGCAAATATGATTGAATGCCTTAACTCAAAATGACACAAGAGAAATCTTGAATCTAAGATATTTTCAATGTTAAGGATATTTTATATATTGCATAGAGATGTAATTTGTATTATATATATTGCATAGAGATGTAAGCTTTTAAGTCAATATAATAGAGGTGTAATCTTTTAAGACAATATAATAGTATTTACAAATAGTAGTTAGTTGATATGAAATGAGACAATATTGTTGACTTACAGGTTCATTAAGATGAGTAGGAAGACAAGAATATTATTAATGTAATAATAGACTAAGAAAAGTACTAAAACTTTGGAAAATGCTATTAGAACCAAAGAAAAGAATGATAACCTGCTATATCATATCAAATCTCCTACATGGCAGTGAATGTTGGACAATTTAGAGGAGACCTGAGGCAACAAAGATGCAGTTCTACTGACAAATGCTGAGAATGTGTATGGAAACTGTGAGAAATAAGAAAGTCTTAAGGAAAATAGAAAATACAAAGAACAATCAGAATTGAAAAACTTGAAATATTTGGGATATATGTTGAGGAAATAGGGCTCCAAGAATTTAACACTCACAAGATATACTGAAGACAAGAGAAGCAGATGGAAACAGTAATTTAATGAGTAAATGAATGGCGGATCAGCAACAAAGAGGGATGCTGAAGGGTAAAAAATTCCTTAGAGAAAAAAAAGAGAGAAATCCATGGAGAGCCATGATCATCCCCATCCTGAAAACACTTGGCACATAAAACAAAGTAATGGTCTGTCATATCATTTTGATTGCTCTCTCATGAGGAACTCTGTCACAAAATCTCCCTCCTCCTTTTCTCAACAACTCTCATACTGATATAAAGCAATGATTTTATTTAACATTGTCAGTGCCAATTTTATCTTTGAAAGATCAAATATCAAGAAAAAAAGCTAAAAATTTAACAAAGCTGCAAGATATCAGTTCAAGGTATCAGTTCTTGGCACCTAAATTAATTTGATCACAGGACTTTCAAGAGCTTCTCATTATTTTATCTAAACTAAGTGAGATACCAAACTATCAGTTGTCAGAATATCATTGTTGTATCTGTGTTTACTTCTCCCATGTTTGATTGCAATTATATCAAAACCAAAAAGATTTTATTTTACAATTGCAACAATGATTGCTAAAAGGAAGATCCTATGTCTTTTTTTCCACCAACATTTTTAAAAGAAATTAAGATTTTATCACTGACATGTACTTGCTTCTTTTTATTTGTGTTTAGCTGAATTTTGGGTCTCAGCAGAACAACCCAAAACTTGTCTAAAGAGGATGCTAGTTATGATTTTAAGACCATTATCATTCAAAAAGTTCTTTGACTGAAGTCATTCTTTATGTTGCTTTTGTTGCTCCTACAGTGATACATTCTATAGCTTTCTTTAGATGTAAAATTCATAAGAGAGAGAAGGATTTCTTTTTAATAGATATTTGGCAAACAAAAGACATGGTGGTTAATATACCAATGTATCTGTCTCATTCCCAGCAATATAAGCCACACAGATGAAACTATTCTTAGCACGTATGTAATAAATATGGTTCAATGTTATATTAGGTTGGTGCAAAAATAATGACGTAATAATGTCGTTTTTTGACGTTAAAAAATACATCAAAAAACGACATTATTACGTCATTATTTTTGCACCAACCTAATATATGGGTTGCTCTCCAATTCAATCCATGCTGAAAACATACACACCATGCAGAAATCTAAACATGCCTGATTTACATTATTTACATTATTCAGACTATTGTCCTCATCTTTATCGCCATATTTATTACAACCTTTCAACCGTTGTACGCTCCAGCCTTCTTTAGGTGGTTGGAATGTCAAACTGAATCCTTTATTTCACTCACTGGGGTAGACTGTTCTAGTTCCACATGCCATGTTTAATGGATGTCAGTTATCAGTTATCTCCTGTTAATTTCCCTCTGAAAGTTCTAAGTTCCTTAGCCGGGTATTGAACTCACACTCTTTGGGTCCTGTCACTGGATCTAACTAACGCCTTTATGCACTAAAACACTTTAAATAATGTACATAATACCTCATCTCAGAAATATAGAGAGTTGCCTGATTTAATGTTTGACAATATTTTGTTTTGATTTTTGAGATGAGGAATTGTTAGTATGCTTTTGACATATTTAATTTCAAATCAGTCAGAAGTATATTGACAATTTTTCATCTGAAACAATGAAAACATAATTATCAAAAATCTATATAACCAAATGTCAACAGCATCTGTAACTGGACTTAATGGCCCCCAAAATAATTCATTTCAGGAAGATGATGTAGTGGATATGGATGTTGTTTAATCTACTGTTGATATCACCTAATGGTCATGACTTCAGGTAGTAAAATACAAATATTCAGATTCAGAAACAACATCAAAGGGAAAAATAATAAAAATAAGCAGTACATACAAGATTATCCATTTGCCAGAATAATGGATGCCTGAAGATGGCTAAAAAGTGCTCAGTGAAAATGATGTCTATAATAGCAACTATAATCTTGGATAGCAACCAGTCTAGAGACAATTTTGAAACCATGAAGAAGCCAACAGGAAACCACACCACTATCTTTAATAATAGCATCAGTGAACAATCATTAATATAATTCTGTCAATTTCTTTGGTTAGTTAACCAGTTTAAGTTTTCTCTCTTATTAACTGGAGAACTCTTCACTTCTGCACTTGACTTAATTCCAGCCTCCCAAAAAGATGAAAATTCTTAAGGCTTACATTTATCATTATTGTTTACATTTAGGAACATGATATGGTTATGTAAATTTTATGAACATCAAATATCTTTAATAAATTACAAATTTACATTCTTGATTTTTCATATTGTTTGAATTCTTTAAAACTTAAATATTGTTTAATTTCATTTTACACCTTCCCACATTTTTTTTATATATTCTATGAATGCTAAAAAAACAGTAAAAAGGCATTTTCATACAATGACAACATTTGAACACTGACATGAGCAACATTTCTTGTATCAAAACTAGATAAGGCTCAAAATAAGTGTAGGCATATGTGATTAGATCACAATTTATGTTTATATCGTTACATAAAGGATTACTGACAAAAATTTAGATCAATTTTCTTTGAAATTTTTTTTTTTGAACAAGTTTTTGAAGCAATATTTTAGATATTCTTCTAAGTATGAGGCATTTTTGTTGCTGATTGGTCCCCAGAAATATCCCATCTATTTGCATTTACCATGGTGAGTGTGAAATTTGCTAAGCAAATTTCAGTTGGTATAAGAAGTTTTTGTTTTTCTGTCAATCCAGATATTGTTTATGGTGACCAATCTATCTTGAGACTGGTCCAGAAAGATGGTTGACCTACCCAGCATATTAGTTTTGTAATACAAAAATTCAGATGTCAATGTAATGCTGAGAGAATGGATCAAAGTTTGGAGACATGGATCAACCAACACATCCCAGCCAATATTTGCAAGGGAAAAGTAAAAGAATTTACATAGGTTTGTTAATGTATCAGATTCAGTAATAACTGAACAATTGATTAAAACCCAGTAGTGAGCATGGTCTTATAGCCTGGACATGTGCTCAGTGATGAGTAAGACTAATACCAATTATTACATGAAGGTTTTGTCATCAGTATATATTTAGTTCAACCAACCATCTCTCTGTAAGCAGAAGGAGTGATTGATGGGCTTAAAAGTAATTAGTCTTTAATGTTATATTTTTCAGTTGTATATAACATTAGTCTGGAGTTGTATATTTTTTAGTCACTGTGCACATTTATTGTTTTTGTCCTCGATTTATTCTCTGATGATAGAGGACCAATAAACAGTTTACTGTTTTTAATTGTTATGCTTGGATATTATCACTTTGCAGTAATATATATTTTTGTTAACCCTCTTTTTTTGTTATGAATGTACTTTTAATATGCCTGCTTTTATTGTTGTAATTTTTTTTTAATTTCTTACTTTACTCTAAGATTTTCTTTATTTTATTTTCATGTTATTCTTTAAAATTCTTATGGAATTGGCAAACAGAATTCAGGTTCTGATTGATATTGTCTGTATTTTTGAGATGAAGAATACTCATTATGATACACTGATTTCTGCAGCTTCATATACTTATTTTGATTGTTATAGTCACAACATTTCAGCCATCATACCAAGAAGATCAGAGAATACAACAACGAAAAAGGTGTGACTAACAAGCAAGATGAGGCCATTATTCCAAATAAATCAGTGTATAATGAGGTGGTTTGTGTTCTTTTGCAGCAATGCTCCTGGGAAAAAAAAGAAAACCTGAATTCATCCTAGACTCCACAAAGGCGTTTGACAAAGTAAGTCTGTTGGAACTGCTCAGCAACCTTGATATATTTGGGAAAAATATTAGAATAATCAAGAACCTATACTGGCAGAAAATGACTTGCATGCAGATAGAGAATGAGTTCAGCAGGTATACAAAAATATAAAGGGGCGTAAGGCAAGGATGTGTCTTCTCATCAGACTTATTCAACCTATACAGTGAGGTAATTCTGACAGAACTGGAAATCCTATCCAGATTCATCATTGGCGGCCACAATCTTAACAATATAAGATATGCAGATGACACAATGCTGATTGCAGACATGGAAAGGAAATTATAAAACCTTCTACAAAAGGTAGCAAAGGAGAGTGAGAAGAAGGGACTAGGCATAAACTACAAGAAGACAGATTGCATGGTCATCAGTAAATAGATGAGCCAGAAATGTGATTTACAAGTCAGGGATGCTAGAATCAAACAGGTGTGAAGATTTAAATATCTGGGAAGTGTTCTGACAGAGGATGGTAAGTGCAATGCTGAGATCTGAACATGTATTGGGATGGCTAAAGATACATTCCAAAAGCTAGGCAGATTATTACAAGACAAGAGGATTTTGTTGGTAACAAAAAAAAGAGTACTGAACTGCTATGTGATATCTGTCCTCCTTTATGGCAGCAAATGCTGGATGGTCTCCTCAAAGATGAAGAAGAGACTCGAGGAAACAGAGGTATGGTTCTACAGAAGGTTGCTTAGGATACCATGTACTGAACATGTGAGCAACAATGAGGTTTTGGAGAGGATGCAAACAAGGAGGAAGCTTATACTTAACATCAGGAAAAGGCAGCTGAAATTTCTGGGACATGTAATAAGAAAGGAGGGCTTGAGAATCTGATACTCACAGGGCAGATAGAAAGAAAGAGAGACAAGGGAAAGCAACACATGACATGCCTAGTGGGCTTAAGCAAATGAATGGCAGAACAGTGTTTTGGAGAAGTAGCAAAAGGAAAAAACAAATTGAGAACTACAAGGGATAGAGGGAAGTGAAGAGCCATGATTGTCTACATCCTGAAGGAACATAGCACATAAAAAAAGTATGAATAAGTCAAATCAACTATTAGTCTCTGACTTAATATTGGCAGAAGTGGATCCACACTTACCAGTTGTTTGCTATTTAGAGATCTGTATAACTAAGTAAACTCATTGCTTTGAGAAATCTCATGAAGGATTTTTTTAATCATTTCAGTTCAAACAAGGTAATAATGCTACTATGATGCAGAGGGTTACAGGGAGTGAAAGAGAATGAGAAGACTTTAGTGAGCAGAAGTGAGGAAAAAGACAAAAAAGGAACAGGATTCAAGAAGATAGAAGATGGTGATTGATGTAGATTTGATGTAGGAATTGTGACCTACTGCAGGAAAAAAATCTGCCTTGTCAATCATGTATCAAATGATACATGATTGCCTAAGCATGTATCATGCATGGCACATAACAGAACTGAATTCATTTTAACTGAATATGCTGATTACTTCTGAAATATCAATGACATTTTTACAGTTACAAATACTAGTTCTAGAGTTTGAAAAGTTTTAATTTTTTCTGATGCTTGCAATTTCTGTTTGAGTATCTGGGATGAGGAGTTATCACTATTTACATGTAGACTATCATCCTCATTATTATAACGTTTTGATCATTGCTCCCTCTAGCCTTAACCAAGTACTTGTTTGATCTTCAGAGAATTTCAAATGAACTCTTTATTTAATCTATGGGGGTAGATTGTTCTCATCCCTCTAAACATGTTTAAGGATGGTGGAGTAATGGATAGCGGCTTGGATTGAGGAATCAGTGAGCGGGGTTTGAATTTCAGTCGAATCCTTTACATTCATTTACGTGCTAATACCCTAGAGAAAGGCATGAATCCTCTTCTTCTCCCCCCAGCTATGGGTAAATAGCAGGACAGACCGGGTTCTATAGCCTTGGATGGCAACTGGTCTACTGCAGAAAGGATTAGCAACCTATTGCGAGAAAAAATTTGCCTCATCAGTCATGTTTCAAAAGATACATTTCTAACATTTTCACCCCAGCCCCTCAACCTCCAATGTCTTACTCTCTTAAGGGAGTGGGCATAGGTCCCCTGAGCATCCGTAGATTATTTGACCGGTCCACTGGTTTAATCCTGCTTCCTGCCGACATTATGTTTGGTTTGATCCAGAAAGCAGAAGTGATGTTCATCCATTCATGGTCAACTGAAGATGTAGACACGGCTGGAGAGTCTGCGCTAAGAAATTTAGAATGCAGCAAAAAAAAATTAATATCTGCAGAAAGCCGGACAAACAACTATTCAATGATTGAATTGTTAATGTCTTTTATATAGCAGAAAAGAATAGCATAGAAAAGAAACGGGTTACAGAAAAGAAAAGTAATTGACATAAAAACGCATACACCAGATTCTGGACAGAGAGAGAGTGTTATGATTAACTTGTAACGATATATGACTCTTGCGGTGGGGAATAAGATTTCTGTGCGCAGCTTAAAGTTTATAGTGGCGTTCCTCCTTAGCAGTATTAACAGTAGTAGTAATATTCATGGTAGCAGAAGCAGCAGTACTTATATCAACAGTACATGTTAGCAGATGCTTCATTCCAATGTCTGACATCACTTTCTCTCCTCCTTGAGTCTCCAACTCGACTCTCCACTGTCTCTAGCCCAACTCTTGCCCGGGCTAATTCTCTTCTGTCTCTCTCTTTCGTCTGCCTCTTCCATCTGCTTCCTCCATCTCTCTCTTCCATCTGTCTCTTCCGTCTCTCTCTTCCATCTGTCTCTTCAGTCTGCACGCTCGCCCGTCTCTCTCTTCCGTCTGTGCATTCCGTCTCTCTCTTCCCTCTCTCTTCCATCTCAATGCTCACCTGCCTGCCTCTTTTTCAGCATAACTACACGTTTATATAGAAAAATACGTCTGGTTACAACTGAACCTTGGCCCTACTCCTTCACACGTGATTATCATGGGGTTTTGGCTGTTTCAACCAAAATCATGTGAATTCTAAAGGTTCTCCTTGCTTACTCAGCTCTATTTCAATTTTTAATCAATAAAAATTATTTTGACCATTTCCATTGTCTCCTGATGACTCAGATTCAATGGGTACAACTTCTGCCCTAGATCAAATTTCTACATCAGTAAACAAAATGCTCTGATTTAATTTCGCTATCCAAATCTTCTACAATTTCACTAAAAAAAAAAATATACGTGTGTGTGTGTTCCCGAAACTCTCTCTGTCACACATGATCGCCTATGCATGTATTACATATGGCACATAACTGATCTCATTCTTAATACTGCCCATTTATAGCTTACACCATTTCCAAGGAGTGTAAGTACACACTGCTTGGGCAGGGATTAAACTCAAATTTTCTATGTTACCAAGTTCACAAACCAACACTTTAATTCACTTTTCTAAGGGAGAACTTGGAGACTTAAACTTAGCTTACCTGCTAATGTATGTTCTGCTGCTTGTTATGCTTGACTGCACTCATCAAGGCTTCTCTTTTCTACTATGGCTGTTGCTGCTGCTGTTGAATCCATGCTATCAATTCTCTTTATTAACAGCTTCCATATTGTGTCTTTTTAAGGAGGAGGGCTGGAAAACTGCCATGTTTTTGTCTCTCTTACAACAAGGGCTTATCAGAAAAGAGTAAGAAGAGCTGCAGTTCATATCAGGGCAATAATCAGAAGCAGCTCCACTCTACGGAGACATCTTTGTTGTGTCAAACCACAGACAGAGGAAAACATAACAAAGAACTCTATGCATTTTATACCCTGTAGTTGTGGTGAAGAATATAAAGGTGAAAAACTGCCCCCTAAATGTAAGGCTGGAAGAACACTGAAAAACAATAATTAAGCATAAGACAATGTAATCAGGCATAGATGATCATATATGGAGGAAAATGGTAGTCAAAGTAAAAATATCAGTTACTAACAAACACTGGAGGGTCAGGCTTCTGAAAGAATCAGGGTATGAAGACCCCTTTTGTAAGCCTAGCATAAAAATAAATATTATATGGAAGCTGTTAATAAAGAAAGAAAGACAAATAGCAGCAAAGTTTCAACAGCAGAAAAGAGAAACCTTGGTGAGTGCAGTCAAGTATAACAAGCAGTAGCAACACAAACTAGCAGGCAGGCTAAATTTAAGGTTTCAAGTTCTACACCCAGAATTGTCCAACAGGACAATAGACTAGTGGATTAAAGCATTGGTTTGTAAATTTGGTGACATTGTAATTGTGAATTCAATAACTGGGTCAAGCAGTGTGTACTTGGACTCAGTGGAAGTGGGTTGAGCAGTAACTGAGCAGTAATAAATAAAAACTAGATGAGATATCCCTAGACATAGTCATTTAAATAAAGGGTTCAGTTCATTATTTACTGTAGGTTACCCAGATCAATAAGCACCTGATTATAACAACAATAAAAATGAAGATAATAGTTAACATGTAAATAATACTTACAATTGCCTTCAAATATATAGTACCATTTGAAAAACTAATGTCAAAAAATAATTTATTTTAACAATTTCAAAATAGAGTGATGTTAGTCTTTTAAACTCAGTATCCTCAATAATATGCACAGATAGTGTAATGATTAGCGAATCAGAAAGAAAAATGGCAAGCAGAGTTCAAATTCTAGCCAAATTGTCACATTCACTCTTGTATAAATACCCTTGGAAAAGGTATGAATCCATCTCTTCTCTTCCCACCTGTTGTGGGTTAAATAGAAGGGCTGATTGGACTCTCTTGTCTTGAGGGGACAACCAGTCTAAAAAAAAAAATAAAAAATAATTCAAACCAACCTGAAGAGGGATGGGCTCTATGCCCAAGACATGTCACTGTTGCTATGGTTGCAGTACATGTAGTACCCCAAAGATCTGATTAGATCACAGGACTTTACAAATTTTGAAAGGATCTTTTCAGGGTCCAAAAAAAAGTTATTTTCATACCCCCAACCACATAACCACTCAAGCACAAAAACAACAAAAAATATTCTAGTATATATTTCAAAACACCAATTAAACCTACTGTGATTATTTTGATTATGAAAGTTTGCAAAAAATTCAATTATTTGATGTAAGGTTAAAGGAATGCCTCATCCAATAATTTAAAAAAAATTGTTTAGGAACTTTAAGACTTTCTAAAGTTTCTTTTGATTAAAAAATAAATCACTAATAAAATTTATGAAAAATAATTCTGTTTTATGCTTCCTATCTGCTAGAATATAAGATTTTTAAAATATATAAAAAATAGATTGTGTCTGTCTGTCTGTATGTTTGTTTGCACAATGACTAAGCGCACATCTTTTTAATAATAACTCCCTTTACCGATGACTCTCAAATCTGGGTGAACTGAGGGAAAAATGGAAAGAAATTCGCTCACCTTAGTTAAAAGAAAACTTTGAATTTAAAGAGATTGACCGACAAGCTGAAGAAAAAGACAAAACAAATTCACAAGCCTCTATGAAATTGTTTTGGACCAATGAAAATGTATATATAAAAGAAAGATTGTGTCTGTATGTGCATATGTATGCATGTTTGTTTGTAAAATGACTGAATGCATGTCTTTATAAAAAGAAAAATTAGTGGAGAACAGTAAATGATATATTAAAAAATTAATTAAAAAATGATCAAAAAATAAAACAAATTAATAAAGGATAAAGCATACTAAAAAAAAAGGAAAAGGATAAACAAGAAAAATAATAAAAACAAACACCCTAAAATCAAACAACCAGTTACCGAAAATCAGCTCTGAATTGTAAAATGCAGAACCCAATAAAACTAAGACATTATTGAATTAGAAAAGCCTTTAATTGCTTTTATGAATAAATATATGTTAAGGTTAAGGATAAGTATAATATTGTCTGAAACCAATAAAATTTCCAATGAAAAATGAAATTTTACAAGAATTGTTTTCTTTTATTACAATTTTAATTACAATAATTTATAAAGTTGTTACATCTTTTAAAATTCAGTTTCAATGTACTGTTATTAAATAAAACTATTTTTACTAATCATAAATCTAAAAGTTTATTACAATCTGCAAATGGCCAGTATTTAAAAAAAGAATTTTACATTGTTTCTGGATGTCAATAAACATGGCTTTTTTTTTTTAAAGCTAATTGTGAGTACAAAATAATACCTCCCTTTATCCACTCCTTTCAAATTCAGACATGCTGAGGAAAAAGACAGAAAGAAATAGGCAAGCCTGTGTGAAATTTTCCTTGCACCAATGAAAACTTTGAGTTCAATAATAATAATTCCCTTTACCCACAACTTTCAAATTTGGGTGAACTGAGGAAAAAAAAATGGAAAGAAATTCACTCGCCTTAGTTAAAAGAAAACTTTGAGTTCAAAGAGATTGACCAGCAACCTGAAGAAAAAGACAAAACAAATTCATATGTCTATGTGGAATTTTCTTTGGACCAATGAAAATGTTTTTAAAGGAATGAGCTGTGTAGCCTAGAAAAACAAAGAAATGAAAATAGCGATCATTTGCAAAATCCTTTTAGATATAAAATAAGGAGAAAAATTAAATCACCAAAAGAAGAATGTTTGAAGTCATGGGAAAATTTCATTTCTCTTCATGCTTCGGACATTCAGATTTTTGCCAGTGTCAAATTACTTGCTGCTTATATTATCAGCCTTAACAAAGTACTTGGTACTTCAAAGAGCTTTATTTCAACTATCCAAGAAAGTTAAGTATTCCTCGTCATTACCATCGATCATTAATCTTCATGGTGTGGGTAAACCAACTGTTCCTTTTAACCCCAAAGTCCCACACCACTATAGAGCAACATCAAACAAGACTTTTAGCAACTCAAGAGAAAGCAAATGCAAAGGGTTCTCCAAGGAGAGCTATGCAGGATGCTGGAATACAGAGAAACATATTTGTACAAGATTCTTTACACTGGGCAGTTGAAACGTCAAAACAAAAGGAAGAAAGACTGCAAACTGAAAGAATGAGGATGGCTGCAAAAGATCAGAGACAGAAAAGGCTTCAGAAGGAAAGAGCAAGGTCTGCAACTCACGGAGCAGCTGAAACTCTTGAGCAAAGACAGGAAAGACTTCAGGCTGCTAGAGCTAAGAGGGCTGCTAGCAGGGCAGTTGAGGCTCATGAGCAAAGACATGAAATATTGCAGGCTAATAGAGCTAGGTCTGCTGCTAGCAGGGAAGAAGTTAAGACTAATAAGGAAAGAGATGAAAGACTAGAAACTAATAGAGCTCGGTCTGCTGATAGCAGGGCAGTTGAGATTCCTGAGCAAAGAGATGAAAGACTACAAGCCAATAGAACCTGAAGGGCTGCTCACAGATCAGCTGAAACTCCTGAACAAAGGCAAGAAAGGCAGCAGGTTGGCAGAACTAGGAAATAGAGAAGAGCTGCCCTTAACTGGGAGCAGTAGCACTGTGCTGCCTTTAACTATCAGTCAGAGCATGACAATGCTTCTGAAAATAAAATGTCAATAGGCTCTATGTCTAAAGTCTGTGGTAAATGTGAAGCCAAGAAGTTTGAAAGAGAAACTCCTGGAATGTGTTGTTTAAGTGGCAAAGTCAGGATTTCATTACTGGAAGAACCATCACAGCCTTTGAAGTTTCTTCTTTCAGGCACTACTCAAGAGTCAAAACACTTTTTAGAAAACATTATGAAATACAATTGTAATTAGGGAAGGTGGTTTCACATCCACTTTTAAAGTGCAAGGTCAGGTGTACCATAGGAACAGATCCCCATGGCCACTAACAAATGAAGAGCCACAATTTTTTCAGTTATATTTTGTTGGCAATTTCCAAGAACAAGCAGCCAGGCATAACTGTATTTCAACTGGTGCCATGCTCAAGTTTACACTGAGACTGCAAGAGATGTTACAATGTAGAAATAGCAATGTTAAAAGCTTTAAATGTGATCTGGAAAGTGCTCCTACTCACAACTTTAATGTGATCATTGATGCAGATAAGCAACATACTGGACAGCATTTGGGATGGTTTAATGAACCATCCTGCAATTAAATAGCAGTGGTTCTTCATGGTAACCAACATAACAAAAGAGACATTGTTCTAAAGTGACAGGAAACATTCTTCAGTGAATTAAAGAGACACATAAATCTTATGATGCTCTGCAGTATCCTCAACTATTTGTCAAGGGGGAAGATGGTTACCATTTTGGTATTAAACATTGTAATCCAAGCAATCCAAAGGAGTATCATGTAAGAAATTCTACATGTACCATTTTATGATGTGTAGCAACTCATTCACTCATCTTCATCACTCTCGAGATCTCTTTCATCAACGTTGATATGGCTGCTAAAATGAAGTCTAAGAGGAAACAATCAAAAGCAACTATGGTCGGAGATTTATATTCATCTGAGAGATGCTGTAAACAATGATGAAACACCTGACAATCTTGGGCAGCTCTGCATTCTACCGTTAAGCTTTACAGGAGGGCTTTGGTACATGCATGAAAGGACGCAGAATGCCATGACCTATGAACACAGTTATGGTAGGCCAGATCTTTTTGTAACCATTATAAGTAACCCAAAGTGGAAGGAAATTGAAGACAAACTTTTTCTGTACCAAAAGGCCAAAGATAGACCTGACCTCCTTTCCAAAGTCTTTTGTTGGAAGTCAGAGAAACTCATAGATCTGATTGAAAAGGGGAAAACATTTGGGTCCCTAAAGTGTGACATGTATACATTTGAGTGGAAAAAATGGGGGCTATCATGTACTCACATTCTGCTTTGGTTGGCAGACAAAAATTCACTGTAATGAAAATAGCAGGGTAACCTCAGCAGAGTTTCCAAATCCATCAACAGACAATAATCTTTATGAAATTGTTAAAAGGAACATGGTACATGACCCATGTGAGAAGAGCTTTAACCTCAATTTGTCATGTATGAAGAATAATGTATGCTCAAAGAAGTTTCCCAAGAGATTTCTTACGGAACCACAAAGTGGTAATGACAGACCCTTGATGGTGGGTTTTCAGCAATGAATTTGAAGTTATGTTGTTGTTATATATTTTTAACTTTTTAAATCCCAGGCAATGTTGGGTAGCTTTGCTAGTCTTGTATAAATTTCAAAGGGTCTCTCATCCAAAATTTTTAATTTTATTTTTTTGAGATTTTAATAGTTCTAAAACTAATTTTAAACATTTTTTTAATGACACATTAGTTCCACTCTAAGCTAATTTCTTTGACTTAAATCAAATTATTTTGACACTTTTTATAGTTATCTTGTATATTCTTGTACTGTATCTCACATTAAAAAAACAAATTACTTGTTTGTATATTTTTAAGAGTCAAGGAGATAACAAGTTTACATATAAAAATATTTGTTAGTTGAATGTATCTGAATTGTTACAATATTGGAAAAATATAAAAGAGGAGTACAAATATGGGATTTGTGTAGCTGTAACTGAAATAAAAATAGACGAGATCCAGGGCAAATAAAGTGAGGCAATTTATTTTTTTTTTTTTTAATTTCTCTTTATTAAAAACTATTACCAGTATTTTTATTTAAAGTTGTTCTTGAGTATAATGGTTTAATATTTTTTGTTCAATGAACAATCACAAATTTTACAAAAATAGATTTTCCAAAAACTATATATTTACTGCATATTTTTTTAAGAATAGTGACTGCAATTGTGATAGAAAAGTACAATTTGATTAGATTAACATTCACTAAATTATCCTATTTGACAATGGTGCCTACTATTTAAAATGACAAAAGTGCATTTTTTAGTGAATTGTTTTTGTTGTCTTTAATGTTCTGTAGCTGCTGTGGCCTGTCCATTTGTATAATTAAAAAAATCAATACCATCCTTAGTGTTATAAACATCTATAGGTGAAGGAGACTGCTCCTATTGCAAAGAATGGCACAAGGTTAGTCTAATTTCAGGATTGTTTTCTCAATACCAAGCTACTCATAAATATTAGTCAGAAGTATTTTCATAAACTAAGTCATCATTAATTCACTATTATAAATATCTGTAGATAAATGAGGATGATATAAAGTCAGTATAATTCCAAGAGTGTTTTCTTAAATTGCATTACTTGGTTTATATACAGTATCAACTGTATCAAGACATTTTACTTTACTTTAAGTAAAAGCAGTCTTTTTACTTACTTGTAAAATCAAGAATTAATAAATATCAGTGGCATAAATATTAATTGCCATAGTCACAGGAAAGTAATTGCTGTTCCAAATTCATTTGTACCATTCTATTTAACTGTAAAATTTACAATCTGTGTGTAAAATAAAAAAAAATAGTCATTTAAAAAAAGAATTATTGTCATTGGATTTCTACTTTTGGTCAGTCAGTATATGAATGAAATAAATGTACTATTGACATACATATAAGGTTTAGATGGGAAAATGTATATCAGTTGCATTGTTGATATAAGTAGCTACAGTCTCTAACCACACTTGTAGCAATAAGTTCTTGAATTAATTTTTTGCTTCATTTTTTTCTCCTGCAGTGCCAAATTTTTTTTCTTTTTTAAATGATGCCATGTTTATTTTCAATATCCCCTCCCACCCACAGGTTAAGCATAATTTTCATTAATGTATTTTAAAAGATTAGCTGCAATTTAGAAATTCATAACTATTGGGAACAATGAACAGTTTACATAATTCCTCTGCAAAAAATTGGAAGTGAAATGAAAATTATTTTTTGAAGCATGAACTCAGAGATGTTTAGAATATGTGCCTGACATTTAATAAAAGATTTGATTTCTGTTTTGAAATGCCTGTCAGGTCCAACAACTTAATTATAATAACTTCATCACTCATATTTCAGTTAGAACAATTATCCTTCTTGATTTAGTGTCTATACTCTCCAATCAAGTCTCCATGTTGACAAGTTCATTCTTTTATTTTTTCAACTATTTCATATTTATGCTCCTCAAAATTCATTCACCTTCTCATCAATTTTTCCCTTCTCTACAAGAAAATTTACTTTTTAAATGTTTTCTCTTTCTTGTAACTGGTTTCTGTAAAGTGATGATTTCTCAAGTATTATTCTATCAATTTATTTTCTATAGAAGATGATTTGACTGAACTGCATTTATCAACAAAGTATGCTTCATTATTCACAATTTTGACCACTCACAGAAGTGCACAAAGATTTGTTATTACTGCATGAAAAATATAATTTATAACTATTATAATTTTCTAGATCAGATCAAAGTGTAGTAACTGCCTGATTTCAGATCTTCTCAACTTGAATCAGTTATGTTTTCTGACTAGAAAACCTACACAATATCAATTGAGGAAAATTTGGGAAATAGAGGATGTGAAGAAAGAAATATAATACACAAGCAAAGGGAAACCAGGTGAAAATAAAAATAAAACACCAATAACTTTTAATATAAGGGTATTATTAAGGTTTTCTGTTTTTTAATGCCATGACCATTCAGAAATTTCATGGTTCTCTACTAAGTGCTTTTCTTTACTATCTATGAATTGTCATGACTTCTGGGGAGAGATAGTGGGGTACTTTTTTATTGTCTTCTCCAGGGTTTTATATTCAGACTAGTCTGTCTCCTAAACCCAAGGCTAGAGAGCAGTCTATCCTCCTATTTAATGCATAATTGGGGGAAAATAGATGCCTATCTTTTCCAAGTGTACTTGTATGAAGTAGATGTAACAGGTTAGACTGCAATTTGAACTCAGCTTTCAGATTCCATTTTTGACACCAATAACCATTACATTACATGCACATCAGCTAAGGAGGAAGACAAAGTAAAAATACTGATAATGTACATCATCACAACAACTGGTAGTGTACTGTATCAAAACAACTGGTAGGGTACACTATTGCAACAACTGATAGAATACAGCATCACAACAACTGGTAGCCAACCAGATTATATAAGAATCAAGAAATACTTTTTAACCATTTTTGGGAAAAAGGGAAGTTTTATATGCTACCAAATATTGCATACAGAGAAGAGAAAGAGATAGTAATGAATAAATGACATAGACAGGCTTGTTGGCATGATATCAAAAGACACTGTGAAAGAAAAAAGAGAAAGACTGAACAAAAGTGAGAATGCAGTAGAAAACATTGTTCTTTTATTTTTCTCATATGAAATTTATCCAGACTTATATAACATTTAGAGAGAAACCTGTACAAGCAACAATAATTGAAAAGAATAAGGAATGTAATGAGAAGATACAGGAAAAGGTTAAGAGAAGAGCAGAGGCATCAGATAATAGACAATCATATTTGTCAATATCTGGAGAATTTTGACTGCTCCAACTCATGAACATTATTGCTTGCTACCAATGATAGATCAATACTATTGAATAAAAAAATGGTCATGGGTGCATGGCCATTGATTCCATTGAGGAAAACCCTCTGCCTTAGCCACTGACTTCAGTCTAATAAGCTCTCTGGCCAGCAATGGCATGTCATCACCACACTGACTGTATACATAGATATAGAGCCCAGTCTACCTCATGGTGCTAGATTGCTATTGACCCTACAAGAAAGTTCATCCACTCATTGACAGATGTTTTTAATCCTGTTGAGTAGCTAGCCATAGATCTCACCAGAAAAGTCTGGTGGGGAAACCAATTTAATTGCTGATAAACAAATCATGTGACAGTGACATAATGATACATGCACACACACATTATAAATATTTAGTTGGATTTTTGTGAGTTTGTGACTCTAAGTTTCATGCTATTTGCAATCGTCTGACAAACTGATTAATTTTTAAATTTTGGATCTATATATGGTTGTGTATATCAGTGTTTTTATAAGTTCAACTAGCTTCAATAAGTACTGCACATATATAGTATATAAATAATATATATAAAAAAATTGCATATATATATATATATATATAGTGATGCATATTTCATTAAATAATATAGACAAGTGTTGTCTATTTATTTTATGTAAATTCTTTTCATATCATCTGATAAGCTTAATAACATTATCATTAAATGAAGAAAGAAAATCACAATATTGATATATATTTTTAATCCTATCTAAGCTTTTGGCTTACATAAGCCATTATCAAAGATAACAATTACATTACAATATATTAAGCAATACACAGACAACACAATGATGATAGTCTGTTTCTATTTACATGGAAGATTTCCAAGCAATGACAAACTTGTGCATACAAGACACTGGAAACGAAAATCGCACCGCAGCTCATGATGTCACACATGACCATACGAGAGTGAAGACAAGAAGTATTAAGTACGGGAAGCCATTGGTATAAACCAATGCCTTCTATTACCAATTATAGACATTTAAGAATATTTGCGGAGATTTCATAGTTTATTTTGTTCACGTTAGGTTTCAACTGAAATGAAGAAAGAAAATCACAATATTGATACATATTTTTAATCCTATCTAAGCTTTTGGCTTACATAAGCCATTATCAAAGATGACAATTGCATTACAATATATTAAGCAATACAACAACAAACTCGTGCATACAAGATGCTGGAAGATGAAAATATACTAAAAAAATTATTAAATACTAATATATCAACAACGGATCCTAGCAAAAAATTAAGTTAATCATATACTACACTAGATTTAGTATATCTAACTCAGTTATTTGCAATGATTCTTCTCCCCTGGTTAGCAGTTTGCAAAAAACCAACATAGTTTACAAATTCAAGTTATATATACATATAGCTTCAAGAAAGTTATATATACATATAGCTTCAAGAAAGTTATATATACATATAGCTTCAAGAATTTTTAGTTTTTGTTTATTGTTTTCATGTTTAAGTATAGGTGTGTTTTCAACAAGGATTTTCTGGAATTGTGTATGTGGCCAGGCATGATGTTTTAAATGTCTAAAAATGTTAGAGTTATCACAGTGTCAAGTTTTGTGAAAGCGAGTTTGTGGTGTGACCAACATAAATATTATTTAATTTGTTGGAGATACAATCTCACGAAGGGCACAGCAAATATGAAGCAAGGTTCCTATACATGAATGCAAATTTTTACTTATGATATTTTAAAATAATAATAAATCCCTAATGACATGAAAAGTAATTACTGTGGAGTTTTAAGTATTAAATGTGTGCGTGTGTGAGAGAGAGAGTCTACTGCCATTTTTCACATTTTATTTTTCTGAGGAAACTCAAAAGGCTAAATATTTAACACAAAAAATTAAGTTCTCAATAAGGGATTGAGTTACATAACAAAATATACATGATGAAAATATATATTTCATCATCTATATTTTGGTGTACACACACACATATATATATATATATATATATATATATATATATATATATATATATATATATATATATATATTAGTATGTAACTCTCTCACTCTCTCTTTATATATATATATATATATATATATATATATATATGAATGCTAGGATAAGGAAAAATAAGATTATTTTAGTTTTAATTTCAAGCTAATAAATTTAATAATACTAACAACCAAAATACTTTACTGTATTTCAAACTGAATTTAAATTCATTGCAATAATTTTTTCTTTTATCAGTAAAAATACTAAAATCATCCATATTGACAAATCTGTCAACACAACATAATTTTCTTAAAAAAATCTTTAAAAGTAACATACTTTTCAGAAACTTTATTTCCGGTAGATTAGCTGATTTAAAGTTTAATTAATCTGATTTTAAACAAATATTACAGAGAAGCAATTTTTAACATGGAGATAGGCTTGAAATTTTTTTTGTAATGGGGAACATAACTGTAACAATTACCTGATGAATATAATATAAATGCCTTTTTATATAATTTTTTTTAACTACCCAGTAATCCTAAAAATTTAAGAAAATATTCTAAGCAATCTAATATTTTATTGAATTTTAGGTACTTTGTCTTTAGGGTTTAACTCATGAAGATGTTTGTTAAGGAAATGTTAGTAAATTACCAAAAAATTTTAGATTTACTACAGTTACATAAAATAAATTCAAAACTTTTGGAGTCACTGAATTGTAGTGAGCTTTTCCATTTATAATTAGTAAATAGTCTTGATATAATAACAATATCATTTGAGCATTACAAATTAATGCAGAACTTTAAAGATTTAAAATTTTATAAATTATTCTAATTAAAATTTTAAAAAATGAGAACAATTCTTGTAAAAATTCATTGAAATTTTTTTTTCTTAAGACCCTAGTGTTCATATCCTATATATAAGACCAATTAAAAGCTTTTCTAAATAAATAATATTTTCGTTTTATTGCATTTTTCATTTTATGATTCAGAGCAGATTCTTTGTAACTGGGGATCCTGTTTGACCAAAACAATTTCACGATTTAAATTCTCTGAGGACTTGTCTTTAAAAATGATATAAACATTAATGCTACAAAAAAGAGTTTCTCAAAATCCTGGGAAGCCCAAGCATCAAAATGAAAGGAGTGGCATAAGACATGTTTCGTTAAGTTAAAGGGTTTTGAAGACTGAAGCACGTGATCAGCTTCATCAAGCTCTGAAGCAGATATGTCATCAAAATCTTGCTTTAACAAATTCCATCTCTTAGTGTGGCTTTGTCACCCGCAACAAGGCTAGGCTAGTATCACACTAGCACAAATAAAATATGTCTTTCCCATACCTGATTTTCTCCACAACAGTCCCTGCTAGCATGCACGTGTAAGACAAAAGGCACCATCCAATGCTGACCCTCATTTATCGTTCATGATAGGAGAGTCCATTGTGTATATATATATATATATATATATATGAAAAGTTCTCTTAAAAGTAAAGAACTATTTTATATATAAGAAATGGAATATGAAAGAAAGATAAAAATATTTTGAGGAAAAAATATCTTGGGATCTCTGAGGACGGGCGGGTATGATTGACCAAATTTTTTGGTCATGCTTATGACCTCATGATTTAGGCTTCCGGAGAATCTGTCTGTTTGGCTTGTTGTTTTTTATCTGTATCTGTATTAAAACTGTTTGGTATTACTAGATTTTAGATATGGAACTTTTTATTATTATTATTTTTTGTACTTACATATATACATTTATATACACAGACACACACAGAGATATATTTGTGTGTGTATGTGTACCCACATATACATTCACCCAGCTGTATACATGTATTAGAGCCTTTTTTGTCATACTTGTACATGCATGTATACACACACATGCCCATTGATGTATAGCAGTGCATACATATGTACATACTTACTTAAAAAGTCCACAGTGGACGAAATGTGTCGGCTAATAATACAGATTTCCTACTGTCTTTTACCTTGATACACACGCACACACATATATACATACATATATATATATATATATATATATATATATATATATATAAAATGTATGTATGAAAAGCTCTTTTAAAAGTATTTAAAGTAGAGAACTCTTATATTTAAAAAATGGAATATGCAAATCATATATATATATATATATATATATGATAAAGGGAATGTGAAAAAGGGATAAGCTTTTTATTGACCTCTGAACAAATAGAATTGTAGAAGATTGTAAAGCTTTTCTTTTCAAAGGATTATTTCAATATTTAGTGTCCTATCATCTGTGTCCTTTATAACTTTTTGGTTTCAAAGCAAAAGTTCTGATCTGATTAGATTTCTTTCTGATTCACTGAAACTGGCTCATTTGTAACAAGGAAAAATCAATAAGACTTCATAATTGCTTTTCATGTATTTTCTTGGAAACCGAGACATTTAACATGAACCAATTGAAAATAATGCATTTTTATATCATTTTGATCTAATAAAAACTAGAAAAGAAGAAATGTTTTTGTTAAGTTGTTCAACATATTTGAATATTTCTGTATAATATTTGCATATTGTAATGATGAATGAATAGCGTGAATGGTACACATGCCAGAAAGGTCATTATATATATGATAAAAATATAGTTTTAAGGTATACTATATTTACGGGTTAAAGTCCTCAATCTATGGGATAGATCATATGTAAATATAAAAGTGGACATTAAGGTCAACACTCAGTGGGGACTGTTTGTTTCATGCTTAAACACAATCTTCAAGCCATGGGTGTTCCATGTTCCTGAAGATTGTGTTTAAGCATGAAGATTGTCACAGTATATATATATATATATATATATATATATATATATATATATATATATATATATATATATATAGTCTGTTTTACTGTATCATAGCTCCTCAGTGTGGCTAGACATCTGATTGCTTCAAGCCGAAATTGAAACCCGACTGATTTGACATCAGTCAGATATCTTACCTCTAGGCCATTGTTGCATGGCAGAAATGAAGGGAATTTTAACATTTTTCTCTATACATACTATACCAGTGGCTCAGAGAACTCAATTCAATTTACTTGAAGAGTAATGCTTAATAGCAATACATACATACATATATATATATATATATATATATATATATATATATATAAGCAATTGTGTATTTGGGCAACACTCCCTCTTTTATACAAGTTTCATTAAAGATAACTGGAAAGGTACTCTGATTAAGTTTTTTATTTAGTATTTTGAACAATTTTTACATACTTTATGTCCAGAAAAGAAAGAAAAGATACAAACTCAAGAAAAATTAAATAAAAAACTTGGTCACATTACCCTGTCAGTTGTCCTTAATGAATAAAAACAAAAGGAAAACTTTTCTTGACACATGTACTTCATTCCATTGAGGGACTTTTGGCAAGGAAAACCTTTCATATTGTCATATATATATATATATATATATATATATATGTATTTTATTATAGGATATTTCACACACACACATTCCTATCTCATGAAACTTGAAATATATATCAATTTAAGCATAGATCGGAGCCTGTTAATATAGTTCTCAATTTCTAATTAAAGAACTATTAGACAACACTGTTGATGAAAGCAAGAAAAAAAAGAATTCAGATGGAATGCATGGTTGTTTGTATTGCCAATGGGAAAATCAAAATCAAATTTTACTGAGTAGATGAATAGCAATTTAAAGAAAGCATGACACAGAAATCCAAAAATGCATAGAAATATCAAAAGATGTTTTTCAAAATCTGAACCAGGTACTGAATGATGAAAAATATCCTGAGAAACAAAGTAAAGTATTCTGAACTGATGTGTAATGTTTGTTTTCTTATATAGTAGTGAATGCTGGGAAATTCCATCAAAAATTAAAAAAATACTTGAAGTGATAGAGATGTATGTTGGGAATACCATGGACAGAGTATGTGAGAAATAAGGAAATTTTAAGGACAGGAACTACAAATAACTTTCTGCTAACAATTACATACAGGTAACTGTGGACACATAAGTACAGAAGTCTTGGAGAATTTAACACTCACAGTACATATCCCGGGTTAAGAAAAGAGAAATCTACTTGATCAGTTTGATCAAATGGATAGCAAAACATGTATTACATAAGCAAAAAGGGGTTATAAAAAGTAGGTCTTGCTGAGAGATCATAAAGAAGCAAGTCTTACTGAGAGAAAAGATAGGAATCTGTGGAAAGCCACCATCACTTAAATCCTGCAAAGGCATAGCAAATATTGATATATTAAATTACATAAGAAATGATGGTATTTTCATTGTTTAATCATTTACAAGCAGTTACCATATCTATTAATAAGTTTTTTCCCTATGCCTTTTGACTCTGAAAATGAATTGGATAGTGATTCAAGAATTTATGGATAGTGAAAGTGATAGTGATAGAAAGCAGTTAGATCAACGATTGTCCTCCAATGACTGATAAAATATTTTGCTTATATGTTGAACAAAAAATATCCTAAGCCCAAGTGATTAGCAAATTATTTAGATATAACAATTTTCTACCTTCTTGACCACCACTCAAATACAAAGACATTACTTTGCATTGATATTATTTATAAAAATCAGTATTTTTTTATTTTCTACCAAAAATGATCAGAAAGCAGTGTGCTGGTCTAAATTTATTTTTGGTTTTAACTGAGAAATATCAAAGAACAATTTTATGTAAAACATTTCACTCAATAAAAACGTTAATCACACAGAATTCTTGAAAAATAGGTAAAGTATGCTTACCAATATATTCTTGTAGTTTCAATAAAAGTGGCTCATTATGAATGTGATAACTTATAAAAATAGAAATATCCATTCCAGTGTACTTAAAATTCAGTATTTACTTCAGGAGTTATAGACAAGTGATGTTATTGAAAATATTTTTTTCCTTAGATACAAAATAATAAAAAAAAAAAAAAAATTAGAAAGAATCAAAAAAATTTTTAAATTGCTTTTAATAAAAATGATTGCCTGTAATAGAAAAGTTAACACAGAAGATTAGCTTTTTTTGCAAATTAAAGAAATGCTGGAAAAATCTGGTGAAGGACATTGACTTACTGAAGAATTTAGTCTATTCCATACCACAAAGAATTAAGGCTGTTATTAAAGTAAAAGTTTACCTAACAAAATACTAAATCATTTTTTGACTTGTATAATGTATATATGTACACCTGTATTAATAAATGAATTCTATTACTCACTTGTCTTGGTAAAAATACAAAAATCAAGTTTCTATAGGCGTGTCCATTTTTTGCCTCATATTGTATGTGTATATATATATATATATATATATATATATATATATATATATATATATATATATATATATATATTATATATATCAAAAAGTATAAGTTCCTCTGTATGCTTCCATACTGCAAAGATATATAAAATTAACAAGTGAAACCTGAGTTGATTTGGACATACAACCTGGAGATAAGCAAGCAAATGACATATCCATTATGCCAGCATTCTGCTAATTGGACAGCATGGTAAAATTTACTTACAAATACTAAGTTAGGTAGAATGCATAAATTCTTATATTAAGCAGAGCAATACTTTGATTTTAGGTAAAGTGCACAGATACTACACTGATCCTAGGTAGAAGTCCCAATCCATACATGAGTTTTTGATAGGTATTATGATCCTATATATATAACTTTTGCAATAATAGACTCAAATATTTTATACATAAATGGTTTGGTTGATTTTGCTAAGTGGCATATCAACTTCTGTAATGAATAATAAAGTATTTGGACATTCGGGAAGTTCCCACATTAAGCCAGGAATTAGTAGGGCATTTATGCATCTTGCAATTAAATCTTTCTCTCCTTTCCTAAACCCAGACAGTTCTATTCTTTAAACTTTCAATTCCACAAGGACGGATTGTTTAGCAGAAGTTAAAGAAATAAACTTACACTGATACCTTTGACTGAAAAGCTAATGGTGTTTTGCCAGATACTCATGATAACCTTTATGTGGAATGTCGACTCCAAAGATTTGAGTGCAAGTTCTTACTAGCAGTTGAACTGGTACTATATTCATGATCATATTTTACTTAGCTATCTTCATAATTTATTCATAAAATCAGAAAAATGCTCTGCAAGTTTTCATAATATATATATATATATATATATATATATATATATATATATATATGGTATATTTAGGCAGTAAGTTTTATTAAATTCAACCAACAAGGTCTGTCTGTTTTGTTTTTTTTTTCATTTTTTTCAATTTTAAAATATGATGTTGTATATCAGGATAAAAATGTTGATTGTTCTGTTTTGTTCAAGTACTTTCAACAATTCCTGTTATTATTAAGAACCAGATATTGTCAGTGATTATAATGAATACTGTTACCATATCAGGTCTAATGTTCCTGCTGTGGATCTTGAGATACTTGACAAAATCCAGAAGGGTCTCCTAACACAATTGATCCTAACTTGACATCTTGTCTCCAGTCACTTTCTCACCAATGTGATGTGCCTTCCCTCTGTCTGTTCAAATATTTTCATGGCAACTGCTCTGATGAACATTTTTTCTTGGTGCCCCAATTACATGAATTTAAGCATGCTACTAGTTTGGCAACTTGGTCTCACTGTTTTACTACTGAACTAATTAGAAGCAACTGCCTTATCTACAGTAACAGTTGCTTTTTTTCTTGCACTTCCCACCTGTGGAATTCCCATTCAATTCTTTCTTCCCTGATAGTTACAATTTTCAAAAATTTAAATGCAATGTCAATCACTATCTTCTCTGTTCTTGAGCACTGTTTTCTTTTTGTCCTTTCCTCAATCCTCCCCATTGTCAGTCTGCTCATTCAGCTTTCAATCCCTAATTAGCCCCTTGTGTTCTAGTGACATTGTCACCTTGCTTCAGGTGAAACTATATATCACCAGACAATTACATGCTTTAAATTAGCAGGAGGTGCTATCCAAATCTATGAGAAATGAACAAAAAGTACTTACCTTAATAACTAGCTTTCACCATTTCCTTTGAAGTTGTCCTCCTAGCAATTTCTGTCAAGCAATATACCTCCCAAATGATACTACTTGCTGCATCTGGTTTGTTCATATTTGGCAAATTCTTCAAACTTTTGGGTAGCACTTTATTTCTTTCAGAACCAGATTAGCTGAAATTATTAGAAAAACATTTTTTTCTTTTCAAATCAGGCTCTATTCATTGCTTCTTAACAAGGATTTTATTACTGATTGAGAACATTTAATTCTTTGGTCTATAAATCAGAATTTCTTAAACACAAAAAGTAAGAGACATAGCCACAAATGGGATATATGTGTGGGGAGTGAATTTGATTTAGGAAAATATTATAAAACCTGGCTGAAAGCAGTTGTAAGGTTGAGTAGAATGGAATAGAGTTTAAGATAATTTTTTTAAAATGATTTATTTGATAGCATATCCCCCATTGCACCAAATATAGGAATTTAATAAATTTATAATAAATGTCCCAAAAGAAAATTGTTTCAAACTGGAAAGATGAATAAAATTCCAATAACATCTGATGTACAAGTGAACATTTTGCTCTTAATATTTCTGCCAAAAATAACTGACATTGACCTCATAACAGGTAGTAACAAATGTGGTAGTCAAGATCTTTAATTAATTGGAATATTCTTCAATAGAAGCATTACAAATTCTAAATGTATTTTTCTACTTATGGATCCTATATAATATCAAAGACAGTAATCATTCATAAAGTGTCAGAAGGATTGCAAGCTAATGAGCTAACTGAGTAATTTGTCAGTGTTTCTCTCATTCATATATATATATATATATATATATATATATATATATATATATATATATATATATATATAATAGCTGGCTGATCATATTCAAGTATGCCTGTCTACTAGGGCAGCTAGCTAATCCCTGTTGCAAACACCTGTTCAGGTATATTTGTGTTTGTACAACATTCACAGAGCCTGCTTCTGGTTTATACTGCAACTATGCTAAGAAGTCCTAAATTACAGTTTCTGGGAGAGAGTGCATTATCTGGCATAATGAAGTCTGAACAAGGCCAGTTCTCTCAAAACCTCAGCAATGGTGACTTGTGACTTCATACTAGCACAACTATCAATGGCTCCAAAATATTTACATCTACTCAATTTCGCTCACAAGGCTTGGGTCAACCCATGGTTTGGTTTTCAGGCACTTTTCAAAGACACCATACACTGAGATCGCCTCCCCAGGTCGATAACATCACCTACCTGAAAAACAAATCAACCATGGTAAGATTCGAACTCAGGTTTCATATTTGGAAAGTGAACATTCTAACCATTTGGCTATATGCCTATATATATATATATATATATATATATATATATATATATATATGCATGTATGTATCTATTTGGACAGTAATCACTCTTTTATACAAGTTTCATTCAAAATTACTGACAAGGTAATGCAGTTAAGTTTTTTAGTTAATTTTTCTTTTGTTCTTATAATTCTCTTCTTTTTTTTCTTTTCTGAACATAAATTATTAACATTCAGTTAAAAGCAAAAAATAAAATCATCCTTGATAATGGCTAAAAGTTTAGCTGAAAGCGCTTGTTCATACAAAACATTCAGACAATTTCTACATAATTTTGGTTCAGGAAAGAAGACCACAAGAAAAATTAAATAAAAAACTTAACTGCAGTACCATGTCAGTTGTTTTTGATAAAACTTCATTTTATATATATATATATATATATATATATATATATATATATATATATTAGGTTGGTTCAAAAACAATGTCGGTTTTTGATGTATTTTTTAACGTCAAAAACCGACATTATTTTTGCACCAACCTAATATATATATATATATATATATATATATATATATATATATATATACACACACACACACATACACAATAGATATAGATATTCAGTAAGCATTGGTTAACCTGGGAAGAGCCCATATATGTAGAGCCCTCAATGAAGATCAAACTCACTATAATAGTCTGCTGGACAAGCTTAATAGCAATTACTCCCATCCCCAGTGATTTTTTTCCTGTGTGTGTATCTGACAAGAGAGAGAGAGAGAGTAACTGGCTGGAGTATTGAGGTGATGTAGTTATTTTTTTGATTATTTTAACTAATTTCCTCATCTTTGTTTTCTTTGGTCACAACCATGACAATGTAGTAAAAACAAAGTAGAGACTAATTCAAAAATTTAACAGGATCTAAGTATATATATATATATATATATAAAAAAGGGAGTGCTGTAAAATTCTTAGCCTGAACAAGAAGGGTATCAAAAATAAATTATGATATTTGATTATTTTGCAGGATCATATGTGTCTGCATGTATGTATGTATGTATGAAAATTATTCTAATATATTTTATAATAATTTTATACTTTAGTATATATAGCAATATATTGGCACGTTCATGACAAACAGTTTACTTGACATCTAATGTAAAACATTTATATGTTTCATGCATGCAGGGGCCAACTGGTAAAAGTAGTAACTTTGTTGCTCAGCTGCTGCACCTTATTATTGAGGTGGACAGGCAACACTGGTCTTCACCCATCCCCCAAATCTCCATGCTATACTCTGTAAACCACAGAAAGGATTATATATATGTATATGTTTATATACAAATATGCATAGATGCTCACCTAAATACATGGGATGGTGCTAGAAAATGTGTGCCAAAAATTGTCTGTCATATCAACGCTGCAAACAGGCCAACTCCAGCACTGTGATTTCTAACACCTCAATGTCTTCACTCTCCAGGTTATCACTACTGTAACCACATCTTATTGATACCACATTCAACCAAAATCCAACAGAGACATTCCACTTGACCCAATCTAAGTTTCCCTCATTATCATACATGAGACCCCATTTGTTGATCTCTAATTTGATCAGAATCCAACAGAGTTATTCCTCTCGATTAATGTTTACTATCTATACCTAATCCCTTATCACCACTGCCATAACCTTGGCAACCAATGGACCTAACCACATTACATCACATGATTACCAGACCATCAACACATCACCATTTCAGCTGAGGGATCAGTTCCAAGGAAATTTTATCCCCTTTTTGTCATTTATGCTAACACTTGCTGGATGATGGTCAGGTGACACCTGTTGCACATATCAGTCCTTACCCAGTGAGGAGTTAATTCCCATAGACTTAACCCCCTTCATACCATTAGATTTCATATATTGATTGTTAATTGCCATGATATTTCTTGGGATTAATAGTGGAGTGGTTTCCCATTGCCTTTTCCATGGTGGTTTATTTAGACATCACCTTTAGGTAGCTGGCCATTGACTCATTGAGAGTTCTTCTGACCTTTGTTAGCTTTTAGTTTTCATCCTACTGGATTACTAACAATCCGCTTCACTCACAATAACATGGAGTTGGGTAGCCAGTTTAGTCGCCAACACTTTGACAGTGGAATATATACTTACCCATATATATATGTATGTATATATATATATATATATATATATATATATATATATATATGCTCCTACACATACATGTATACATACCTGTGTGCTGGGAAGTTAAAAAAAAAGAAATTATAATTCCCCCCCCCCTTCCATGTGTTAATCAGGGAAGGGTTTATGGATTGGAGTAAGGTGGAGTAGGAGAATAAAATAAGTATAAAATTTTAACTTAGTGTAAGTTGCAACAGGTGTCAAGATTCAGAGGCGACAGGCTGTTTCATGCTAGATGCAATCGTTAGGCCTGACGATTATATCTAGCATGAAACAGCCTGTTGCCTCTGAGAGTTGACTTCAATGTTCACTTTTATATATATATATATATATATATATATATATATATATATAAGGGGGAGGTTATAGTTGTTCCAACAAGAGAAAAGTGTATATTTTAAAGAGAAAAGAAAAGCCGCAAACGTGTTTGGTTATAATGTGGATTTTTTAAAATACATATTATACTTTAGTTTCCATATTTTTCCTACACACGTTTCTGGCTTCATGACCTTCATCAGGCAAAAAGTGCTAATTTCCACACATTATTAAAAGGAATTAATTTTCCTCATGTTTTCCAATGTTTAACTATTGTCTTTTGTGTGTATTCAATCAGTCAGTTTTATGCCATGCATGATACATGCTTAGATGATCATGTATCTTTTGATACATGACTGACGTGGCAGATTTTTTCCTGCAGTAGGTTGCCATTTCTTTCTGCAGTAGACCAGTTGCCAGTCTGTCCTGCTATTTACCCATAGCCAGGGGGAGAAGAAGAGGATTTCATACTTTTCCCAAGGGTATTAGCATGTAAGTGAATGTAATGGATTTGACTGGTTATTCAAACTTGGATCACTGATTCCTCAATCCAAGATGCTATCTGTTACTCCACTGTGCCTCCCCTTGTGTGCAGTAGTAATCCAAATTTTTCTTGGACTTGTGGTGAAAATATTCTTCTGCTTAAAGAGGTAATAAAACAATTAGGATTGGTCAGAGAAAGCGTGAAAGAAGAAATTCTCTTATATATATATGTATGTATATATGCATGTATGTAAGTATGTGTGTGTCTGTGTGTGTGTGTTTTAAACAATTTGTTTAACATTTATGGTATGTGCCTTTACCAAGTATGATGGTTATATTGTCCTTTAAAAAAAAAAAAAATGGCCCAACAGAAGCAGATAGATGACTTATGCAGATTCTTCAAGGATCATGTTTTGAAGAATACAATGGTCATCAGCTTGATGGAGGTAAATTTTCTAGATGCTACATCCAATTTGAAAACAAGGTTATTCCACCAGTACATAAAAAAGAGGAAAAAATATGACAACAAAGAATTAAATCACCCATCCTCATATATATATAAAATCTGTACATGCTAGATTATCTACCAATTCTTCAAATGAAAAAATATTTAAAAAAAGCAAGTGTGGCATATCAAAGTGCCTTACACAATAGCAAACAATGTTTTTTGTTTTTGTTTTTTTAAGCATTTCACCCCAAGCAAGGCGGGAAGCCACTAGGATGCAAGGGGTTACAGAAAATTTAGAGCAAGATCAGATAGGAGTGATAGAAGAAAAGATGAGGAGGAGGGTAGTGGATAGATCAAGGAAAATGGAGATGTCGATTGACATTACACTTGAATAGCTGGGGATTATAGCTCTCAGGGAAACAGGAATAGGGAGGGTAGTTCCACAGGCGAGTGGTGCGAGACATGAAGCTATTGGAGGAGAAGAGATGGCTACATTTAGGAGTTTTGACAGTGAAAAGGTGAGAGCGGGATGCCAGCCTCGTAGGGCGCTTGAACTCATGACGACTGGGAACCAGCGAATGCAGCTCCTCAGAGCAATTTCCATGAAAGTATTTGTAGAACAGACAGAGTGAGGTGACGGTGAGTCTGTGAGAAGGTGACTGTAGACGAGATGCTAGAGCAGGGCCAACTACATTGCATATCCACCTCTGGAGCCTATCAAGAACCCCGAGGCAAACAGAAGGGGCACCAGACCATATATGGCAGCAATACTCCATGCAAGGACGAATTGTTGATTTGTAGATCTGGAGGATCGATTCCAGGTAGAAAAATTTCCTGGCGCGGCACAGGGAGCCAACTTTCCTTGCGTTGGACGAGAAATTGACTCAATGTATTTATTCCATCTCAGGTCAGCAGTCAACGTGAGACCAAGCAGCCGCAGAGAGTTGCTCTCGAGAAGTTGAGTGTCAGACATTCTAATGGAGGGCAGGGAAGGATCTTTGTGGTGAGCAGTTTTGTCTTCAAAGCGTTGAAGTTGACCAGCCAATTCTTGCCCCAGTTCACAACCGATTGGAGGTCCTTTTCGAGACGCACGACCAGATGAGTTTTGTCAGTGACACTAGATTTGTTTTTGAGGCAGGAATAAATTGTGGTGTCATTTGCGTAGATGCCAACTTGGGAATTTATGGCATCAGGAAGGTCATTTATGTAGATAAGGTATAGAGTGGGGCCTAGTATGGAGCCTTGAGGAACACCGGTTTTCGTGGGATAGGAACTGGATAAGAATCCGTTGAGAATGACCTTCAATTCATGGTTAGACAGGAATGATTGTATTAGGTTATACAATCGACCCGTAATGCCATAAACCTGGAGCTTGCAAAGAAGGCCGGCATGCCAAACCCTATCAAATGCTTTGGAGATGTCTAGTGCCACGGCACGGGCTTCCCCGTTATTTTGAAGAGCTCGGTAGACAGTTTCAGTGATGGCCGTAAGCACATCAGCTGTAGATTGGGCAAAGCAGAAACCTGAGAGCAGGTTATGGGATGTGAGGTGGTTAACCACCTCGGTATTGATTAGGGCTTCAAAGACTTTGCCGAGGAGGGGAAGGAGACTGATAGGACAGTAATTAGAAGGGTCAGAGGGGTCACTGGAGTTCTTGAAGACGGGAACAATCGAAGAGGACTTCCAGCAGTCAGGAAAACAAGATTCCTTGAGGCAGTAGTTGTATAGTTTAGAAAGGGCGGGCACCAGTTCAGTTCATTTCTTCAAGACAAGACAATGGCTGGCATCCCGTCTCCACCACTAGCCTTGTTGGGGTCTAAATTGGAGATAACGTCCAATACCAAAGCTGGGGTTATGTTTAACCCACTCAATGGGGCCCCAGTTCTAAGAGGGAAGTCGGGTATGGGTACACCTGAAGAGTTGAGCGTTGAGTTGAATGAAAATTTCCGAGCAAAGCATTCAGCCTTGTCGGTAGAGGAGATCAGGACTTCGAACTGGTTGAATAAAGGAGGTATAGAGGGTTTGCAATTGTTCAATATGCTCTTGCAGAGACGCCAATAATCTTTGGAGCCAAATTTGCGAGATGCAATACATTCCTTCATCCGAGCCTCAAATAGATAATGTCATAATTATTGTTTTAAAAATAAAAATAAAAGAGACAATGCAAGGTGATTTCATTCATTCCCCAATATAATAGAAATGCCAAAAATAATGTGTCAAAGACATACTTGAGATTAGTTAAAAAACATTAACTCACTATTATTAAAGAAATTATTTAATAAAAATAATTTAAAAGTCAGCTAAAGCTGTACTAGCAATATGGGGAGATTGAAAGCAAATCATATCAGTAAATTACTGGAAGATGATAGAAATAAGAAAGTTAAAAAAAAGTGGAATGCCCATCAAATGTGTGTTAAAAAACTGAATAAAAATATATTAATATTGACTGAAAATTGCTGCAATCTTGATGCATTTTACTTTCTTTTTTTTATTTTTAGTGATTTTAATGACTTCCAGTAAAATGGCTGCCATTTTGCCTCAGTGTCATAACTATTCATCACCAGTTATGATTTTTGTAATGATATTACAGACATTTCTAATTTTATGGGTTATCACAGTGCAAATTTTGCAATAATCCATCTCATGCTCAAAATAACCATCAAAATACATACAGAACAATTCTACGATCCTCAGTCTTGTGCACGTTTGTGATATTTTCCAGTGTTAGACCAGGTGACAAACATCCAGAACTTTCAAGGTTATCAACAGAGTTCATCCAACTTTGAAATGTTTGTACCACAAAAAAACTTTCACTCTGGCTCACTATCACAAAATTCTTCCTTCAATATTCAGTTGGTTTCTGAAGCATTTCTCTTTAGATTAAAGCAAAATTTGGTGCTGATTCTCTGCTTATTAAGATCTGTAATTTTAGTTGTAAATAACAATTGCCAAACAACTAAACCACAAACTGACAAAAGTGCTTGTTATAGTTCAAATCAGAATTGAAGTTGTTTGCAGTAAGTATTGGTTCTACAGTGCCATTGCTCTTGCTTACATAGCGATCTTATACATAACGTCTACTCATATACATATACTAATTAGTGGTAGCACTAACTAACCACTACTACATCTTCCTGAAGCAAAAAGGATTTATGCCCTTCATTGATCTCACACTTCTTTGTCTATCTGTATTTTCACTTCGACTTCCTTCTCTCACTATCTCTTGAGATCTGTGTGTATTTTTCACTACAGGAGATCTAGATGTGTCTCATTTGGTGGTGAAGTCCTGTTCTTCACAAATTATGCTTGAATCATCTAAACTGTCTTGATATTGTATTGACTCCTCACCCACATCCTAGCTCAATTTCCATCTCCCCTTCATATTCTTGTGTGGATCTTATTTGACCCCATGAGCAAGAACATTATTGCCCTTTTTAATTATTAATGCTGTATTATGTCCCTTCTGCATTATAAAATTTGCCCTTTCAGATACAGATTCTCTATATTTCTTGTACAACATTTTGTCATTAATGGAGTATGACATGGTTAATGGGGCACTAATCCGTCTTCCCATTAATGCAGATTAACTTTCTAATTTCTTGCCATGTGAAATAGTTTTGTAACTTAATAATAGTCTTGGTAAGAAATTATTAATCTCATTTCATTGAGGAGAATACACCCTCAGTTTCATTTTTATACTCTGTACCATTCTTTCTACAATTCCATTTGATTGCAGATGATATGGTGGAGCTTTATATGGGATGCATCCAATTTTCCTTAACCAAGAACACAGATTTTCATCACAAAATTCTAGGGCATTATCTGACTCTAATGTTTTTGGTATTCCATTTCCAGCAAATATTACCCAATAATAATAATTTGCCTATTTGTACTAGTTTTCCTATTGTGAACACAAACAACTTCAGGCCAGACATAAAATGCAATCCCACACCATTAACATGTGCATGGTCCATATGAATGCAAGACTAAGGTTCTGTCTCCCTGAGCTGTGTGTATACATTATTCAGGTGAAAATTTTTATTTCAGCACATAAGGGATATTTGCATACATGATTTTCAACATTGTATGCATATCCAGGCCAGCATGCTTCTAATTTCAAATACTACTGTATAACTCTAATTCCACAATGCATATAGCCATGTACACTTTTTATTACATCTTTTCTACAATTTTCAGGTGGATTTTTGAACAATTATTTCATATATTAGTTTTTATTCTAGACATAATTTTACTTAATATTGGATCCTGTAATATTTCTGAGACAAGTTGATTTATTGGGAGAACATCAGTTTCTACCCAGTGCAAAAATTAATCTTCTATATTTTCTAATATGCTGTCTTTTTGTTCCCTTTTAAAATATGATCTGAATAATGCATCTACATGGAGAGTAGCATTTGCTTTTACATAATCAAAAGCTTTATGGCCCATTATAATATTCTGGATGATGTAACTTATACACTACTTATACATATATACTAATTAGTGGCAACACTAACCAACCACTTCTACAGGGCTCATAAAGTGTGTGACATCCCAGTTTGATTATGATTTGCACACAGGCTCAATGAATTTAGTGAAAAAAAAACAGTATATAAGAGACATGTATATTTACCCATTATTCATTTTATCATAAAATAAAAAGTTTTAGGTTTTGGTCAATGAAAGTTTAGAAGTTCATTGCTATATGTATTGACAATATTTTACATATATTTACAATTCAAAATGGCCACCATTTCCTTTCAACATAGCTCTTAATCTCTTTCCAATTGAAATGCATGATTTTTCATCACCTCTTTACTCAAATTTTATCACAATATCATAAGAGATTTTTTCAGGTCCGACGCACTTGATTATGAGATACATGAAACATTGCTCTCTAATATGAGCCATATTGCAAAGTCTATAGGATTAATGTCAGGACCTGATGGAGGCCAAATTGGCTTGTCAAAAAATCCATGGAAATGTCTCTTGTACAATTTCTGCGTTAAATTGATCGTGTGTGCAGGAGCTTCAAATTGAGTGAAGACAGCAACTTGCAAAGATGGCTGACTAACATGGCAACACATTTCTATCCAACATTTGCTGGTAAGTTTTACTATTCACTTTCACACCTTTTTCAATGAACACCAAGGATGACTTCAAACCATCAGAAGTAACAGCAGCCGAAGCCATGATACCAATTGATTTTTGTTGCTTGAAATGTGTTCTGAGACCTTTGGGAATGTTTCCTGGTGAAGTAGCATAAACCCTATCATTTTGGTATTTGACCACAGCATCCATATTGAGAAACTTCTCATCTGACCAAACAAAGAATTCCCCTACAGCATCTCCTCCAATATTTTCTTCCCTCTGCCAAGTCATTTTTGCTTGGAGGCACTTGAGGGCAGGCAGCTGTAGTTGTTGAATCTTGTATGGTTTTAGTCCTAAATCCTCTTTGACAATCCTCCTTAGTGACCTATCTAAAACACATAGCTCTTTTGCCATCTTCCTATGCTTCTTGGATTTCTCTTCAACCTCTTATTGACAGTTTCAATGACTATGTTATGAACTGAACAGTTTCTTCCTGGAATTGAATTTTGATGAGGTTTTTTTTCCCTACACATTAAAAACAGTTTTTCAGCAAACATTCAACTGTTTTATCACCTCACAACTCTTCATACCAGCCATTTTCAATGCAACATTTTGTTTGTGCTGCCATATTTAATTAAACTGTAAACAATAAAACAAAAGAATGTTAGGAAGTCTTATGTCAGATTTGAAACTATTTTTACAAATAGGTATGTTTCAGTTTATGTTTAAATAATGGGTAAATATTTATGCTGCACCTGATATATTTTGTTTGTATATGCAGTTTAAATTACCCAAACTTTTAGGTAGCACCTTGTCTGTGTATTTGTGATGCTTATATGATCAAATCTATTCCACTACCAGAGCATGTGAACTCATTCATTTGAAACACTAGACTGTTAACAATATAAATGCTTCATTGACTATCTCACAAATTCTACCATCTTTCTTTGAAAATGGTCAATGATGATTAAAACTAGTTGGAACATTACACACAATTTCAGAAAGTTCTTCCCAAGTTTATGCCCAACATCAAATGACTTATTCAACATAAAGAGACACTCACCACTATCCTGGGTAAGATGATAAACTACATCCGCGTCCTATGTAAGATGATAAACTACGTCCAACAGCAAAGCCTCTGATCAGGAGGTTTTGTAGAGCATGGAACCACCTCTTAACTGTTGGTATTTCCAGGTCCACTCTGACCAAGGGTGGTAGCACCTGTTAGGGTTCCAGCTATGGGCAAATAGTTAACCCCCAAATTGAAAACACTATGAAAGTGAAAAAATAGGTTTTAATACCAGAAATACTTTGTAAAAAAAATTATTACCAGTAATACATTTTTGAAAAAAAAAAGATATTACCAGAAATACATTTTTGAAGAAATACCAGAAATAGATTTTTTGAAGAAAAAAAATACATTACTGAAAAAAAAAAATTACCAGCAATAAAAACCTTGTTGGCATTAAATAACCCATTGAGGTTCATATATTGTAAAACAAACCAAACCAAGAAACTCACCAAAAAGTCTAACAAACATTCCTTGTCTGTTCAATAAAATATGTTTAATAACATGGAAGGATTTTTTTTAATCATTTCACCCCAAAGCCACTAAGCTCAAGGAATTTACTGAGTGAGAAAGAATATGGGGAAAAAGAAAACATTAAGGAGCAAGAACAATAATAGAATTGGAATTAGGAAGACAGAAAATGACGATTGAAGTTACATTTAAATTTTTGAAGATCAAACTTGATTGAAAAGCAAGATCCTGGAAAAGTGAGAAGTCTGAAAGGAGAAACTGTTGGCATAGAAATTATGGTTACATCTAACCATTTCAACAATAAAATGATAAGACCTTGCCACTAATTTAGTACTGCACTTAAATTCATAAAATCTAAGTACCATAGAGGAAAGTTCATTAAAACACCTACCATGAAAGTATTTATACAAAAGGCACAAGGAAGCTACATTATGTTGATGAGAAAGTGACAGAAGCCAAGATACCAGGAGAGGATCAATTACATTGCAGATTCTTCTTTGGATTTTATCAAGGATCTCTAAATATATAGCAGAAGCACCAGACCATATGTGACAGCAATAATCAAAGCATAGATGAATGATAGCCTTATAAATATGTAAAGCGAAGAGGCTTTATGCCCTTCATTGATCTCAATCTTCTTTTCTTTCTCTACCTATCTCGAGAGATCTGTGCATTTTGGTCTATAGGAGATCTAGAGCTGTCTTGTGTGTTGGTGTTCTTCACCATTACTGTTTGAATTGTCCAAACTGTCTTAGTCTTTGGTTTATGGGGTCCAAGCTGGACTTGCTTTCTGGCTCAACTCACTGTTGATTTATAGAGTTTTTAATGAAGATCTGTATAGGCTGGAATAGTGATTATATTTAGTATGTATGTGTGTATGTATGTATGTATAATAAAATTTGTGTTTTAAAAAAAAATCAACTACAGCAAACAGTCTTTGTAATTATTGTGCTCAACAATAAAGAAATTAAATGTTCACTTATCTTATCCCTACTCTAAGTTTCACAAAGATTATATGTATCTGTCAGGGGACTGGATTATAAGATATTACATTCTGGATATAATCTCTCTCTCTCTCTCCCTCTCTCTCTCTATCTCTGTGTGTGAGTCTGGATTAAATATAGATCAGAAACTAACAATGTTAAGATAAAGAATCAATAAGAAACCTTTATCAATCTAACATGTTTCATTTTTATTAAAGCTTCATCAGATATGGAAAAAAAAAAATTCTGGTATTTTTACTTCTGTGTTGTTTGATTTTTATTGGTTAATCATGTTTCACATGTAGTTGACTTTTTAAACCAATGTTAGTATAATTGTGTCATTCTGAATACAAGGAGAGACAACATGTCCATCAAATTTACAAAAAATTAATGTATTCCAAGCCTACTTGCAAAGTCGTAAATATTGCTTTTGTATGTAACTGGATAATAATTGTATTTTGCCAATGTGGGATTCAGATGATAATATTTATTTTAAGTGTGTGTGTGTGTATGTCTAGTAGACGTTATTTGTCTTTATTATAATATGTATATATTAACATATATATATATATATATATATATATATATATATATATATATGTATATATATATATATATGTATATATATATATATATGTATAAAATGGACTGAGGTCAACACCCAGTGTCAAGAGTCTGTTTCCTGCTTAAATGCAATCACTATGACATATATATATATATATATATATATATATATATATATATATATATATATATATATATATATATATATGTATATATATATATATGTATATATATATATATATATATATATATATATATAAATATAAAAGTGAACATAGAAGTCAACACTTAGAGGCGACAGTCTGTTTCATGCTATATGCAATCGTCAAGCCACGTGTGCTACACACGCTTTATCTCTGATATTTACACACGCTCTATCTCTGATATTGAGCACTTTATTCCATAAATATAGCACACCTTAAGACTATATTTCTTTATATATATATATATATATATAATATAGACATGCAGTTAGAGCTTTAGATAGATTCATCACAATTTTAAGAGTATGTTTTGTGCACAGATATTTTTCTGTAAACAATCTTTCAAAATTGAAGCTCACAGTTTGTGCATAATGTTTGTGGTTTACAAAATATTTCGCAAAGCAAACATCTGAATTGATGTTAGCTAATATTCATTACTCCTGTTCCTCTCCCTTGGAACTGAGTATCTTGTCACTCTTACCACCTGAGGAGTGTGAGACATCAACATCAAAGTGACATTCCCCAAAATGAAATGTTCTATTCTGAAGATATTACACTGATATCTGAATTTGTAAATTAAAATTAATATGATGGGTCGGCAGGTCATTCTTCCAGATTAATCTCAACATAGGCCAGCCACCAAAAACAATACATGGATTAGCAGAAAAATAACTTCTTATACCAACTGAAATTGAATTCTTACTTTTATGGATAAAATTTTAAATCTGCCATTTTCATTAATATTTCTATGTTTAGTTCTATCATTCTCAACATTTCTGATGATCATTTGTAAAAATATTGAAATGCATAGTCTGTCTGAAAAGGATCCAGCCAATGTTAAATACCTCAAGAACCATTTGCATAGCCTTGATATAGTTTGGTAACCAATCAGAGAAGATTATACTGCACATTCATGAACAGAGACTGGGATTATTCAGTTGGCAGTGATTGATTGATTTGTTTTTTTAAAGCATATCAACTTTTTGCATTTCAAGCCAGAAAATATTTTTAGACTGTAAAAACATTTTTGGAGATAATAATGATTTACTCATACAAGTCATACTAATTAACCCATAGCTGTGGGAAGAATACATGGATTTATAACTTTCCCAAAGTTATTTACACATAAAAGAATATAACAGATCTGACTGGAATTGGAACTCAGCTCTCAGATTTATAATTCCAAGCTGTTATCCATTACACCAACCACACATCCAGCCTTACAGCAACTGGTATTCACAAGTGGTCACCCATCTAGTTACTGACCAGGCTCGATGTTGCTTAACTTCTGTGATAGTACAAGAACCAGTGTTCCAATGTGGCCATAAGCCAGTGATATTCCCTTGAGTAAGCATAGTGATTATACATAAACTTTTGCTTAAAACTTGGACACTCATCACAGAAAACTTTTTGAAAGATTAAGAAGGCTTTCAAGGATGATTCAATGAATGAAACAGATATAAAATTTGTTTCTGTGCTTCAAACTTGGTTGGGAATCTGTAGAAAATAATTTATGTTCTGACTGGTCTTTAAGAGGCAGAACACCTGAAAAATGTTAAGCACATGCAAGCTGCAATCAAATGAAATTGTGAATAGATAATGTCAGAATAAGAGCTGTTTAGAAAGTATTTACACTATTTATATTGTTTGGAGGCACAGTGGAGTAATGGATAGCGGCTTGGGTTGAGGAATTGGAGAGCCGAGTTCGAATTCCAGTCAAATCCATTACATTCACTCACATGCTAATAACCTTGGGAAAGTTATGAATCCTCTTCTTTTACCCCCAGCTATGCATAGCAGGACAGACTGGGTTCTATAGCCTTGAATGGAAACTGGTCTACTGCAGAAAGAAATAGCAACCTACTGTGAGAAAAAATCTGCCTCATCAGTCATGTATCATGCATGGCACATAACTGACTGACTGACATTGTTTGGACTGTTGTTCTCATCTTCATTACCATATTCACAACATTTTGGCCATTGAATGCTCCAGCCTTCTTCAAGTGATTAGAAGTTTGAACTGAATCCATTATTTTGTCCACCGGGCTAGACTATTCTAGTTCCACGTGCTATGCCTCTTCTCAGTATCAGTTATCACCTTTTTAACTCAACTTTCCAAGTTTTTATTCACCTCTGCTTTAGCCAGGTATTGAACTCACAACTTTTTGCGCCAAGTCACTTTATTTAACCAATGCTTTTATCCACTGGGCCATGTGTCCTTGAGGGCCTGAAGAAGGCTAGAGTGTACAATGACCAAATCATTGTGAATATGGCAATGAAGATGAGGCCAACAATCCGAGCAATGTAAATAGTGTAAATAATTACAATACCTCATCTCAGAAATATAGAAATTAATTTTGAATATTGCAGATGCTTATTCTTTATGCCTTGTACAGTTTTTATTTTGAACATTACATTACCCAGACCTTTCAAAACAACTGACAATGCGGATTTTACTCTAGTTTTTCCCAAAGCTAAAATCCATAGGTGATAGTACCATGGCTGAGATATAAAGAGAACATGACAAGGCAACTGACAGTGATCCTTAAAGAGAACCTAAATAATGTAAAGAACACTGGAATAAAGTCCCAAAGAGATTACTTTCAAGAGGATTAAGACATCATTGCCTGAAGTAGGCTACATTTTATTTTACTAATATTAAATGATTGAATTATTCCCAGATAGACTATAGACAAATTAAATTATCTTTATCCTTTATATCTTTAAATTACTTTAATGAAAAACATGTAATATACATAAATGCTACCCACAAGATCAAGAAATTTAAGGCATGAAATGGGTGACAGAAAAAGTAAAAAAATAAAAATTGATTAGAAATAACATTATATCCTGGTGGAGTGATTTTGAGTGATATTTGAAATGCCCAGTCAAACACAGGAAATTCTGGGTAACTTCACAGATGAATAGATTAAGAAATTTATTAAGATTTCACAAACTTTTGGGTTGTATTTCATATACACACACACACACATACACAATATATATATATATATATATGTATATATATATGTGTGTGTGTGTGTGTGAAGAAATATAGTTTTAAGATATGCTATATTTAAGGGATAAAGTGCTCAATATCAGAGATAGAGGGTATGTAAACTGAACATTGAAGTTAGGCCTGATGATTGTGTTTAGCATGAAACAGTCTGTCACCTCTGAGTGCTGACTTCAATATTCACTTTTTATATATATATATATAAGATAAATCAAATGGCTAGATATAAACAAGGGTATACACGTGTGCTGGTTGCATATATGGGTAAGCAAATAAGATAAATATTAATTAGTACATATACATGTACCTATGTTTTGGTGTCTTTAGTCATACACCAAAATGTAGGTACACATATATGTACTAATTAATATATATATATATATATATATATATATATATATATATGTATATGTATATATCAAATATGTAGTGCAGTTTAAAAAGTTAGTGAAGGGATTTCACCATTTTATATCATTAACTTTACTAATTTACCTTTTTTATGAATGATTCATTGTAATATAAATTGAACTGCACCACATATTTGATTTAAAAGAACTGATTTGATGTGCAAATTTTGGGGATAACAACTGAGACATTACTCTACTTATTGAACTATTTAGTTCATGCCGCATTGACTGATAAACTCCTACAACAAAAAAATTCTCAAATTACCATATTAGTAAAAAACCGACTCACTTAAATTTAAAAAAAAAATATTCAACCTTAGCGTTGCGACTGCACACTCCAAAATTTTGTATCCGTTATCAATAAAACATTTTTAAAAAAAAATTTCAATTCGCATTATATTTTTTTGTCTTGGATGCTACCTGAATTTTACCAAAAACAAAATAATTTCCATGCCCGAAGATGACTGAATGCACAGTCAAAAGTACTTGCGTATTTAAGAAAGACCTTATACAGCTTATAATTTAAAAAAACAAGGATCATAACATGATTGGTAGGTTAATGCATCTTTAGGGAGGGCAGTAAAAGGAATTTTTCCTGAAAATAACCAAATTTTTTGCCCTACAAATATACAATTTGTATGACTATGTATTATATAATACATACAGGGTAAGCCAGTAAGTCCATCAAGTAATGATGAAAAAACATAACATAAGACCTTTAGTTTAGTTTTTTTTTAGCAAATTATTCCACAGAATTTATCATCTCCAAAGTGATTAGCCCCTTGACTTACCTATATACTCTGAAGAAGAGTTTTCTGTCAGTGTTTTTCTTCACTTAGATGACCATTGGTTCCCATGCTAACAAGTTCCATCTACCAGGGTTTAGGAATTCAGAATTATCCTCCTTGACTGATACCAAGCAAGAAGAACCCAATCTGTCCCTACTATTTAACCCATAGCTGAGAGAAGTCATACCTTTCCTAAGGAGTATTTGTGTGAAAGTGAATGTAACAAAGCTAATCAGAATTCAAATTTTGCTTGTTGATGATTTGTTCTCAGACATTATGCATTACACAACCCACATATCTGAACACATTTAGGAGAGCTTAATTCTAGTGTTTGTAGGTAGGGGAATATGAAAGAATAATCATGATTGTATTTCAGTTGGTTGGATTGTTTTTTATGGTTTATCAACCCATTGTGTGTTATTTAAAGCCAAAACATATTTTGGATTGTAAGAAGAATTATTTTTTTGAAAGTGAATTTTTTAACAATAAATGATTTTTCCAGATACAAGTCCTACTATTTGACCCATAACTGGGAGGAAGAGATTTGTATTTTAATACTGACTGCATTTTGAATATGATATTTTGACATTACTTATTGATGCCCACTTACATTACAACTAATTTAGAACATGCTCTTACTGAGCTGCAACTATTTTTTACACTAAGTAGGTAACTATTTTTTGCAGTAGGTAAGAAATTAATAGTTACGCAAAAAACTTTGCAAGAAAAAAGGGATTATTAGAGGTCAGGAATTAATAGAAGGATTACTAACAGACTGGAATTATTATGCTACTATTAACATTTATTTGAAAGCCACATACCAGAGGAGATGCCAAAGCTGGTTGGACACAATCAGGAGTCAGAGATGCAGGTCATTAGTAAGTGACACATTAGTAGTTACAATTCATGTAACCACAAGTTCTTTGCAAATATAGAACAAGATATAAATATTATAACAACCAGACAGCCAGGATTATACCAAGCTAGGTAGCAAAGAAAACAAGTTACAATCATAGAACACTGGTAAGCTTATTTGATCGCAAAAGTCAATGATTATGAATTCAAATTTCATTGCATGATTCATGAACATGGCCTTAAGTTAAATTTAGTCTAGTCCAACAGATACTAGTTTCATGAGAAAAATTTGCTTTACATTATTTGAGGACTAGTTGTTTACCATAAATACTGAAGATTTTTTTCTCTGAAATTGGTAGCCACATTGACTTTCCTATTATATAATCACTTGAAAGACGCCTTCCTGCCTCCCATCAGCATGGCTGATGCTAACCTCCATAAGAGTGACTCATTGTGTCTTCTCATGCTTACATTCTCAGCTGACATGAAGTGGAAAGATTATATTGAATCCATTGCTAGGTTTGCTTCTAAGAAAGTTGGCTCACTGTGTCGTGCTAGACAATTTTTCTCTCTAGAATCTATCTTGCATATCTATAGGTCTCCGATTCATCCAGGCTTAGAATATTGATGCCACATATGGTCCAGTGCTCCCACTATATATTTAGCAATACTTGATAAAATCCAAAGGGGAATCAGCAATATTATTGGTCCTGACTTCAGTCACTTTCCCACCACCATAATGTAGCTTCTGCGTGCCTTTTCTATAAATATTTTCATGGCAATTGTTCGGATGAATTCTTTACTATCCTACCTAAACTTTATGAATTTAAGTGCAGTGCTAGATTGGTGACAAGGTCTCATCAACTTACATTTGAATTGGCTAGATATAACTGTAAGTTCTATGCCAACAGTTTCTATTCTCAAACTTCTCATTTGTGCAACTCTCTTCTGGCTCCATGCTCTTCAGCCTACTTTGATCTTCAAGAAATTAAATGCAATGTCAAATGCTATCAACTGTCTTGATTACTCTTCTATTCTTCTTGCTCCCTAATGCTTCTGTTTTTTTCTTGTTCTTCCACACTCAGTAACTCCTTGTGACTTTATTTCCTTGCATGGTGTGATATGATAAAAAAAATAAGCATCAAGAGAGATATGAGCAAGAATTCTCTGTCTTTTCAGACTTTCATCCATTGCTTTGTCCAGTCACCAAGACAAAATATATGCTTGTTAACAGCCCAAGATGCTAGCTATGAATTAAAGGTGTCAAAATCAAACAAGAACAAAAATTTAAGTACCTGAAAAGTGTTATAACAGACAATGGAAAATTTGACACTGAAATATGAAGGCATGTTGAAATAGCAAAAGATACCTTCCAAAGACTAAAATTATTAAGAAAGGGAAAAATTCCATTATTCCCCACCCTACCCCACAAATATATATGTAATATCAATCCTTGTGCCCTGAGTATGATGATAAACTACATTTGGCAACAAGGCCTCTGATCAGGAGGTTTTGAGGAGTGTGGAACCTCCTCTTAATTGCTGTTGTTCCAAGATCCACCCAGACTTGGGGTGGTAGTTCCTGATAGTATCCCAGCTATGAGCAAATATTTAACCCCCAAACTGGAGTCAAAACACTATGGAAATATAAAAAATAAATTTTTATAGTAAAAATACTAGCAATACATATTTGGAAAAAATATTACCAGCAATACATTTTTGCAAAATACAAATTTACCAGCAATACATTTTTGAAAAATACAAATTTACCAGCAATACTTGACTCTTAACAAAAACTCTCTTTACAAAATATGTCAATGAAACCTGATCTACAAACTGATTTCTTACAAAGAATATATATTCTGTTCATACGAACCTATCCTAAAAATCTTGTCAGCATTATATAACCCATTGCGGTTGATATGCCATAAGACAAAACAAATCAAACTAATATCAATCCTTTCCTACATCAGAGAATGCTGGACAATTTCTACAGAAACAAAGAGTAGACTTAAGACAACACAGATGTCATTCTATAGAAGGATGCTGAGAATACCATAGATGGAACATGTGAGAAATGAGGAAGTTTTAAGTAAAATAGACATTTGTACTTGGGATCAAAGACAGTTGGTATTTCTGGGACACATGATGAGGAAAGAGAGCTTGGAGAATTTAATACTCACAGAATATACTGAAAGTGTAAGGGTAAAAGGTAAACTGTGAGTAAAGTACCTAATGATCTTGTCTAAATGAAAGACACAACAGGAACTGGGTAGTAAGAGGACAAAGATTGCTTAGAGCTACAAAGGATAGGAAGTTGTGGAAAGCCATGATCATCCACCTCCTGACCTAGTATAGCATTATAACTGAATTCTTAAATTATTCACTTTTAAAAAATCAACCAGTGCTCAACATTAACAGATCTTAAAGAAGTCCAAGTTTAATAAGTGTTTATAACCTTGTCATTATTAATATTAATACTCTATATCAGGTTATGTTTTTTTAAAAACAAGTCTAACTTCTTTATGAAAAATAAGCCCTTTAAACTTTACTTTAAAGTGTTTCTCCTAGTAATTGAGTTACTATTAATGTACTTCATCAACATGAAGTTAATGTTGGAAAAATAAACATGCAACCTGTGATCACTAACCAAATACTCAATCACCTTAATGAACAGACAAAATGTTTAGTTATTAAATGTGGAAAACTAAATTTGAAAAGTATAAAACAATAAATCACAAACTTATGTAAACAAAAATATATTTTTTGGCAGACATATTCCTTGAGCATCCTGTTTTTGTCTCTAGATCACAAACTGATATTCCTGCATTTTTTTTTTTATTTACTCTATTTTTTGCTTGTTGCTTATTGGCTGTTTTGTGGGACAAACTCACAAGGAATGGCTGAAGCTTATTAGAAGAGGCCAAAAATACTCAATTGCTTCTCCTTCAGTTCTTTCTTGGTGGTAAAAAATATGTTAGTAGCACAGATCACATTGGATATTGATGCTTTCTCCTATTAGTTCCTGTTCACAGAGAGAGAATGTGAAGGAAAAGTGATGTTTTAAAAGTGTGAAAAGAACAAAAATACAAAATAACATTCAAGAGAGGTTAAGAGTGAGTTAGAATATATAGAGAGAAAAAAGAAAGGAGAATAAAAAGGGGAATGAGAGAGAGTCAAATAAGTGTTTATCAATATAATAAAAAGAAAAGCAAAAATAGAGGCAGAAAGAGATGTATATTTACAGAGAGGAGAAGAGAGGGGGGTCATTATAGAGTGAAAGTAACTGAAAATAAAAATAAGAAAGAGAGGTAGAGGGAAGAAGGAACGACTAGCTTAAAGCCTAAAATAAATGAGAGTGAAATCCAAAGACTGAGGAAAAATTATGAGAAAAAAAGAAAAAGATATAAAATGAAGAATTTCCAATGCACAGAAAGAAAGAAAAACAGGCACAGAAAGAAAAATGATTGTGGATAAAGGAAAAGGAAATGAACAGTGATAGTGAAAAAGAGAAAGTATGTGAAGAAAAGATAAAGAGATAGAGAAGAACCTGAAAGAAATTGAGATGGAAAGAAGAGAAAGAGTGTGCAAGAGTTAAGACAGCACTGAACAAGAATGAAAAATAAATAAAACTATGTTTAAGAATGAAAGTTCCTGGAGAGGGAAGTAAAGAATGATAATGAATGAATGCAATATGTGAAGAGAGAGAGAGAGAGAAAAAGAAAGAATGAGTTTAGCAGCTTCCATTCTTCTGTCTTTTCATTGTCTTAATTTCATATGTCCCTCCTCCAATCTCTCCTCTTGCTTTTTTGTATTCTTTCATTACTGCTTTTCTCTACAAATATTCTTTCTCATCTCTAACTCCACTTCTGATTCACTTCAGTCTACTTTCTTTGAGTATTCTCCTTTCTCTTCTAATTCTTCTTTTTCTTGAACTCCCAATACATGCTTATAACTTATAACTTTTGTCTCAATTCTCCATTTCATCCAATCTGTTTCTTACTTCTTCTAAATCACGACTTTTCTTTTCTTTTTACTGCAGTTCTTCACCTCTCTTCTTTCTCCACTGCCTTCTCTCATTTAACCTTAAACTACATCCCCTGCTACTCTACTCCTTTCATCATTCCCTCACACATTTCCCTCTCTAATGTTGATTCTGTATTTCCTATAGCACACATAAGTAGATAAACATGTGCCAAATAGATGCAACTAGCATCATATCACTTAGAGTGGTTGCTCTTCTGATGTCTTAATATTGCCTCATAGAAGATTTATATATGTTTCAATTGCAAACTATCTTGTTAGGTTTTACTAATCTGTTTTAACAGTAAATGTTCATTTATCTTATCCCTACCCTGGAACTGAATAAAAATATACAAAACAGAATATATAAATGAATAGAATAAATAAGCAATCTAAACCCTAAACTATTTACATACACGCCAAACTATACTAAATAAGCAATACAGGTCATGAGCATAAATAAACAAGCATTAGCCCTAAACAAAAGAGCTGGGAAGACCTATTTCTTCCACTTCCTTTAATTCCCCCAGTGACCTATATTTCAGTCAGTTATGTGCCATGTGTGATACATATTTAGGCAATCATGTATCTTTTGATATATGACTGACGAGGCAGATTTAGGTTGCCATTTCTTTCTGCACTAGAACAGGTACTACCCATGGATATAGAACCCATTCTGTCCTGCTATTTACCCATAGCTGGGGATGGAGGAGAAGAGGAATCATATCTTTCCCAAGGGGGTTAGTACGTAAGTGAATGTAATGGATTTGACTGGAATTTGAATTTGGCTCTCCAATTCCTCAATCCGAGCAGCTATCCATTACTCCACTGTGTCACCTATATTTACAGTTCACTAAAAGAGTAGTGACCCTTGGTTTGAATATCTTATTGAGGCATGAAACTAACATTCACTGTGCAGTGTTGATTCGTATGTCCACACACACATAGCGGGTGCGATGGGTAAATTGTGGCCATTTTATATTTTTAATTTTGTACAGTGTATTGTTTGTTTTCAATTTTGTACAGTATAATAGGGTCAGTTGGGCACATCCTGTGAGAAAAAGAGCACCATTATGCAATCCACACTGCTAAAAATTTGGAAATGGCATGCTGTACTGCTTGGCATTTGCACTCGATTTGAGGACAAAGCAGTGGATTCTCAAAGATTAGGATGAGTTTCATGGTGATTATGAAGGTGTTTGGAGTGATCACTAGTGATGGCGATGTTATGCCTCCATTCAGCTTCCCACAGGACCTCAGACTCAATACGGAAGGCTACATCAAGTGCCTTGAGAAGGCAGTGCTTCACTGGGTCAAGAGAGTGGATACTGGAAGACCCTATGTCTGGCAACTGGACTCTGCACCATGCCGCACATGCAAGAGAACCTAGTCATCGCTGTCAGACAATTTTTGTGACCACATCACCCCTTACATCTGGACACCTAACTCCCCAGACTGCAACCCCCTTGATTATTATGTGCAGGGTGCAGTTGAGTGAGAGACCAACAAAACTCCTAATACCAAAGATTAACTGAAAGCAAGGATTATGGTAGCATTCACCAACTTAAACAAGGAGACTGTCCAGAAGATTTGCAGGAGATTCCAAAGTTGTCTGGAGTCCATGGTTGAAGCCAGTGGGGATTTTATTGAATAAATTTACTCTTTAGTATTTCAAGATATTTTTGTGTAATTTTGGTAAATATATCTGTTAAAATGAGATGTTAGTGTTATTTTCATTTTTGTGTAATTCAGATGACAATTCATCCATCTCACCTTATATATATATATATATATATATATATATATATATATATATATATATATATATATATATAAACAGTGTGGACACAAATAAACAATGTATGTTGTCTGTTAGTTTCACATGTTGTGGATCTGCTCAGAGTTGAACTAAAAATTAGTGGCAAACAAAATTTACACATGTAAACAATGGTTTCTCATTACTTGTGGAAGTGAAAGGAAATGAATTAAATTTCAAGAAGGCAATATTTTCATATGTTTTATAGATGGCTAATGAAGGTTTAGCAAGAAAGAAAAATAGCTGAAAAGAATGAAGACATTAAAATTTGGCTATTAGGAATTGTGTGTGTGAAAGAGTTCTGTTTCCAGGCAAAGCTATTCCCAAGCCAGAGATGAATTCCTGGTTGGTACTACCACATGCTGGAAGGAAAAAAAGAGGAAGAAACAGGAAACATCCCATTTTTATAGCTATTTAACAGCACTACCTAATGGCATCCTAGCAAACCAAGTAGGGGTAATCCCACAATGTCAAGCAATCTTCTAATCAAGTGTCACTACTCTTTTATAAGGGAAGTGTGTGGAGGTAGAATGCAGCTCTTTCTGGATCTTTTGTTCAGTACCAATGCTTTAGGTTATTTAGAATCATGAAGATTAGTTTGCCTATTTTATTTACTTATTTTTTAATTTATATATTTTAATTATTCTGTCTATTTTGGTTTTAATTTTTTGTGTTTGAAGTAAAGTGTATTAGGTTATATTATTTATTTCTCTTCATCACTCAGTAGTCTATATAGAGACCCCATAAAAGAAGTAACAACACTTGAAGACTGCTTGAGACATGAAACTTACATTCACCATGATGGCTGTTTTCTCATTTCTGAGTATTATCATCATTTGATATTGCACCATTCTAGTGTCATTAGTGTGCACTGTAAAATTATGAGTACACACTCTGCCATACTGCCTCATGTAACAGGGGCAATATCATGGATTTGTATATGACACTGCATCCCATCAATACTTTTAAACTCTCTGCTGTATTCACTATAGAGAGTTGGGTATAGTAATATATGCTATGAAGATGGTTCATTTAATGATTTTTACAAAGCAAATTGTACTGTGCTCATTGCAAGTTAGTTCTTGAAGATTACCCATAGTTTCAAGCAAATCAATCTCAAATCCCTTTCATAAATTCCTCTTCATGTAATTTCAGATTCCTCCCTATCATCATAAACCATCTCCTTCCATGAGCCTTGAGCTAGTGCTAAATCTCACCACTGATCTGTTAGAAGTTTCACTTTATCCAGGATCATTTTCACAGTGTATTTAAACCTTGTTTGGTTTATCGGAAAGCCTCATTTATTCAGTATGTTCACTATACAGGAGCTGCTTAGAGATTCTACCATCTTCCATTTTCATTAAAAAGCCATTCCACCTCAGACTTTTATATATATATATATATATATGTATGTATGTATGTATGTATGTATGTCTGTATGTATGTATGTATGTGTGTGTGTAATAGCTGGCCACTCTACTAGGGCGGCTAGCCAATCCCTATTGCACATGCTCGCTCAGGCACATTTTTGTTTGTTCAACACCCACAGAGCCCACCTGTGGTTTAAACTGCAACTAGGCTGAGTAGACCTTAGTTACAGTTTCTGGGAGAGTGTGTTATCTAGCATGATCAACAATTTGAATAAGGCCAGCATACTCAAACCCCTGGTCATGATGACTCATGACTTCATGCTAGCTCAGCTATCGACAGCCCCATGTGTTTCGTCCACCCAATTTCACTAACAAGGCTTGGATCAACCCATGGTACAGATTGGTACAGATTTCAAGCACTTTCCAAAGGTGCTGCATGCTGTGATCATCCCTCTTCAGACCAATAACATCAGGAAGCCTCCTTCCCGACAAATCAACTGTGGTGAGATTCGAACCCAGGTCGCATAGTCAGAAAGCGAATGTTCTAACCACTCAGTCACACGCCCAAGACATATATAGATTATATACACACACATAAGTGTTCTCTTATCTTGACCCTACTCTGAGTTTCAGAGATTACATCCATTCATCAAATTTTAAAATCAAATCTCTTGAACACTATTTACATTATTCGGACTATTGTCCTCATCTTTGTTGCCATATTTATTATAATGTTTTGGCCAATGTATGCTCTGGCCTTCTTCAGGCAGTTGGAATGTCAAACTGAACTCTTTATTTCGCTCACTGGGGTAGACTGTTCTAGTTCCACGTGCCATGTCTAATGGATTTCAGTTATCAGTTATCTCTGTTAATTCCCCATTCTCCACTGCCTTAACCAGGTATTGAACTCACAAATCTTTGGGTCCTATCACTGGATCTAACCAACACCAGTGGATTAGACATGGCATGTGGAACTAGAGCAGTCTACTCCATTGAGCAAAATAAAGGGTTCAGTTCAACATTCCAACCACCTGAAGAAGGTCGGAGTGCACAATGGCTGAAACGTTGCGATAAATATGGCAACAAAGATGCGAACAATAGTCCGAATAATGTAAATAGTGTACATAGTAACTCATCTCAGAAATATAGACAGATACCAAATCTCTTGAGTTGATGTAATCTCCATGAGTCAGGGAAAGGTAAGTGAACATTTAATTTTATAACTACTTTTTGAGTAGTATAATTACAAAGACTGTGTGCCTTATAAACATCATCTTTTAGAAATACCCAGGTCAATTATTTTTTTTTTGAGAAAGTACTATCTTTGTTCAATATAAGTATTTTTCCCTGTTCTTAGGTAACTACACGTCTATCTTGTGCAGAATAATTCCTTTACTATCACATATTATATTACTCCCACACTTCTATAAATAAGTTTACTACCATTGAAAAATTTGATCTATGTGAGTCATTGACAATAAATAAGTCCACACAAGGTTAAAATAGTCTTTCTACAACCAGTGTTTAGCCATCACCAACTTAATGTTTTTTCCCCAACAATCCTAATAAAAAATGTTCACATTAAAAGTAAAAATGGCAAAGAAAAAAAGGAAATTAATATTTTTTACTCAGAATTGAGAAGTGTTTAAAAATTCACTACAACCACATTTATCATGAAATTTATACTGACAAATTCAACATATTTCCATTAATCACATAAATTGGACATTATACAGGGGAAATTTCAGATCAAAATTCAGCTAATAACAATAACTTATTTATCCTTCCTCATCAGTAATTTATTTCCATAAAGTAATAACTTATGAATTAAACTACAGGTTGAATATCTTTTATCTGAAATTCCAAAATCTTTTCAAAATTTTTTTGCCACAAATGGAAAATTTCAGAAATCACTAGGATAGTTCCTAGGTGAGGTGCAGCTGTTGCAAGTGATGTCATCTGCCCTGGGTCTGGGTTCCTCAGCCCAGATATGTAACCTATGTTGGTGCCAGTTTTTGGTTAGTGATAATCACGGCAACACCTTCATTTGTGGATTACTTACTAGGTGTTTCATGCTCAGTAAAGATATTATTCAAAATGTCAAAAAGTCCTGCATTTATATATTTTTTGTAAGTAGTGATCATGTTATTTTTGTACAAGTACAGAAAACATGAACATAATTTTTATGTGAAATCTTAATTTCTCCACTTAAAATCCATGTGAGCATTGCATGAGTAGAGTCATTACTTGTATCTGTATGTACATAAAATTTATTAAATTTTATATAAAACTACTTTCAGGCTATAAGTTATATAAAACTACCTTCAGGGTATATGTATAAACTGTATTATGTCATGTAAAGGGATATCATGTTTATGATTGGGTCCCATTCCAAAGTTGCCCCATTTTATAGATGCTATATACAAATTAAATAGCCTGTATTACAAAATCAAAAAAAATTTGAAAACCAAAGCACTTCTGGTCCCAAGAATTTTAGATAAAGGATTCTTAACCTGTATTACATTTGAAGATTGATAAAAATTTCCTTTTAAAAACATTTTTTAAAATATAATTTTATCAGCCATCTATTCTTAGTGCATGAGAATTCTGCATGGATGGTTTTTGATTCAGTCCTTCATTTTCTTAACTTTTTGCAGGTTAGTTAAAGCCAGAAAATATTTTTGGATTGTAAGAATCTTTTTTAAGATAATGGTTTAGTGATACAATTAATCATTAGCTGGAGGTGGAGAAGAGGTGGATTCATACTTATCCCAAGGGCATTTAACAAAGCCAACAGGAATTGGAACTCGCCTCTCTGGTTAACAATTCTGAACCATTATCCACTACACCACTTGCACATTCAAGCTTACAGCACCTGGTATTCACAAGTGGTTACTCATTCAGGATCAAGGTTGCTTAACTTCAGTGATTGTACAGTAATCAGTGTTTCAACATGATGTAGCCATAAGCCTCTGTGCTGAAGATTTTATAAGTACATCACTATTAAGTCTCTACTAAGTTTATGTAAGACAAAAAAAAGAGAAATTAGATTTCTGTTTATGCCTAATTTCCATAAATTGAAAAAGAAAAGATTCTAAATGGATTGTTTTTCTAAAGGAAAGACACATTTGTTTTGTAATATGGATATTTATATAAAGAATTTTTATAGTATGTTACTCTACTACTGAACTATGATAATATTTTATTAAATCACAAAAAATAATTTGAGTGAATATGTAATATGCAGGTATTATAAATATTATGTAATATTTTAGTTACTTTAAACCTGCAGCTTGCAGATGAAAAGTGCTTTTTTTTTCTAATAGTATTGTACATAAAGAATAGGCAAGAGAGAGACATATATTGTCAAAATAGGAGGTCTGATCAAAAAATATTGGGTCTGTTACTATGGTAAATAAGCTAAAGTATACGGAGGCAAGTTGCTTGGCACAGATTGACTGTGAACTCTGTCGTGCATACACACTAAGTTATTACATTCTTGCTCATTTCCATTGTTTATAGCAGTGCTTGGAATAAAAGAGGATAGATTGTGGTTGTCTCACCATACCACAGGTTTCTGGTGATCATGGCACAACATTCCCCAAGTTCAACAAGCACCATATTCCCCAAATCTCGCCCCTTGCAATTTTTTTGTCTTCAAGGATCAAATCCCACTTGAAAGAAACAAGATATCAAGATGTTGAGGAAATCCAAGAGAATGTGATGAGACAGCTGTTTGCTATCCCAAAAAAAGAGTACCAGGAATGCTTCTATCAATGGAAAAAGTGTGTGCCTTGAGAAGGACTACTTTGAAAGAGATTTAAATGCTGAATTGATTTTTGTTGTAGTTTTCTTTTTATAGCACCAGTCCTTATACTTTTTGATTAAACCTTGTAACTGGATTTAATTGCAGAAAGGAATAAGATTTCACATAAAATGGAAAAATACAATTTTATCAATGTAATTATTGCAAGAAAGATAATTATTAGCATATGAAGATGATAATTTTCAATCAGTTTTTTGTCTAACATTAATATGAAATTTGGAAGAGATTTTATAAGCAGATTTTAATTTGCTAAAATATTTTGACATCTTTTATAATTTCCATGTTTTCTTTTATATGTATAAACTGATTTTGAAAATTCAAGGAACACAGATTCAATAAATTTGTAGTTAAGTCATTAAAAAAAATTAGCACAATTATTTTTCAATATAATCTCTTTTATCAATGCACTTAAAACCAAATAGTTCTCTATAGATTATATAGATCAAATATTATACAGTAAAAATTTCAGAATAAAATCCAGCTAATAACTATGTTATGCTCAAAACTTACTGGTTGCTTGTAATTTAATAAGAGCAAGACAATGTGAAATTTATTTATTCATGACACATGTGAGTCATGGCCTTATCCTGCCCATTTTGCTCATGAAGTGTTCAGAAAGGGTTTGAATTCAGAGTTCTCCTCTTAAAAAAACTGAGTCTGTCCTACTAATTTACTTCATGAGAGAGAAGTGATGTGTTTTTGCTTTCCCCAAGGGTATTAATGAAAAGTGAATGTGATAACCAAAATTTGAACTGTCTGCTGATTTCATTATACTCCACACACACACACATCCCATTCACATAAAGAAAATGTTATGAGAGAAACATTTCCTGTCTGGTTCTTTGTTTATGTCATAGAAGATTTAAATGTTTGTAAACAATCTTGTCTGGATTTTCATAAGCAATTCTCATTAGATTCTTGTATTTTTCACATTAAGTTTTTTTTTTCTTCTGATCTTGAATTTTTATTCCTTTCAAATTGATTTTTGAAAATCTTTATATCAACACATATGAACTTAGTTAAAATACTTCATTAACTATGAAATGATTTCTAAATGGCAAAAAATATTGAGATTTGTATGTACATTAGTCATCCTGTTATCCAAAGAGGAGGATTGACATATTGTAAAATCAACTAACCAAAGTGATAAGTTCTGAGATCCCTAGTGGCTGCCTGAAAATAATACCAAACCTTACATATACTATATTTTTCCAATACATACATAACAGCTAATAAAAAACAGAACAATTATAACAAGATACTATAATAAATTTTCTGTGACCGTAGAGCTTAGTAAGCTCTACATATGATTTTTTCTTTCTTTAAGACAATAATTTCTACATTTTCACTAAAAGGGAGTACTTATGGCTTCCCTTTGGCATGTGATTTGCCAGTATCACTACTCTTATTACTTAGGATATACAGGTAGCATAATGTATTATCAGTATGGTAAACAGAATCAGAATATTTTGGTTAAGTCTGTAATGTTAAATTCCCAATCGCATTAATGACTTTGGAAATGGTAATATTAGCCATTTCCTTATAAGGAAACATTTGGCATTAATTGATCAAGAAGCTTGTATTACTTTCAGTTGAAATTCATAAAATCTTTCTCTTAAAACAATTTTTCAGGAAAATAGGTTTCTCACATGCAGTAGCTGTTATTGATCTTTCCAGTACTGATGAGGGTTTCCTTCATAACCTTTTAAGTAGTGTGGAATATCAACATCTTGATTATGTTATTATTTTCTTTTTGAGTTACATGTGATATCCATTTTAGTGCTGCTGTTTTTGTTGTAAGTCACAAAGTGATGTTTCTGTTATTTGGTACAGTTCTTTGCGATTCTCTAGCAAGATTCAAAGAAGGATTGTCTTCACAAAGACCTAAAGGCTTCACTTGCTCAAAGCCATTTTTAACTATTGATCTTAGAAAGTGGTTGCATATAGCAGATAGTTTAGATATCCATATGAAAGTCTCAATCAGCCTAAATCTTTCTTAATCCAACCCAGTTACATGTTAAATAGTCAAGAAGACTGGGTTTTTCTAGCCTTAGGTGACAACTAGTCTAGAATGGCTACTCTGAATTCAAAACCCTGGAGAAGGCAATGGGGAAATCAGTCTACTATTTTAACCAAGAAGTCATGACAATCCACAGATATTAAAGGAAAAAAGAAAGCTACAATGAACCATGACTGCCTATGTTTTGAAAGTATCAAGTATTAAAAAAATAAAATTAAAGTCAAAATTGTGAATTGTTTATTTCTGGAGTTGACTTTGGAAAGTGAAACCATGGATAGTTGGATAGGGGAAACCATTATATGAGAATTTGCTGAAATAAAAAAAAAAACAATCTCAGCCTGACACACTTCCCAGAATCAGTAAATCAATGATGAAACAGAAGAATTTGGTTGTGGGAGGGTTTAAGTAGCTTGAAAAAGTGTGTTGAACTGCAAGATGATTATATGGAATAGCATATATGTATAATATCTTCAGGCCATTCTTCTTGGTCAGGACAAGTACTTTTCACCACCCCTTTGTAATGAAAGATAAATTTCAGATGAAGAAACTCACCATATATCCTTATCTCAAAAATACACACAATCATGAGTGGTTAATTGTTGTAACCTAGGGAAAGTTAGCTAAGAGAATAATCACACAAAGGTTGGTAATGAACAATAATACTTAAGACATGAACAACACTTATAAGATTCGTCATTGGCCCACAGATGAAGTAGTCAACTGCTATAAGTGAGTCAAGTGAATTCCACAATGAATCTCCAACTGCAGGCCAACATACAGTATTTACTACTGTATTTATGTGAATGGGGACATACTCATTATTGTCTCTAGGTATGCTACAACATTAATTTTTGTAAGAAAAGATAAATATAAAATTATACACTTCATTTTATTTATTAAGAAAAGAAAACTAGAAATCTTAACTTATGTTGCTTTTTGACTTGATCTCTAATTCAGAGAAATATATTTTTGGCTTTTATAATAATTGCAAAGAAAATTTCAATTCAAAATATCTTGAACAGATTAACTTTCAGCCTGCAAGTTAAAGAGGAAATGATTTGAGCTTATTTTAAGGAGAAATAAGCATGTTGAGAAATAGAGAATATCTATCTAAGTTCTGGCCCTATTCTGAGCTTCATGATAATTGAATTATATGACATTGCTGCATTTTGAACATGTCTGATTTTGAACATGTATGATTTTGATCTTGTTTTATTTCATTATAATGCATTAACTCTGAAGTATTGAGTTCATGCCACTTTTGAAATGTTGGTATTTAAGTGATGGGTTATTTTTAATACCACCTTTTTACATTCATATAACAGAATGAAGATTTATATTCTGTCTTACAAATTTGTTTAGTACTCAGGCTGGTCAGCAGTTCAAAGTGGAAGAAAAAATGTGTTTCAAGAAATTGGTGATGGTGGCTGGCAATTCATATGCTGAAGCATATTTGTATTTGTACAACATCCATAGACCCTACTTGTGGTTTATACTGCAACTATGCTGAGTGGATCTTAGTTACAGTTTCTGGGAGAGAGCGAGCTCATTATCTGGCATGACCAACAGCTTGAACAAGACCAGTACACTCAAACCTTCGATCACAATGACTTTGTGCTAGCACAAACATTGATGATTCACAAAGAGTTCCATCTACCCAATTTCACTCACAAGATTTAAGTCAACTTGTGGTGTGTTTTTCAGGTACTTTCCAGAGGTCCCGCATGCTGGGATCACCTCCTCAGGCTGATAACATCAATGAGTCACCTTCCTGATAAAAACAATGATGAAATTCAAACCAGTGTCTCATGATCAGAAAGCAAATGTTATATACATATATATATTTAAGTTAAATTTATTTAAATAATGTTTATAAAAAATTTAATCACCTTTATTTTCAATGACTGCAGCTCAACAGGAAGTCAAATTTGAATTCCACATTTGAAAAAATCTGGGTTTTTTTTACTCTGAAAAACGTTTTAAAGACTATCAAGTTCTTTGTTTCTAAATGTTCTGTCACTTTTGAAATATTCTAGTGATAAAAACAAATGAAAATCTGCAAGTGTTAAATCTGGGGAGTATGTAGGATTTGGAAGAACTGCACATTTTTTGTGGGGTTTGTTTTGCAGATTGTGCATCGTCATGTTGAAGGATAACTGTTTAACATTTTCTGTTTACAACATTTGACACAATGCATCATTTATCCAAGTTGCTAGCATTAAATGTTTGCAAGGATGATCCTTCTATGCTCCAGTAACTAGTAATGGATGACACCTTTCATATTCCACCAGACACAAAGCAAGAACTTCTGTGGTTGGAGTCATGGTTTTGGCATTGGCACTGGTTTCTCATTTTGTGATAATTAGTTTTTTTTAATTTTTTATTAACATGCAAAATCCATTTCCTGTAATAATACAACACAAAAATGAAAGGTTGGCATTCTTGTATAAAGACTGCTGCAGATAGTAAAATGCTGTGTTTTGTACTCAAGCAAAAGCTAATAATAATATTGTTTCCTTATAAGGAAACATTTGGCATTCATTGACAGAGCAGCCAGTGCTACTTTGGTTGAAATTTATAAAATCTTTCTTTTAAAACAATTTTTCAGTAGAATAGGTACCTCCGTTATCACTCTTTTCAGTATTGATGGAGGCTTCCTTCCTAAATTTTTGTTTAAAGTAGTGTGGAATGTCAGCATCTTGATTGTCATTATTTTCTCTTCAAGTTACATGTGTAATCCATTTTGGTGCTGCTATTGTTGAAAGCCCTTAAATGATGTGGTTTCTGTTATTTGATAGAGTTTATTGTGATTCCATAGTGCCAATCTATGAAATTTGAAGAAGGATGGATCTTACAAAGAACTACAGGCTTCATTCACTCAAAGCTATTTTTAAATCATTGATCTGATTTGCAAGTTTTCTCAAAATGAAATGCACTATAAATACACACTTGGTGAGAAGAGATGATGAACTAATTCTTGACTTGGTCTCCTACTGTTTAACTTTGATTTTACCTTGGTTGGTTGACTCATAATCCATAGCAGTGAAATTACTTTCCTAAAAATCCTAATATTAACCTTTAGCACTCTGCATTACTAATATAACTTCACTTTACAATGCGTTCTTTTTGAAGGCCTCTCAGTTGCAGTATCCTTATTGCTAATTTTACTCAAAATTATTTTCTGCTGCCATAGAAGGATATGACAACTATGAAATCCAAACACACTATTGTTCAGGGATCAGAGTCACCTTCAGCAGCAGGATAAAATTTTTGTACAGCAAATGAAGTCACAGAGTGATAAATGTTAAAAACAAACTTTGTTAGATAGAAAATATTTGTTTTCCTTTTATAATAAAAATATTTCTTCTGCTTTCCAAGTAGATATATTTTAAAAGTGATTATTAATTATTGTATGTTATTGGCATATGATTTGAATATTAAACATTCTCATTAATAACTTTTCTGCACATCTCTATCTATAAAAGGCAGGATGTGTGTGTGTGTAATGAATTCACGGCTACAATTTTCGATGGATTTGCACCAAAATTTACATGCACATGCTCCCAGTTAGCAGAATAGCAAAAAATGACCTTGCATTTCTCAACTCCCATCGATAGTGAAATTATTGATTTTTTCATGCATCTACAGCAGTTTTCATGTAGTTTGCGGCCATTTTCTACTGGCCAGAGCCACGAATACGCAGGAAGATTCTATTGGCCAGCATGAGAGCCAACAGCTGACTGACACAAATGTTAACTAGCATGCAAAAAAAAATCGATAGCTGCATTCGTCACAAGTGGGAAAAATTTAAATCTGCATGGCACTTTACTCCAATTGGCTCAATCACTTGCTTAAACTCAACATTGATTTTGATTCCGCAGAACTGGGTTGGGTGTGAAAAAGTATTTGTTGTTAACATTCTTTTTTCATTTGGTTTTTCCAGTTATGAGTCCTTTTTTAAAGCTGATCGTTTTGTGTTCATTTTGTTTAGTTCTTTTTTCGTAACAGATTTAATGTTTAGCATAGAGCTTAGAAAAAATTTGCAGTGTTAGATAGGCAAGAAGTAAGGCATGTAGCAATATCAGCATGGCAAAGAAGGGCAAAAATATTTTAAGTCAAGTGATAGCAATTGCTGTATGAGTCGTACAATTTTTGAATCAAGCACAGGCAATGCCAGGCCATGCTGCTAGTCAAACATAAATGGCTGTAATACAGATTATACCACATCCTTAATTTCTGCTGTTAAAAAGTAGGAATTAATATTAATTACATCATATCATCATAAATGTATGTCATAAATGCTACATTATTGATGTAGGTATAGAAGAAAAATTACTGATATATGTAATAGCAGTTTTATTAAGCACCTTTTAAATGTTTGCTGGGAATTTTTAAAACCATTTCTGATATAATGCAACAACATTATCAATACTGATGACTCTCTCCTCTACTTATTCATTTACTAAATTTATAGAAAATGAATTTACATTGGTGCAAAAAAGAATCTTGCAAATGTATCCAACTTTGAGATTTATCATTTCTTAAATATATGACTCATAAAGCCGCCATTTTCTTTTTGGGATACTTTACATGTGAGACATCTGAATCTGTTTTCTACCAGGAGGTAAGCTATTTTCTTTCATGTTACACTCCCCACTGATCTCTTGATCCCATACATGGCAGGGTAATGGAGGTCGTCTGGTGAGTGCTTCTTGTAGAAAAGGAGGAGATATTTCTATCAGTGTCACACCCTCACCTGTGATCTCTCACTCTCCCTCATTTCCAATATTGTCTGGAGGCAGACTTTCTGACCTTGTTCTTAAGAACAATAGAATCTCTGAGCCACTCTCAGATGACATTTTATTTCTGCCATCTTCTAAAGCAAAAGATTAGTACCGTAGTGAGAGGTCTTTCACATGGCGCAGCATTCCATTAACCAATACTGTTTGGGGGCTAACTATCCTATAGACTCACCCTTTAATGAATCTGCAGGTACATCAGTTGTGTGAGGCCTTAACCCAAAAACTGTCTCACACTTGATACTCATTATTTAACCTGTTAGAAGGTGGTAGTGACGTATCTATCACTTTCATGCACTGTTTGTACTGCTAAATTCTGTTATCTGGTGCAGTTGATGGTGTGAAGTCACGTTGGTACATTGTACCAACACACAGCTTCCTGAAGGGAGAACAGTGTTCTGGCTGCAATTCTTTTAATGGTGCAGTGATGTTGCTCTGCTATACCTGTAGAAGTCAACTGACTTACCTGCTAACATGGCTGCCTTCTTGTGTCTTCTTGGATAAGTGGGCCAGCTAATTTTACCTCATTTATAAGAGGTATGGTGGAGTAATGGATATTGGCTCAGATTGAGGACTCGAGAGCCAGGTTCGAATTCCAGTCGAATCCATTGCATTCACTTACTTTCTAACACCATTGGGAAAGGTATGAATCCCCAAATTATTCCAGCTATGGGTAAATAGCAAAACAGACCAGGTTCTATAGCCTTGGATTGCAACCGGTCTACCTAAGAAAGTAATGGCAACCTACTGTGGGAAAAGATCTGCCTCGTCAGTCATGAAAGATACATGATTGCCTAAGCATGTATCACACATGGCACATAAGTGATATCACATAACAATCCACTACTTAAAATTTAACCAATTTTCTACAAGACCATTACCCTCTGGAATGTAGGCACATTGGTATTGCACTCCCCATTCGTCTACAAAGGCCTGAAAGTCTTGGCCACAAAAGGTTGGGGCATTGTCAATCAATATCTCAACCAGTTGACCACATTCACAGAAAACTGTAGCTATCATATGACAGTCAATGCATTCTGGTGTGCCTGCAAACACCAGATGGTGAAACATGTGAGTGTTAAGAAATGTGTGCTGTCCATGCATAACCACCACCAATTGCTATCTACTTCAAGTCTCCTCTTTTGCCAATGGGTTGGGGCTGGGTCTACTGACACTCCTTGCAACCTTGTATTGCCAACTGCCTTCATAGTCAAGGGGCATACTCTTCAGAAAAGTAGGTTGTACACCGAATGCCAAGATGTCTACTTTGATGGTGTATGTCACCAATCTGCTCAGATGCCAATTGGTCCATTAAAACAATGCATATGATGGACAATGGTTTGGTCCCTCATTTGAACATGTTAAGAAACCACCTTTTTGGCACCAGAATCAACCTATCTGCTAGATTCTGCTCTGACTCAATCAAAGGGACATCAACTATCAAACTGTAGTCATCAATCAATTGTTTTAAAGTTGCCAACTTTCATTGTATTAACCTCTTGCTCGAGGCTTTGGTTCTTAATCAAGGTTTCAGTCAACCAGTGTCAAATACATAATGAGTCTGTATATAGGTGCACCACTTTAGATTGCCACTGTAGTGCAAGGTTAAGACCCTTTCGTGTAGTGTTGAGATCTGCCAGATTGATATGCTGAGCATTGTTTATTGCACAAAGCCAGTATGCATCCTCCAGAATAGCACCATATCTTTCCAACACCACACCTGTCACCAGGGAGCTTGTGTCAACACATGCATTAACTTCTCCAGTTATGCACCAGCCACCTTGGGCAGGATCATCTTGTTGCACTTTGGTGATTACTTCATCTATCATCTGCTTGAGAGGGATGCTGTTCACTGTATCATTCCATCTCTTTGTTACTGTAGTTGATCAACTCTCCATTATTCCAGTTGCTACACGAAGCCACTCACAGACAGGAAAGTGTCCTACCAACTTACCACAAGTGGAAAAGATGTTACGGCGCGTAATTATGGAAGGGATTTCCGAAACTGCACTCCCTCGCTTCCACTAGAGTGTCATCCCCCCACCCCAAAACTTCAGGGCCTAATACTAGAACCCTACCTTTCAGGTTCTTTGGATCTTTACTGGTCAACCAAAAGGATTCTAGTTTCTCCTTGATCTCCTCTACAGACATTATGCTTTCAGTCACTTCCTCTTGAGGCAACACAGACTTGATGATGGCTTTCATAATGAGAGGTGTCATATTGAGACCAAATCCTACTTGCATCAAGCTGTACACTTTTTCCTTTCATTAACATTTGAAACAGCCATAGTGACTCATGGATGCATATCGGGAGATACGGCCTTTGTAGATCAAACAAGGCCACATTAATGCCTTGTTGGCACCACTTCTGTAATTTGGTAGCATATATGTCTGCATCTGCAGCGAAGGCATCCATTTGCTGGTTCAAGTCTTGGTAATCCAAGACTGGGTGCACCTTGTTTTTGTTGTGCTGTGCAACAACTATCATAGGGATCAGGTTCTTTGGGAGTCAGAGTTGTTCCTGGAGGTATGGTATCAACCAGCCATTAGCAATCCATGTCTGTAACTTCTCTTCATATGCAGCCTTGATCTTGTCAGATACTGCATATTCCAGAACTGCATTCTGTAACCGCTTTGGTACTTTGTTCATGGCCCACTTCTAAATTTCTCTTTGTGGCCAAAAGTAGCACAAAATTCAGGTTCTTCAATGAAGATTGCAGTTTGTATAATTAAAATGTTAATACTGTTTTTTAAAAAAATGTTAATACTGTTTAAAAAAATGTTAATGCTGTTTGGGAAAAAAATCTGCTATATTACACTGGTGTCTGTCTCATATTCCCATAAGTCATAACAGTTAAAATTTACCAGTTTTATTTTTTGGTAAACCATTAAAAATATTCACGGAATAAATAGAAGTGTCTTATTTATGCAATTCAATTAATTTCCCCATTTGAAACACATCTTGTGAACATAACTGTCATATTTGCATTGATCCCTGTCTTATATTTTCACAAGTTAAAACAGTTAAAATTTACTTTAGTTAACAATTTATTTTGGCAGACAAATTTTTTCAAGGAATAATGACCTTATCCAAACATATAAGATTATCATTAATATGTGTTTAATCAAAATTGCATGCATTTCCAGTTAGGAGGAGAAAGAAAACTAGCAAAGAAAAAACTAGAAAAAAAAAGATCCTGCTTTATTTTTGTTGAATTTATGATTCAAAAATTATACCAAGTACTAGTTAATCTTCTAATAAAATTATGGTTCAGAATGTCATGCTTAGAATGTGGTTAATGTAAAATTTCCATTCAATTTATTAATTAAGAATGAAATAATTTTTGTTTTTATTTATTTATTTTTTACATAGAACAAGATCTTTACCATTTTGCTTTTCTATCTCAAGTTGGATTTAAACCAACTCCTACAAATTTTATTTTTCTGAGCAAAGAGTTACTCTATTTGTTTTTTGTTGTTTTTGCAGTTTTCCTTCATTTAAAAAATTCTCTAGAGATCAGAATAACTGGTAATTTCATGGTGCAATATTTGATGAATGGGGCAGAACAGAGAAAAATTCTTAGCTATTTTAAAACAATTTTTGCCTGATCACCAAAGAAATATGTGGTCTAACATTATTTTAATGGTATATCAAACACACTGTAGTAACTAATTCTAGATGCTTTTCAATGATTACAGTCTTCATTTGGTCTAATTAGAAGCAATATTTGTTTGTATTAATCACTTGGTTCCTTGGAAGAAGCTCATTGTAGATTACTCCCCTCCATTTCCATTATATGCAATGTATCACTTTGGAGAAAGACTGGCCTTCAATACACTTAGTGGTGATTCTTTCTACTTGCTATATTATTACGTACATTCCACATAGTTCATCTATTATTGATTGGATATCTTCAAAAATAGAATATTTAAATATTTTCCAGTAGGTTTGTTTTGATCATGTAAAAATCAAAGATCAAAGCAACTCATATAACCAAACTGGTACAAAGAACTTAACACTTGATTTAGATATTTTGAGTATATCGACTTGCCTGCACAAGATCATCAAGTAATATCTTATTTTGATTGTTACTGCTTAATTGATCTGCCCAATTGTAGTGCATTGTTTAATGAGAAATCCTTATGAAACTTTGCAAACTATTTTTGATGTTTAATCATTCAATTCACTTAACCTTCTCTATTTTTTTTTTTTTACATTTTTTCTACAGATTTGTCTCAATGTTACCTTTCTTAAAAATAAAATATTTCCTTTATTCCATTTTCAATACTGGAATCAATATAAAAATGGCAGTTTTGATAAAATTTTAAAAAATGTAAGCTTATATAATGGCTGTTACAATAAATGGATTTAGGTAAAATGAAATAGTCATAATATCACTTAATAAAAGAAAATTAAGTTTTTGGCCAAGCTATGTAGCAAGCATTTACTAAAAACAAAAAATAAACCAGGTCACAAAAGTTTTCTTCATCTGTCAGTTTTATAAAATCTTCAATACAAATAACTTTACTTTTTCCCCCTCATTTATTCTCTGCTTTGTTTTCCTCTTCCTTTTTTTTTCCTCAATGGGATTATACAACCAGCAGTTCTCTGGGGAGGAGATCTAGTTTTGAAAATGAACTGAATGCAACATGAATGTGAATTATGAATTCATGCTGTCTGCATTTTAACAAAGAAAATACTGCTAAATTATGGTGAGTGACACTTATGAAGTTCTGGGAATTTTTTTTCAAAGGTCAAATTTTTGCCATGTGCAAGCTGTTGTGCATAACCTTGTCTAAAAACCTACTCTAGAATGTGACTCAGAAATAATAACAGGAACAGAGGCAAACACATACATGGGCAGATATAAACACACTCACATGCATCACATTAATAAACATACACAGATTAGCACAAATAAGAATACATATAAACATATGTACTCATTGAAGTGAGTACATACAATAATGTGCCGAAATTTGCACATACAAGAAATAAATCTGCATACATACACATGTAAATAATCAAAGACCTGCAGCTTATTTTGTACAAATAAGCATGATGAAGTTATTTTTATAAACATATATTGCAAAAATATCACCATGAGTATAAATAAATATATAACTAATATAAACAAATATATATATATATATATATATAGAGAGAGAGAGAGAGAGAGAGCGAGAGAGAGAGAATGAGACAAGATTGAAAAGCTTATTCAGACAACACATTTCAGCTCTTTCTGACAGATGTCTTCAGACCGGAATGTGTAAGGGAAGTGCATTGTAATTTTTTAGGAAAATACAATAAGTAACTTTAACAGATATTACAAGCCAGAATATTTTTTTATATTGAAGCCATTAACATCTGCTGGAGTTGAAATTAGCTCACTGAGTAGATCCAGCAGGTATTAATGGTTTCAATGCTGGGGGAATATGTCTCAATTTCTATATATTCTGAAAAAATCATGAATATATATATATATATATATATATATATATATATATATATATATATATATATATATATATGCACACACTTACCCAGATAAATTACTATAATTACTAAACTTAGCTTAGTTCTGTACAAGGCCAAAATATGAGAGGGTACTGAAAAGTTCTTGGCCAGATCCACTTCCAAAAATCAGTATTTCAATGACTCAGCAAACCTTTTTTTCCTTAAGAGATCTATAAAAATTTAAGAAAATATGTGCCAAGCATTTTAAACTGGAGGTGAGGGAAGGCAGAATGGCATGTATGTTTCATAGTACTAGGTCATTCTCTTTTTTTTGTTTGTTTGTTTTAGTACTGCTCAGTTATTGCTCATCCTGTGTCCCCTGAGTCCAAGTCTGTACTAACCAGCCAAAGGATTGAACACACAATTACTATGTCAGCAAATTCACAATCCAATCCTTTAATCTTCTAGGTATCATCTGGTACAATCCAGAACCTATAACCTGGAGCCTTAAACATACTGTTCTTATTGCCCGGCTGCTGCTGTACACAAGTTCATTAACCTTAGCACATGAATAAATACCATATAGAAACCATTAATAAAGAAAGAAATGACAGTAAGGCTCAGCAGCAGTGTTAGAAGTAAGAAAAAGAGAAGTTGTTGTTGTGTCCTTTGATAATAACAAAGATGAAGACATTAGTCCAAATGTAAATAAAAATCCCAGACATTCTACAACATCTGAACTTAAACAGAATCTACTACAGCAAAAAGTTTTTTGTATTTTTGTATTTGAATTCCAGGATATTTTTTTCATGCAGAAAGAGAAGTAAATTTTCAAATGACCTGATATGTCAGCTAATATTAATTGTTACCATCTTTAGTGTTGAAAGAAGTGGATAAATGTCTTTTAGTAAAGAAAACTTCAACTATGTTGATTTTTTTTTCCTTAAAACTAAAGTAATTATCAATAACTCTTAAAACTGGAAACTCTAAAATTATATAATTTATTTATCAATTATATATAAAATATACTTGAAAATTTCTCTATACACACACGTGGAAAAGAAAATTACAACGCATTGAATATATTAGGTTGGTGCAAAAATAATGACATAATAATGTCGATTTTTGACGTATTTTTTAACATCAAAAAACAACATTATTACGTCATTATTTTTGCACCAACCTAATATATACTGCAAATGGCTAAATATTAAATATACATATAATCTAGTTGGATGACAGTAAATGATTACATATGTTCAGAAATAAAAGGTTTATCAACAATACTTAGATCCTATGTTAATAAACTGCATATCTCCCTAGGATTTTAACAGAGGCCTGTACTCTTATGTGCATACAATCACACAGATAGTGAATACTATCCTATGATGCATTATTTCTCAACTGTTGCACCTGTTGATACAATACAGTAAGAGTTATCCCATCATATCTCATACACAAGTGGGAAACAAATCTGATATTCATGCTGATCAAGGAAGTTGTCATCTTGCAGAGCTTGTTGAATAGTACAGGCATCATGTAGGCAGGCATTATTCTGCTGAGAAAGCAATTCACATTACTGTTGCAAGAATGGCAGCAAAAATTATTGAACAATGTTTGAGATGTACATGGCACTGTTCAACATTCCTTCCATAAACACCAAAAGGGAGCAAGAGTTGTAATTCATGATATCCAACACCATTGTGCTCAGGGTTGGACCAGTTTGTCATGTGCAAAAACACTCTGGAAGATGTTACTCCCTAGATTTATATCACCTGCATGAAGGTAGGTTTGGCTTGGTTTATTTTGCTTTGCAGCATATGAACTTCAATGGGTTATTTAATAGTGACAAGATTTTTAGAATAGGTTCATATGAATAGAATATGTATTCTTTGTAAGAAATCAGTTTGTAGATCAAGTTATGAAGGTAGAACCTATTTTCGACACTGATCATTACAGGGTGCCATTCAATCATACAAATTCCCCTCTCACAACGCCACTAGAGACATGTACAATGGTGTTGTGGTGTGAGTAGAAGCCTGGCTTGAAAAATGTCTGTCCATATTCCTGCTGCCATTAGATGATTCTCAATAGTCTGTGTTGACCTGCAAGAGCAATATTTAGATTTTTCATTAAGAGAATTCTCTAAAGACTAAGATAAATGGTAATCTAAAGTTGCAACATTGAGTGAATATGGCAGATTAGCAAAAAATGCTCAAGTACACTTAGGATCAGTCATGGTGTCAAAATGCACAGTAAGGTGTTACCAACTGAGATGTAATGTGTTATCGAGATGAGTGTTTTCATTAGTTCACTATTTTCATCTGGATGTGGTTTCTAGTGTTTTAATGTTGTGTACCTGTTAGTATGTGATTATTGAAGAATCCCTCTTGCCATTCTAACAGGCTGTGTTTTTGTTGATCTAGCAACTTTCTCAAAAGGAAAAAAAAATTGCAGACAAAATAAACACTGTTGAAAAAAAATATCTAATGTTTCATACAATAGGTTGTCAAAAGTTACAATCACTCTTGTTGATTTCTACCAAGATTCTTGAGGCATTGAGAAAGTTAACAGTGGTGTCGGACATTTATGTTTGTGCACTGAAGATACCTTCAGCTTGTAGAGAGGAAGAGAGAGACAGCTCTCTCTTGCAGTGAAACATTCTGTGGCACAAACTGACTGAGCAACTGCAGGCTCTGACTTATATAGACATTTGTCCTGGGAATGAGATTAATGGATGTTATTTTCCCACAAAAACCTTCCTGTTTAGAATGCACATAGTCATGTCAAAAAGTACCTTTGACCAGATATGGTCCTTCCAATAACGTATCTGGTTAAATTTTGGTAAAAAAAAACAATGTAAGTTTGGCAGGATTTCATAGAATTTTGGCAAACACATTAATCTTGTCACCACAAGGAATGTGAAGCAGGGTAGGGAAAATTTAGTCATAATGAATTTACTAAATTTTACAGGGTTTATTTTCAAATCCATTTTTATAAGCATTTTATAGGTTATGGTCAATAATATTAAAACAAACCTTCTTCCATCAGGTTCTAATCTAGTAAACTAATCTATATTTTTTCCACTTAGTATTTTTACTCGTTTACTTAATTTTTAACATTCTCCATACCTCAAGTTAATAAACAACATTTCATGCATTATTACAACTCAACCAGTGTCACTGCCCTGTTACCCTCAAACTGGAACAATTTTTTGACTGGTTACCAATAGTCTATCATTATTGTAATTGAATATTAGATTCTTTGTACTAACTAATTCTGGATGGTTTTCATTGATTTCTGTTTTCATCTGGTCTAATAAGAAGTAATATTTTTTTATGCTAATAATTTGGTCTTTTGGAAGAAACTCAGAGTAGATAAATTTATTCTAATTCCCCTATATACATAGTATTATCTTGTTTGGATGAAGACATACCTCTGATAAAGTTAGTGATGAGTGTTTTCACTTGCTCTCTGATCTTTTGTATTCCACACTGTTGTAAAGTATCCACTTTTCATCACTGGTCTCAATTTGCTTAAAAAGCATAACATTTAAATGTCTAGTAACATATGTCAAACCTACACATTAAAGTAACTAATATAATCAAGCCGTTGCAAGTGATTTTCAGTGGTTGATTTGGATATTTAAATATGTTAGCTGTCTTCCACATCATAATATTGATTATTCACAAGTCTTCATTTGACTGCTACCAACTGAACTGGTCTCAGAGTAGTGTTCAGTAAATCTCCAGTCTGAAATTTTACAAACTCCTTGTGTCTAATTCTATCATTCATAATAAGTGTACAAATTATTTTTATATTAAAGTCATCTTTTTACTTTTCTTTAAAAAGGCTTAAAATAGTAAAATTGTTGCTTATTTTCTTCTTGTTTTCATGTTAGAATCAATAAATAAAAATATGCCAATTCTGATAAGTTTTTCTAAAGATGTACACCGATATGACAGCTGTCACAATACAATTAAAATACAATCTCTTTGAATGAATTTGGTTAAAAGTACATGTTCAAAATGCCACCAAGAAAAAAAAATTATTGTTATCCAGTAGTAATTTTGTAAGAAAAGTTTTTTTTTTCTTTTGGTGGAGTTTATGGTTAATCTTTTTGTATTGATAAAAGAAAAAAATGTTTAGTTCCAACTTCATATATAAAAATCACTTGATCTTGAAAATTATATTATGTTTTGCCATAAAAGGCTAATCTTAGATGCATGATACAAGTGGGGAGTTGGAATTTTTCTCTCTATGTAATAAAGTGGGGATGATTCGGAGTTCTTCAAAGGGTAAAAAAAAAATAACCTCAGTGAAAGGGTGTGTCAGAAAATTTTCTAAAGATAAATAAATTAAAAAAAATCCACTTCCACATCTATTAGATACCTTAAAGTAGTAACTGAAGGAAATTTCATACATTGATTAGAATAAAAGACTATATAATATATCTATGGTTTATGACTTATTCATGATCATTATCAGGAAATTATGATCATGTTGAGTATAAAACAATAAAAAAGTGTAAAGGGCTGAGAGCTTTCAACTGTCATCTTTCAGACATCCACTTCTCACAAGAAATACAGCCAAGTGAAGGTGGGCCAATTAGACAACTTTTAATAGAACCTAAAAACTACTGAACATTATTTTATATATTCTCAAAATAAAACAAGTCTGAATATTATAGATTCTGAACACCTTTATGACCGAAATAAAAAGAAACCTTGTATATCGCAAATGTTAAATGGAAATGGTTTCTTGACCAGATGTATGATTTTTTATAACTAATCTGCTAAAAGTGAGTAGAGCTCTACAATCTATTCACCAGTTCAGAAAAAATTCAGATTTTTGATGTATAGGAAAATTAGAAGAGAGTCACCATCTTATTCTAAGATTCTATAAAAATAAGAAAAAATGCTTTAACTAAAAAGAACCACTCCATAAACTGTATATAAAACGGAATTGTTTTCCATCCTTGACATTAATTATTCAACAACTAAACTATTGAACCTTGAACTCTGTATGTTATTTCACATCTCTTTCAGTAAACTAATTTTTTTAAAAGGACATTAACTATCATCAAAAATAAATGGTTTGCCATAATCAAAAAGATTTATGGAGGAAAGGCTAACACTATTTGCTTTGCTCTTCCCTGAACCTATGCAAGAACACTATTTCAAAAATATAGATGGATAATAACTTAATACCAGCCTAATTAGATTGCACTAAACATAGTTGGAGCAAAGGGTAGTGAGACTTGATATGCATATTTTTTGGTGATCTGTTGCCACTACTTTGACAGCTGCCACTGCTGTTGTCATCAAGGATATTTCTTAGTTCAGCTGTACTTGCTTGCTCTGAAATTTATTTACTCTTAATCTTATATTCACAATCCAAGATGACTACGTAGTCTGTTTATACATTTTATACTTAAGATAACAAAATCACTGTATAGTTACTTGAAACATTCGGTTCTCAGGAATATGTAACTCTAACCTCCTCACAGATGTAAAGGAGACTCAAGACAACACAGATATGGTTTTACAGAAAGATGCTGAGAATACCATGGACGTAGCATATAAACAATAAAGAAGTTTTAAAGAAAATGGAAACAAATAGGACAAATATACTTAGAATCAGAAAGGGACACTTGAAATTTTTGGGACACTTGAAGCAATAAGAATATGGTTCTACAGAAGGATACCACAACTATAGTTAGTTGTGTGAAAAGGTGACAAAATTGTTGACATGTGGTTCTTTAGTTGTCATTGGTAGTGGAAGCGATTAGGTCTAAGGATGTTATTGGTAAAACCAGGAGTTGATGGATTAGTTGAGTTAGTTCATCATTGGTGGTGTCAGAAGAAAGGCTTGGAGTAGATTAGTGAGGCCACGTGGTAGCACAAGTGGGGTGTCATTGGCAGCGTTGATCCATCTATCTTTAGGGTTGAAATTGACACCAGTAAAATGGGTGGATGGGCTGGCAGTCATGTGACAATCTGCCTGTTGTCAGCAAAACATACATTTTTTATATCTGGTTTAACAAGTGCAGGATCATCCTGTTATTTTTTTTTAATTTTTGCAGCAACATTCATGATTGACTATTGTATTTGAACCGGATTTGATGCCCAGAGCCCCTACACAGAAAACAACTTTTTTTTATTGCAGTTTTGCTTTCTTAGCACTCACATCGGGCCGAGATGTCTAGTGAAAGGTACTTGTGAATCAGAAAGAGATCTTGATTAAGTAGTACAACAAATGGAAAATTAAAGCTAGCTTTTTCTAAGTTTGTCTCAGAAAATATTTTCTATTTGCATTATGTTACTAAAATTAAACCATTATAACATGTATTCCTTGATTTTTGAAAGTTTGCTATAGATCATTTTTACAAGAAACCTATATCAGTACAAGTTTCCTTTACTTTCTGCAGTGGCATGAAGTGAAGAAATAGTTACTGATATTTCATGAGAAAAGATTTTGAGCATACCAGACTCACAAAATAACTGTCTGTCTGCTTCAGTGTCAAAGGTCAAGGTTTGTCATCTAATATGGCTGATTTGAAAGGCTTGAAATACAACAGTATCCTTGACTGCTTAATCACACGCATTGTTCTCTCATACAATTCTTTGTTGGCACTGAGAACATCTCACAAAACCTACCCTAAACCTACATGCCTTTCCAAAAATTAAAGACATACTTTTATGCAATCATTGCAGTGTCAATTATAGTGAAAATATGAAGTCTATATTTTAAGTCTGAGAACACTTAAAATGTTTCCCATATAAATTAATAGTAATTGCTGCTTTACTTTGTGTTTTTGGCTTACAAGAGTTTTCCTAGAAATTCTCTATTTCAGAGAAATGTGGGAAATCTGTACTGATATAAGGCATGCCTGCTAAGAAACAGATTAATGGGTAGCATAACTGTTACAGAAAGTGGGATTGAGTTCAAATTCAAGCCAAGACCATTGCATTCACTTTTGCACAAATACCCTTGGAAATCCTTCTCTTCACTACCCAGCTAGGGGTTAACAACAAGGCAGATTGGGTCTCTATATTGAATTGGCAACCAATCTAGAAGGACAGCTCTAAATTCTAAAGCATTTGAACATGGAGCTAGCAACAGCACCCCATAAAACCCTACTTGCTACAGAAACCATAGCAGTAATATTTAGCTGGGTGTGGATGTGACCTATACCCAAAAGTTTATAGGGTTAACATACAACATGCTAAGAAACTGAAAAAAAAAATTAATGTCATATTCTAGAGATATGGGATGGGTCTGCATGTTAGGTTACCTAATGTATGTGGGGTGGCTTCAATAGTATCTGTCAAAAGCAAACAATTACCCAAACATTTATAATAAAAAAAAAGATGGCTAGAGTGAAATCAAAAGAATGCAAATGAAGCTTTTATTTTCTAGAAAGAGAATGTACTAACAAAGTTTAGAAATATGTTACATGCCTTCTCCAATCCTGAAAAGGAAAGCTAGTAGTTGTTACAAAAGTAGCATTTACTCTCAGTTCGGCACATAATCTTACAAGATTGTGTAATCTACCCATGCATCAGGAATGCATCTTTTCTAAGCAGCATCTCACCAGAGATTATCCTGTCAAAAGGTGATCTGTTGATTGGTTGTTGTGGGTCACATGACCAAGCATGGTATGTACTAATTGGGAAAGAGAAAAGAAAATGAATTCAACATTTATATAATACTAAAATGCTAATCTTGTATGTATGTATGTTTGCATCTGAGATACAGTTTAAATGATACTCGAACCAATTTAGGAGCATATTATATCTTGCACTCCTGAGTGCAGTGCCAAATTTCATTAAAATTAGACAAGTGGTTCTTGAGCTAGGGCTGGTTTTCTGTTTTAATGGCATTTTTGACAGGAAATTCAGTATTTGTTATTGATACACATTCTTCTAACAATCTGCATATATAAACTTGCATATTATATTCCAGCTATTATGTGTGTGAAAGATAATAAACATTCATAAGACAATATAATAACATTAAATAAATTTAAATATACACAACACAACATATATTTATACAATACACTATACTACATTAGAATATCTTGAATGTTTGACATCTACTTGATAGATGAAGTTATGTGGCTGTGCCATTTTGAAACAATCTGTACGGCTGGAAAATTCACATGATTTGATGGTAAATAACTAAATAGATGTATAGTGGTGTGGAGTCGTTATGCATTTTGAAATAAATGAAAACATATATATATATATATATATATATAATAAAAAATATAATTATTATTCTGAAAAAATTATCAAGGAAAAATGAAACTATGTGCACAAAAAGAAGGCTTCTGTACTTTGTTATTTCAATAAAAATATGAACTCCCTAAGCAAATGATTGCTGTTTGCTTGTTCTTTTTGGAATGACCTTTACCTTTGAAAATAATATGGTAAATACTAAAATTGGTATAAATTGTCACTCCAGGATGACTATTACTTGAATGGAAAGGTCTTTAGTACGATATCAGTTTCCAATTCCATTGTAAAAAAAAAGTAAACTATTTCCTGCAAGGCAATGTTTGCATTAAAGGCATGTTTCAAATTAAAGCTAGGTTATAATCCTGGAACAATGACAGGCCTATGTCATTCTGATATTGTTAATTTATTGTTCATTCTGAAAGTAAGTTGTTTGATAACTTAATCTCTATCACTGAATTTCCAGCTGAATTTCATTAAGAAAATATATGAATTGTTAAGACTATTAAATTTATTTCAATGATATATTAATAATTTTAATATGTTGAAAGTTTTGTCAATTTTTCTGTTGTTTTGTGTATCAGGGACTGCATTTTTTCATAAATTCTGAAAACATTTCAATTTATTAATTTACTATTGCATTTGATCTAAGTAATATTATATAATATGAGTAATAATATTACAATATCTTGGTCATATGTATATAGAAGATTTAGTTTTTCAATGAACATATATTCAGAAGTAATCAAGTCCCTTGACTGAACCTTTTAGCCACAGATAAACTTTATTTTAAATATCAATTTTTTCTTGTCCAATAAATCTAATATTTTTATCATGTTAGACACATTGACTATCTAAATCAACTAAATTGTCTACAATCCTTTTCTATTTACTGTTTTTTATCTCTAAAGAAATATTACTCATTGTATGATATTATGTCTAAAAACCTTGTCCATCAGAAAATTTTAAAACCCTGAAAAGCAAGCTTGTAAGAAATTAATATTTGATTGGTAAGCCATAATCTTGATTAATATTATTGATATTTCTATGCCTGCTCACTTTATTCTGATGTTTTGAGGATGGTTTTGGCATGTGTTTTTCAGAGGTAATTTTATCTTTTATATAAAAATGGATGTTAGATGCTTGAACAAGTTTCATTAATAAGTTGTGTATTATTGACACACTATAAATTTTTGGTTCAAGGTTTAATCAGAAAGAGCACATTAAGTTTTGAGAAAAAGAACATACTGTAAGCAAAATATTGACCATAAACTCTAAAAATGACCAAATCACAGAATATAATATATATTTAAAGTTTAAATTGTCTATAACTTGCAGAAAAATCATTAACATTCTAAATTTTCTTTAAAGAATTGAATTCTGTTTTGATGTAATTAAAACATTTCAGCATTCAAGTATATACTTCTTCAGAAATGAGGTAAAAACCAAACATTCTTCAGAAAATAGTGATAGATTTATAGAATCAATTGAAATGTAAAACATGAACACAAAGAAGGAATTCAATAGATTCAATAAAGTTGAAATGCTGATATGTTTTTGTTTAATTGTTTTCTTGAAAGTCATTTTTGAAAGGGCTTATACCAAAGTTTATTTGAAAATCTCATAAAATCTATATCATATATAAGGTCAAGTTAAAATTATTGTCTGAATTTCTGGAATAAGTTATTTACATTAATTTAGTCAGACTCAGCTATTGTGACCTCTGGCCTTCTTCAACTATTTGGCAATTTGTTCAGCAGCAGTGGGGGATAATAAGAACAAAAGAGTTCAAGTTCTAAATTCAGGATTGTCCAACAGAACACTAGCCAATAGGATTAAAGCATTCACAAATTTGGTGACATAATAATTGTGAGTTCAATCTCTGAGCCAGGTAGTACATATGCAGACTCAGTGGAAACAGGATGAGCAATAAGTTAGCAGTACTAAAAAGCACATGAGATCCCTGGACATGGACATTGGAATGAGACCAATATACGTCACTAGATTAAAGGATTCATTTGCAATTACCTGAAGGTTACCTGGGTCATCAGACACTTGAGATAAGCCAGAGAGCCACAACAGCAGAAAATCTATGATAATAACAACAAAGATGAGGACATTAGTCCAACTGTAAATAATGCTAAAGCAAAAGAAAACAGGCAGATATACACACTAGTACTTATACTGATTGATTATTAAATTATTGTCCCCAAAATTTCATACAGATATTAACTTGTCAGAGAGTGTATAAATTTATGATAAAAATCTAATTTTATATGTAATTATGTGGAGAACTTTTATCCCAAAAGCCTACATTTTATCAATTCAGATTATTATTCAATAAAAGTTATAAGATGAATTAACTCTATTTTATATAGCCATGAAAAGGTTGCAACAGTTATAAAACCTACATTTTTAGCAGCTAGCTGGTTTGTTTTAAAAGAAGCATGCATAGTACTCTTGTTAGAACCTAATTTTATGGACAGTTATATATGCTGTCTTATCTAATTGTCTTGATGCTTTTAATTCAAGTTGTGCAAATTATGCTATATTTGTCTGTTTTTGTGGAATTTGATGGCTACTGATAAAGAAATGGATTGTGAGTGCCATACTTGGAGCATGAAATCTATATTTATTAGAAAATATATTCAGTTAAATACAGGAGGCATGATTAAAAATAACTTCAAAGAATCAGCTTATAATCTTTTCCAGTGGTTATTACCAGACACAAAGAAAAATTAGCCCTTGCAATACAGAAGTCCTTTTCAATTTCATTCAAACTGTAAGCATGTATATTTTAATTCCATGACAGGCCAAAAATATTTTCTTGTTAGATTAACCAAATGTTTTGTCAGTATCATGCTATGGTTGCTGACATAAAAAAGATGTAGTAAACACTTGAGTAAAACCCATTCATACTGTCCTTAAGTAGTAAACATCTGCTGTGCCCATTGACAACCTTGACAAACCAAAACAACAGAAACCTTATCCAACTGTTAATTTCTGACCATAAAGAATGAAATATAATCATTGTATATAAATCAAATCTCTCTCTGTCTCTCTCTCTCTCTCTCTATATATATATATATATACATACACACACACACACACACACATATATATATATATATATATATATATATATATATATATATATATATATATATATAACAGTACAGACAGAGAAATCAGCATTACAGCATGATCTTTTTCTGCAAAGACAGATGTTAGCAAGTGTCCAGGAAATTCACCTATCTTAATCCTACCAAAAATATTGGCGCTAACTAAAAGGAGCATTTTAAAAATATTTTCTTTGACTTGTTCTAAAGTGTGGTTAAGACACATCAGTACAGATGCAAAAGAACCCCCAAATCATGTGTGGACATGTTTCGCAAAACTAGTTACATCTGGTTTTTTACCTGTTAGTAGCAGAACAGCTTGGTATGTCCAGATACAGGCCTCTCTGCAACTTGTCCAAGACTGGGTTTCTGTCAACTGTCTCCTGCCAATAAAAGTGACAGGAACATAGCAGTCAAGAGTGAGCAGTTGGCAAGACTATGAAGTCATTCTCTTTGGCTAACATTGTGTGCTGCTCACCATGCTGCGGTTTCTGAGACAGCATTGTTTTTGTTTCTTGTCTCTTTTCCTTCTCTGTCTCTTACCTTGTATTTCTTGGGAGAATAATCAGAGGTGTTTTCCCCAAACTCAACACACACAGTTGCCATATTTTACAACATAAAGACTGAAGAATTTTTTGACACCATTCAATGCATGCAATCAGGAAATATATGAAGTAATTAAAACAAAGACAACTGTTCAGAAACTTCTTTTGCTAATTTCAAATCAGGTTAAATTTTGTGAAAACATCTGGTGGGAAATAACAAAATAATGATAGTATATAGATTTGGTAAACTTGTGAAAGCAAAAACAGTCATTTTATTTATGTTGTTGTTGTTGCAATTATTCACACCATCATGATTCAACAAACCAACCGAGGTTTACACTCCAACAAAAATTAGTCACAATCCACTTGCAAGTACTCCTGTGTTCTACAAACATATATAGATATCTATCAATGCCTGCATTCACTATTTAGTTCTTATAGTTGTCCCACATACCAAAGACATACACATTAGTACAATCACTGCTATTTAAATGTCAATAATGTCACCTGTGCTTATCAGTTACTGTTTCCTTAAAAGGCCAGTTCATCAAGGGGACACAATCCATCTGGTGGTCAATACCACTCAGGAGTTAACTAGAGAGAAAAAATTCACTCTCATCACACCAGACAGTCTATCCAATCTCTTTCCCTGTTGCTTTGTTTCTCTTCTACATTTTAAGGCACCTTTTACAATAAGTAAATAATTCAACAAAAACTTCTATTTTGAAAAGGAAGTACAATATTTAATAATAAAAGGAAATTAAAACAATAAATGCACCCATCAGAAGCACATATTCAAGAACAAAAGATTATAGAGTATTCATGCATATGATGTTTAAAGCAAACTATCAGTACTTTACAAAACATTACAAGAGTTATATTTTCCAGGTTATTTTTTTACCATGACTCATATTTCTTTTTAGTTATGCATCTTTCTTCTCTAGCTTCCAGCTGGTTAATGATAGGTGCGTTTTGAGGTATAATTAGGTATGATGGATCAACTGATATCAACAAATGTCACTGGTGCCTTATTATGATGATTTCTTTCACATTTCAGGATGTAGGCAATCAGAACTCTCCACAGTTTCCTGTCCTTTGTAACGCTTAATAAATTTTGTCTCTCCTAAACTTTGTCCTATCATCCACTTACTCAAGCTTACTAAATAGGTTATGCATTGTTTTTCTCTATGCCTCTTGCCTTCAATCTGTTCTGTGAGTATCAGATTTTCCCAGCCCTCTTCCTGATGTTAAGTATAAGTTTCCTTTTTGTTTCCATTTTCTCTAAAACATTGTTGTTGCTCACATGTTTGATGCATGGTATTCTTAGTATCCTCCTTAGAACTATATTTCTGTTCCTTCAAGTCTCTTTTTCATCTGTGAGGTTTTCACAATGCACCTTTGGATTTAAGTGTTACATTTTCTGTCCTGTTAAAATATTTTCCAGATATTTAAATTGTTGTATGGTTTTGGTAGCTCCAATTTGTAATTTGCCTGTTAGGCTGTTCCTTTTGCTAACAACCATGTATTCTATCTTCTTGCAATTGATGTTTAGTCCTGTTATATTTTCGTAAAAAATGAATAAAAAAAGGAAACTAGCTTTCTTGTCCACGTGACTTTTCACACGTTCCCTTTCCTCTTTAAAAGCTGCGTTCTTCTTCCTTTTCATTCTGAATTCTTTCCTTTGTTGATTACTGACTGCTGTGAATTAAGTTCAGTAAAGCCTTAAGAAAAGGTTATTGTATCCTTGCTTTCTTCTCTTTACTACGTAACAATTCTATTTTAGCTTTCTTCTCTGTACTACGTAACAATTTACTGAACTTAATTCCTCATGGACAAGATTATTCGTCTGGACAAGTTTGATATATCTTCTCCAGACCCTCAGGCTAGCAAGCTCTGGAGACTATGGTACCGTAATTTTAATTATTACTTATCAACTATTGCTTCTTTAAACTCGGAAAAACTCGAAGTCCTTTATTTAAACATCGGTGCTACCATTGCTGATGTTATCGAGGGTTGTTCTGGATTTGAACATGCTGTTGAATTGCTGAAAAGTGTTTATGACAAGTCTCCAAGTGTTATTCATGCTAGACATTTGTTGTTGTAGTAAAAATAAGTCTATTGCACTCCCAGCAGTCACTTGTACAAATCACAATATCGCTGGTTCAATTCACCGTTCTCGCTGTCTTCACACGTCACTACGTATAGTCAACGTTTTTTTTTTCTCCACCTCGCCTCCATCGGAGAGTTCCATTGTCACTCCAGACCTGTAAGCCCAGCACCTTAGCTCCGTCTTCTAATCTCGTTGGTTCCTTGCACACTAGTCCGTACTTGGACAGGAGCTCTCTCACACGTGCAACAGGAATGAGACTCTCGTTGACATAAATATCGTCAACATATGCCGATGTGGCATTCGCAATGGTTTTTTCTTGCGATAATACTGCGTCAATTATGGCTTTCATAATGAGAGGTGCCACATTTAAACCGAAACCCAGTCGAGTGAGGCAATATCTTTCCCCCTTCACTATAACAGTTTGATAGGGCCATAGCGCCTTCTCCACATGTATCTGCAGATACGCCCTCTACAAGTCCAATAAAGATACATCGGCCCCCAATCGTCGCCATTCTCGCAATTTATGTGCACAAACCTCTGCGTTAGCAGTATATGGTTCTACAAAACCATTCAACACGCGGTAATCCAGTACTGGGCGGACCTTCTGCTTGCTCTCTTGTATCACTGCCATTAATGGGATTAGACACTTTGGTGGACCAAGTTCATCTTTGGGGTATGGTCGCAGCCATCCATTATCCAGCCAGGACTGCAGTTCCCTTTCATATTCGTCCCGTGCATAGTCAGGTACTGAATATTCTGCCACTCTATTCTTCAGGGTTGTAGGTGGTTGTCCATTGGTCCACTTCCATGAGGCTGTCCATACTTTGTTATGACGGTCGAACGCCACACCAAAGTCGGGTTCAATGATAGAAATAGCAGCACATTGGGGCTTACTTTCTTCTTCAGAAAATTGAACTTCTCCTAATTCTTTAATTGCGTCAATCCCAAGAAACAGATCGAACCCAAGTAGTGGTCCGTCCACAATTAGGGCATCAATGTACACGGGTTGAGCACAACTAACATTCAACGCAATATTGCCCTGTCCACGGCATTTTAGTACCTTACCGTCGGCAGTTAAGACTTGCGTCTTCATTGGTCGCCAATTGCGACATGCGCATTTGCTCACCAACGTCCGTGAGCACCCCGAATCAACCAGGGCCGTGCACTTCTTTCCGTCTACGGCCACCTCAATGATAGGTAGCGCCGCGTTTTTTAGTTGCTTGGAGAAAAGACCGGCGCTGACGTCTGTTCCCCGGATCCGTTTCCCTGGCACTCTGAGGAAATGTGTCCAACCTTGTTGCACCGAAAACACCGTATCCCGCGGCGGGATCGTCGGGTCTGGGTAGCTGTCTTCGCCGAGTAGCCTTGCCTGCAATCCTTTGCCAGATGGTTGGGACCAAAACATTTAAAGCACACAATGCCGTCCGTCCGTTGAGCTGCTATATTCGTCTGTTGAGCTGCTGCGGCAACTGACTCATCCGGCTCTTTGCTATCGGTCATAACGGCCCGAGCGCGAGTCAGGATCTGGTCCAACGTCATAGTGTCCATTCTGGATGATGCACGGAGAAGTTGCTTGACTTGTTGTGGCAGTCCAGAAATGAAGGCACACGTCATCCATCGTTCAGGCAGTTGGCCGTCAACCAACAAAGCTAGCCGTTTCAGCTCTGCTAAAAATTCGTCTACCGTTTCCCCTGGCCGAAATCGTCGTGACACAAACTGATCATACGCAGTGAATGAATCCACTGCATATGCAGTTATAAGGGCCTACTTAATCTGCTCTGGATCTGACCTCTGCTCCTTTGTCAGTTGCCGATATACAGAGAGAGCCCCGGCTCGCAAGCGCAGTGGCAATACCCGCCCGACTTTCTTCATCTCGCAAAGTTCACAAACCAACTCCACATTTTCAATCCACTCTACAATTGGTAAATCGGCAGCAGCTCCACTGAATTCAGGTATCAGCCTGATATCGAAACTTCTGTCCGCCATGATTAGAGAAAAATTGCCGAAATAGCTTGTAGTAAAAATGAGTCTATTGCACTCCCAGCAGTCACTTGTACAAATCACAATATCGCTGGTTCAATTCACCGTTCTCGCCGTCTTCACACGTCAGTTGTCTACATGTCTGCAGCAGGAAAATGAGTCTGTAGACCAATACCTTCAGGCCTTGAATCGACTTGCTGCTGACTGTTGCTTCAAAGATGTTACTGCTACTACTTACAGGGATGAATCTGTCCGTGATGCATTTATACGTGGTCTCCGGTCCCCGGTAATACATGCCAGACTGCTTGAAAATGATACGCTGACTCTCATGGAGGCTACTCAATGTGCTAGAGCCTTAGAACAGGCTCACTTTCGTGCTGAATCATACGCTTCTCAGATTGGATCAGCCGCTGCTACTACCACTAGGACTAAAAATGTGTTTACTGATTCTGCCGAGGAGGCCACTTCCACTAATATTACTAAAAATATGCTTTCTGATTTAACTGATTCTCGTACGGAGTGTGACTCTGTACAATTGTCTGCTGCCCTTGCTCGTGGCAAGTGCTACAACTGTGGAGGGAAACGTCACTTTAAGGATAATCGTCGCTATTGTCCTGCCCGTGATAAGATATGTCGAAACTGTGGCAAACTTGGTAATTTTTCTAAAGTTTGCCATTCTACCATGCCGGCACCTTCACGTTCTACCTCAGCTATTATAGTAGCCCGTGCTAAAGACGATGATAGGTCTCCTCCAGTTACTAAAACTTTAGAATTAAAAGGAAAGAGATTAACTGTCCTCATAGACACCGGTAGTTCTGATAACTTTATCAGTGCCCATATTGTTAAAACAATGAAACTGTCTACTTCTAAACGGAATTCCGTAATTTCCATGGTATCATCTGCCATTTCCCTGAAACTATATTGTACTGAGGACATTATCTTCAATGGTTACGAATATAAACAAATTGACTTTACAGTACTTCCTGATTCCTGTATGGATATTATACTCGGAGTGTCCTTCTTAAAACTATACCAGTATCACTATTTCTTTTGGTGGATCTCAAGATATTCTAAAAATCTGCGCTTTAACCAAGATCAGTTGTGCTCCTGTTAAGTTGTTCCGAAACTTGACCCCTGATTGCAAACCTATTGCTACTAAATCCCGAAACTACCATGCGGAAGATGCTCGGTTCATTGAAAAAGAAATTCTACAACTGCTTGAGGATGATATAATTGAAACAAGTTACTCTCCGTGGCGTGCTCAAATTGTTGTAACTTCGTCACCTAATAAAAAGAAACGATTGGTAGTCGATTTCTCCCAGACTATTAATCGGTTCACCTTACTTGATGCTTACCCCTTGCCTCGAATTGAAGATCTCGTAAACCAAATAGCCCAGTATCGTATCTATAGTATAATTGACTTGTCCAAAGCATACTATCAGATTGAAATTTGCTCCGAAGATCGCCCCTATATGGCCTTTCAAGCTGGAAATCGTCTGTACCAATTTAAACGAATACCCATGGGTGTTACTAACGGGGTTTCTGCCTTTCAGCGATTCATGAATTCTTTCATTTCTGATAACAAATTATCTGGAACCTTTTCGTATATAGATGATATAACTGCGGTAAAACCCAGGAGGAGCACGACGTCAATTTGGAATGTTTCTTAAAGGCTGCCTCGACATACAACCTTGAAATAAACCAGGAAAAATCAGAGTTTTCACTTCGTTCTATTAACGTGCTTGGATATCAAATTTGTAACGGAACTACCCAACCCGATCCTAAGCGTTTGAAGCCACTTTTGCAAATGCCTTCTCCTTCCGACTCAAATTCGTTAAAAAAGTGTCTTGGTATGTTTGCTTACTATGCGAAATGGATACCTAAATATTCACACAAAATTTGTCCACTGGTCGAAAATAAACAATTCCCTATGCCTCCTACAGTTATAAATTCTTTCGAAAAACCTAAGAAAGACATTGCCGAGTCATCTGTAAAAGTTATTGATGATGAATTGCCTTTTACTATTGAAACCGATGCCTCAGAAAAGGCTATTGGAGGCACTCTTTTACAAGCTGAACGACCTGTAGCATTCTTTTCTCGGTCGCTAAACCCCTCTGAAATACGACTTCATATAGTCGATAAAGAAGCATATGCCATAGTCAAATGCATTCGTAAATGGAGAGACCTCCTTGCTGGGAAACATTTTACTATTATTACTGGTCAACAAGCCGTATCTTTTATGTTTAAACCTGCTAATCGCGGAAAAATTAAAAACGATAAAATTATACGGTGGAAAATGGAACTTCTTCCCTTTTCATACGACATAAGACACCGTCCTGGAAATGAAAACACAGTTGCGGATACCTTATCCAGAGTATGTGGTACTGCTGCTTCTTCCTTGAAGGAACTTAAATCGATACACGATTCCTTACTACATCCTGGGGTACAGCGCTTTTGGCATTTTGTAAGGTCTCAGAATATGCCGTATTCGCTTGATGAAGTCCGACGTGTGACTTTTCTGAATGTACATGTGCCAAAATAAAACCCCAATTCTTCGATTCTGCTAGTAATGTTCTGATCAGTTCTACTGCGCTATTTCAGCGTCTTTCCATAGACTACAAAGGGCCTGTCCCGGTATCTCCGACAGGTTACCGATATATATTTACTGTTATCGACGAATATAGTCGATTTCCCTTTGCCTTTCCTTGCCGCGATTGCTCTTCGCAAACTCCTATTCGGTGCCTGACAAGTATTTTCTCCATTTTCGGGCTTCCCTCGTTCATTCACTCCGATCGAGGAACTTCGTTTATGTTGGAAGAATTTAAACAATTTCTAACACGACTTGGAATTGGATGCAGTAATACTACTACTTATAACCCTAGAGGCAATAGCCAATGCGAACGTTACAACGGCATAATTTGGAATACCATATTATTGGCCCTGGAATAGAAAAAGTTACCAATTAGTGCTTGGCAGGATGTTCTACATGATGTGTTAAATGCTATCCGCTCCCTGCTATGCACCACTACGAATGCAACCCCCACGAACGAAGGTTCAATTTTGAAAGGCGGTCCTCCACCGATACTGCGTTGCCTGTTTGGTTCTGTGAGCCTGGGGAGGTATTATTAAAACGATTCGGTGGCAGAGGTAAATATGACCCTATCGTTGAGGTGGTGGAACTCCTTGAGGCCAACCCAAAGCATGCCAAAATACGTCAATGATGGCCGGGAAGATTCGGTGGCGCTGAGATGGTTGGCACGTTTTCCACACCCGGATGGACCTCAAAATGGACCTGAAAATACTCAACCCGACGTGAACCATGCAGATTCAACCCTTTTTCCTGATGCAGGTCCCATTAATATTTCTTTGCCTTATACAGAAAATGAATCTGTGAATAATAGTCAGAATCCTGAAAATCAGCCTTCTCAGAGGTCTGGCTCTTCCAGTGGTGAACTACCTCCACGCCGGTCTAGCAGGATTCATAGACCAATCCAACGACTGGATTTGTAAAACTTTTTCAATTATAATCTCTTTTGCAAATGGGGGAGAATGTTATATTTTCGTAAAAAAAGAATAAAAAAAGGAAACTAGCTTTCTTGTCCACGTGACTTTTCACACGTTCCCTTTCCTCTTTAAAAGCTGCGTTCTTCTTCCTTTTCATTCTGAATTCTTTCCTTTGTTGATTACTGACTGCTGTGAATTAAGTTCAGTAAGGCCTTAAGAAAAGGTTATTCTATCCTTGCTTTCTTCTCTTTACTACGTAACAATTCTATTCTAGTTTTCTTCTCTGTACTACGTAACAAGTCCTTTCTTCTCACTTTCCTTCACTACCTTCTGTAGGTGTTCCCGTGGTTTCCTTTGTCTCCTTAAAAAGGTTACAAACAGACAAAGGTGGTATTTGAGTGAAAGGAACATCAACACAGGCGTAGATGAAAGAAAGACAAGTTTATTGTAAAGAAAATACACTACTGAAAGACAGGGAATCGGTTAGCAAGCTAGTAATTCCTGAAGCAAGTCTGCCAGGTATATCCTGTGCACACTATATATATCTACTGATATAGCCAGTCCACATGGGTGATAGGGAGTGCCGAACATTCCAACACTTTCCATGTCTGCTATCAATGCTGTCATTTGCATATTTTATGACCATGAATAATGAATCCAGGTAAGACTTCTAATTTTGTCAGAATCATCTGACTGTATATGTTAAATAAGTCCAGTGAGAAAACATGTCCTTGTTTTACATCACTTTCTATTTTTGTATATTTACTGATATAGGCAGTTTGCTGCCAGTATAGGTTCTTGATTATTCTAATATCCTTCTCAAATATGTCAAAGTTACCTAGCAGTTCCAGCAATTCTTTGTGACATACTTTATCAAACACTATAATATTGTATAATCTTTAAAACACAGGTACACGTTCTTCTGCATTTGTATTGCTCTTTCCTATGACATTCTGAGCATAAATATTGCATTTCTTGTTTCAGTGTCTTTAACGAACATGTATTGTTCTTGTCCTATTTCTGGTCTGATTCTGCTTCATGCTTTATTCATTGGAATTTTGATGATAAGTTTTGCTATATGGCTCATTAGGCTGATTGTTTGATGAGGTTCACATCTGTCTGCACCTGGCTTCTTAAGCAGTGCTACGAAAATAGAGCTATTTAGTTCTTTTGGTATAGCACTACTGTTGTAGATTTCATTTATTATACCTGTAATCTTGCCAATGCCAAAATCAGCTAAGGTTGCCAGCATATCTATTACATTTCCATCTAAACCCTGCTGCTTTGTTTCTGTTCAATTTCGCCAGTGCTGATTCCACTTAAGATTTTAATATTTCCGGTCCTTTGATATTTCTGCATATTGCTGGTTGTTCTCTTTCATCATGGAAGAGTTCTCAGATATATTTGTTCAATCTTTGAAATATTTTTCTTTCTCTAATATCAGTCTTCCATCATTGGATTTTATGCATACTGTCTTTTACACTACAAGCAATTATTATGTTGTTTGAGGAAATATTATTAGAGACTCAAGTTAAGTAGAAATAACTATCTAAGATAAAATTATGGTCTATCAGGGTTGAGAATAAAATTAAACTATGGGAAGCCTCAACTTCTTATGAAAGACAGCAATATGTGGGTAGGGGGTCTTATGTAATTTGTTGGGATAATTGCCATATATGCCTTTATATAACTGTGTGTGTGTGTGTGTGTGTGTATATATATATATATATATACACACACACACACTACAGTTCAAAAGTTTGAAATCAACCCCAGAATTAGCATAGAATGATCTTAACAGAAGAGTGAAAAAAATGAAAAAGAGCTCTTACAGTCATTGAAAAAGGAATTGAATGAATTATTAAACTTATACTTTGAGAAACTTTTGCAACGCATGCTAAAAATTTGTGCTGTAGTAATCAAGACAAAAGGAGGATATTTTGACAAGAGCAAAATTTAATCATAAAATGCTTTTTTTCTTTTTGTCATAATAAAATTTCTAAAAAAAAAAAATCATGTTTCACTTTTTATAACCATGTATAATAATTTTCCCTCATTTAAATTACAAAACAACTATTTTGGGGGCCAATTTAAAAAATTACCAGGGGTGGTCTCAAACTTTTGAATTGTAGTGTATACATATATATATATATATATATATATATATATATATATATATAATTATGAAAACGAGGACTCGCAAACCCATAGTGATATTTATTTCATTAGAATTGAAAAATTTGTTTCCAAATCTTCAGACCAAAGCCATTACACACAAATGAATGGATAAATATTTTACCAGGTTCAAAGAAAGATATAAATATAATTTATGCAGATTTAAAAAGTGGTAGAGGAGAGGATGAAAAGGTATGTATTCAGATAGGCCTAGGGTTATGAAAAAATAAAGCGATGTTTCAAATTTGGTTTAAAATGATATTTTTAGTTTGTAGACATGTTGACCTAATTTTTGGAGTAGCACAATGAAGTAGAAAGGGATCATTAGATGGTAAAAGAGGAAGGAGACAGAGAATATTGTTGTAACCCAGGAAAAGGTTAACGAATAAGAATAACCAAAACTAAGGTTGGAAATGGAACAATAATATTTATAACAGAAACAACATACAAGATTTGCCAGCAGTGTATGGTAAGTAATCAACTGCTAGTGGTGAGCTAGAAGTGAATCAATTTGAATCCCAAGTGGAAGACCACATACAGTATATACCACTGTATTTATAAATATTGGGGCATACCCATTATAGTCCGAAGGTACAGTATAAAAAATATGAAAGGAAGGAGAGAGAAAAAAAGGAAAAGAAAGAGAAAAAAAGGAAAAAGGAGTTAAAAGAGATGGCTAGATTTTTGCATACAATCCAATAATTTCCAGTTGGATGCATGTAGCCATCCAATTCATAACACTTTTGCACACTTTTTATAAAGGGATAAAAATTAAAACATAAAAATATAGATATAATAATAATGACAATGATGCAAAGCATTATATATTATATTATATTATGTATCTATAGATTTTTTTTTGTTAAAGGGTTTAACTTCAGGAGGCTGCTGTATCAAATGGCAATTTAGAATGTCAAAGTGACACATAAGAAAAAGAAAGGTGGGAGTTAAGTATTGTCATGTTCAAAGCAAAGTCTGGATTTGATTTGATTAAATTTGTTTCATTATTTTTGGGGGGGTGTTCAGTATGAAAAGAGAAATAGAATGTAGAATACAGTATGTAGTGCAGAAAGTAGCTTATAAAATTCCTTATAAAAATATGTCAGTGCCTTTGCACCATGAAATGTCTCATTTTGAATTTAGGAACTCCCAATGGTCTGATAGTTATTTTAAATTTTATTACTTCACCTGTAAGTACAGCCTCAAGCTGGGTAAATTTAGCAAATATATATATTTACCTATCAACAACAGAGATTATAATCTGCAACATCTATCACAATTTATAAAATTTGCTCACCTTTCTGTGAATTAGTCACTCCTTTTTCTTTCCATTTTTTTTTATTTCACTCTGTTCATATTTCACTTTCTTATCAACCCTATGGGGGACTGAAGCACTTTACCCAATTCTGGTTAGATTTGATTTAATGATAAACTCTGTACTGAGCAATAAAAGACTTCACAGATGTAACTAAAAATCATATTCAGATTTTATTTGTTTTATACTACTAGTTCAATACCTGTCACTTTGCTGATGATAAGATGATCAAATTTCAAATCTAAATTATTTATCCATTTAAAATACTGCATTTATCAGAAAATATATTCAGATTAAATACAGAAGGCATCATTAAAATAACTTCAAAGAGCCAGTTCATATTCTTTTCCAGGGATTATTGCCAGATACAAAAGGACAATTAGCCCTTGCAACACAGATGTCATTTTCAATTTCATTCAAACTGTTTGCATGTAGATTTTAATTCAGTGACAGGCCAAAAAGTAATTTCTTGTTAGATTAACCAAATGTTTTGTCAGTGACAAACCTTGATATAATAATAAAAAACAGATATAGACTTTATTCAGTAGTTAATTTCTGACCATAAAAAATTAAATATAATTACTGTATATAAATCAAATCTTTCTCTACATTATGGGCAGAGAAATCAATGCTATGAATTTCATAATTTAAGTGATCCTCAGACCATTATACACACACACATAGCACACTTAAGTACACATGAATAGATGTTCTTTTATTTACACTATTTACATACAAACTATTGTCTTCATCTTTGTTGTTATCATCACAACATAACAAAAATGAGACAATAGTCTGCATATAAATAGTGTAGATAATGATAACTCCTCATCCCAGAAATTCAGAAAGAAAAGATGTTCTTTTATGGAAATTTTGAATCAGCCAATGACGTAGCTTCAATTTGATGTCAACATTTGAAAACAATCATGGCAACCTGCTGAATTTCATTTCATACATTAATATGGGAAAGAGACCTGATTTAATTAATTATGAATCTTGTCTTTTGTACATTAGATTCACTATTCTTTTATACCACAGTTTTTCATTGGCGGCATAAGACATGGCCAATAGGGCTCTAATTTGTCAACCCATGAAGGGAGACAGGCTTTTCGATTTTCCAGCATGTGGTATTGTCCTATAGCTTATCAACAATCTAGGAAGAAATATTTCTAACTTTTCTTTCCATTGTACACATATTTTCAATCTGCTTTTTATAATTTGTACTATCCTTTCTGCTAATCTGTTTGATTGCAGATGGTATGGTGGAGTTCTATATATGGTTTGCATCTAATTTTGTTTAGCCATTGGCATAGTTACAGAACATAATTACAGAACTCTGAGGTGTTATCAGATACTAGCATTTTTGGAATTCCATTTCTTGATGCTTGTTTCACAGTTGAACTTTTCTGTTGGAAACATGTATTACTTCTGGCCAGCTTGAATATGAATCTACCAGTATTAGTAATAATTCCACTCCAATAACATGGGCATAATTTATGTGTACTCTGTCCCAAGGTTGGCACTCTTTAGGCCATGTATGCATTTTTGTCTGTCTAAATTATCTTCTTTGATTGCACATTTTACACCTTTTTATGTACTCTTCTACATCTGTAGAATAGTCTGGCCACCATACCTCTAGCCTTAATCTCCTTCACATAGACATTATTCTGCAATGAACATCATCATGTATACTTTTTATAATTTTGCTGCTTTATGTTGTTGGTGGAATCACTTAATCTCCATTACAAATTACACCCTTTTTTACAGTTAATGTATTTAACCTCTTTAAAACCCCTTTCTGACTGTGAGCAATTATTCCACTTATTTTTTTATCCTGAACAATATAATGTTCAATATGGGATTTCACTTTGTATCCTCAGCTAATTTGTCTATCGATGAAATATCAGTTTTGACCCAATGTAAGAAAGTATCTTCAAATTTTTCCTCCTCTTTCTCACTTTCAGAAGTAATGAACCTCAATTTCAACAAAGCATCTACATACGGAATGGTAGTGCCTTTCACATACTCAATATCAAAATCAAACTCAATTAACATTAAGGCCCATCTTAGAATTCTAAATGTTACCTTAGAAAATTCCTTCCTAGGATTAAATATGAATCAGGTCTTAATAGGAATTTCTTTTCAATAAGCAACTGACAATCTTTATTTGTCATCCATGACAATGCTTTATCCATGCCAATACTTCTTTCTCAATATTTGAGTAGTGCAATTCATCTTTTGACAATTTTCTTGAAAGATACATAATAGGATAACCATCCTAAGTTAATATCCCTGAAATTGAATGTTCATTTGTGTCACTTATTAATACTATTTCCTTTCTAGGGTTGAATATTTTACTAATGGCTTCTTTGCCAGAACAACTTTTAAATTTTCAAATGCCACTTGTTCTTCTATTATCCAAATAACTTCCACAATCTTTTTTCTTAAAGTAGCAAAAGTTTCTGTCAGTTCGGAATATTGCTCTATATACTGTCTGTAAAAAGTTACAAATCCTAAGAAAGATTCCAATTCTTTTTTGTTCTTAGTTACTTCAACTTTTAATATTTTGTCATTTAACATTTGGTCTGGTGATATGCCTTTATTGGATATGGAATATCCAAAAATGATATTTTTTAATGTTGTGCACACAGTTTATTTGTTTTTTGTTAATTGTTAATCCAGCATTTTTAACTTATTCAAAACCATACTTATTTCTATTTTAAATGTTTATCGTCAATAGCACCAACACAAATTTCATCTTGGTAGAATTTTATATTTTTTATATCGCTACCAATAACTTGCTCTATAGCTCTTTGAAAAATCATACTTGCAGTTTTAATTCCATATGTCATTCTTTTCCATCTTAACAAGCCTATTGGCATGTTTATTATTGTGACTTCTTTAAAGTCTTCATCAATAGATATTTGTTGTCAACTTTAGATCAATTTTAGAGAATGTTTTCATACCTGCAAGGGAGTTCAAAGACCATTCTATGTTGGGGATAAAATATGAGTTCACACATATTTTGTGGTTTACGCCTATTTTGTAGTCACCACATATGCTCAGATCCCCATCCTTCTTTCTTAAAATTACTAATGCAGAATTCATTCAAGTAATTTTTTTTTGTTTTCCCACAACTATTGGTAGTAGATGGGCTTGCACTTTTCATGCTTGGAAATATGAGTGGGGTGGGGTGGGGGAAGAAATTTTCCTTTTGTCTTAAATTTGCTTCATAGTTTTTAACATTCCAGTTTCTTCTTCCTTGACATTGTTTATCAATTTTGTCAAATTTATGTTCAATACATCATTTCCTATTAGACCATGATTCTTTTCACAGTTTGCCATGATAATTAGTAATATGTTAAATTTATTTTTTAGTTCCATGTAGGCTTCAAAATAGCCTAACATTTTTAACATGGATTCATTGAACTGATTTAATTGGATAAGGCATTTCTTTAATCCTGGTTTTTCAAATTTCTTCCAGAAATTTCTGGGTACCAACATCACATCACTTCCTGTATCTAATTGTATGTCCAATAAAACATTGATTTGAATTTTTAATAACCTCTCCCATTTGCATTTCTTTTTTGCAATGAAAAGATGTCCATACTTATTTCTTCCTCATTTTGCTGGATTGTCTCTACATTTCTCTTTTTGGATTTACACATACATTTAAAATGATCCATTTTGAAACACTTCATATCTTTTTTGATATGCCAGACATTTTTATTTATCTCTTTGATGTTGACAACCACAAAATACACATTCTTTTTCTTTATCATGTATGTTCATTTCCTCTACAAGATCCATAACTTTTGTTCTATTAAATTTTCAAATTAATTCTTGTTGCTGAACAAATTTGATACACTGTTCTAGCAACAACTTCCATAATTGTAAATGCATGAGAGTCATTTGCCAATATTCCTCATTTTGAAGGCCATTTACCAATTTCATTTGGATCAAATCATTTTCAATTGACTGGTTTTCTGCTCACACTTTCTCAAATTCACAATATTTAGTAGCCTGTTTCAAATGAAGAACATATTCAATAACTGGTTCATTCACTTTTTGTGAGAAATGTTCATGAACTTAGCTCTCTCTGCATTCACTAGCTTTTCTTGAGTGCTATGTTTTTCACTATCAAGCATTCTTTCCTCTTGGGTGTGCAACTGCTGATAATTTTATAATAGCCTCAGAATCAGTAGTTGCCAAGAAAAGATCAGTTATCTGATTTTTTTCCCTCAACTGATTTTTAATCCTTCAGCTTTTTTGTTCTAGCTTTAGCTGCTAGAATCCTAAACTATGCTTGTGTGTAATAATAATTATCAAGTGATAATTGTTCATACATTCTTTAGATATCAGTGACACCATTGTTTTGTTGTGTTACTGACTCATGGGAAGTAGTATACACTCAACTGCTCATGGGTAATAGCCGTAGCTATTGAATAATGACTTGTAATGAGAAATGGATCTTTTATGACAATCATTCATGATTGGCTTGATCATAATGAAAAACGTAAACACTTTCCAAAACCGAAATTGCACCCACAGAAGATTATGGTGAATGTCTGGTACTCCATCATTGGTGTTATTCAATACAATTTTCTGGAATCTAACCAGAGCATCACTGGCAAAGTTTACTGCCAGCAAATGACTGAAATGCACATTCAGTTAATCAAAATGTAACTGGCACTGCTTAATCAACATTGTTAAATTCTTCTTCATGATAATGCTTGGTGGAATATTACAAGGATGACACTGACTTGGGATATGAGACTTTGCCACATCCACCACATTCCCTTGATCTCTTACCCACTGACTATCACTTTTTAAAGCATCTTGACAATTTTTTAAGTCAAAAGACATTCCATTGTAAAGATGCAGAAATGGCATTCAAAGATTTCTTGGCATACAAACAAGTTTTATTATAAAGGTGTAAATAACCTTTTAACTCAATGGCAGCAATGTATAGATGTTCTGTGTTTAAATATATTAATTCAGAAATAAAAGTGAATTCTAAAATCTGACATTTTTCAAACAACCTAATAAAAGCATGAATGAAAATTTTGAATGAGTGCTCCCAGAATGTTGTAAAATACATGCCAAGAAATATTGAGATCATTCTAAAGGCAAAAGAGGGGTTGTAACTCAGTAACCTGTGTGGATATGTGCATATATATATATATATATATATATATATATATATATATATATATATATATATATATATATATGTGTGAAAATATTGTAGAAAATAGGAAAGAAACTGGTTTGGTAAATAATCCAAAGTTCCTTAGTATTTTTGTAATTATTTTTAAAAAATAGTGCTCGATACGAGAGTAGAGCATAAATATAATTATTTATTTAAAAATATGATTCCAACACGCTACATAAGAGGTCTCATGTTTCAAGAGCCGAAAACTTCAAAATAATATTTGAATTAACTTGAGTTAAAGTAGGCTCTGTTCCATCTTCAAGCGAAAATTTTTGGGAATGACTTATTTCTGAATTTTACGAGTTTTAATAGTATGGTCAGAATTGAAATAAAAAATTTCCATGGTAACATCAAGGGCGGATTGTTTAGAATCGGCAGGGGTGGGGTGTTAATAGTTTGTATCAGTATAGAGTTACTTTCATAGATGTCGGGTCACGGTAAGGTGGGGGTGGCTAAATTTACGAGGAAGTTTTCGCATAGTCTGGCTTGAGCGTCTACGGAGATTTATTTATTTATTTTTATTTTAATTCTTTTATTATATCTCTTTATGAAAGGGATTTGTGTATATGAAAAGGCCGTAACGTTTGTTATTTGACGACTTCATAAAGGGTTATCAATTTGTGTAGGTAATTAAAACTATGTATATGGGCTATGGATTTTAAAATTTATTTTTTTGTATGCGTGTTTTAGGCTAGTTATTCAGAGCGTAAGTTCGGTTGTGTCGGCAGAAAACCGTTAATTCTTGCCGGTTGTTTAATAGGTTTTTATTGTTTAGGAGCTTAATAATGTGTAGTTTCTCATGGAGGCACAAAGGGCATGGGTCATCCCAAGTTTTGTAAGTTCTAGTCCTGTTAATGATTTTCCATTTTACTTTAGGTGTCCTATTTTTTTCTTTCAGGTGCCAAAAATATTTAGAGAGGTCTGATGTCTAAAGTTTATGTTGTTCAAGGAGCATTTATGCTGCCTCTATCTGGTTTTAAAGGCATTTTAGGTGGACCCAATGTATATCATATTATTGTTAGGGTTCTCCGTGGATGATATAGTGCATTGGTATACCACAGATTTGATGCAGACAAATATATATATATTTTCTAAGTGTAGCTTAGATGTGGCACAAGGCCGAAAGTATGGGACACCCAGTGAGGATTGAACTCACTACTCAGTCATAATTGTTCTAGCAAGACAAGCTTGCTAACCATTACACTGCCTCGAGATGCCTATATATATATATATATATATATATATATATATATATATATATATATATATATATATATATATATATATATATATATATATATATATATATATATATACACACAAGAAAATGATATATACAAGAAAATAGTATATAAATTTTTTATGCATCAAGAACAATTTTCAGGGAAGGTATGGTATAATGGAAGTTATACATTTCATCCTTTAAGACTTCATCAGACTAAATTTATACATGTGCATGAATGAAAGAGACACTAAGAATTTTAAATAAATTCTTTTTTGAATATGCATTTTGGGTAGATAATCTAGCCAATTTTGTTTAGATTCTTTTTCTTTTTGTTTATATTTCCATCACTTTTGTTATTAAATATCCCACATTGTAATAATAGAAGATCTGCTAAGAAATATGAAAAATTGTAAGAACCTAGACACAAATTTACTGCGGATTATCTTGCTATTAAAGCACTTTTAAGCATTTTCATCTTAATAAATTGTTTTCTCTTTTATTATAGTATTTTTTTAAAACCAAAATTGTGGTTAATCTTATTATAGTAAGCATTTAATGTGTTGTTTTGTAAAAGGTTCATATAATCTTTTATTTAAATTCCTTGAGGTTTCTCCAATCTATTCTCTGCGGCAATTATTACAGGTAATATTACAAAATGCATCACACAAAAACTTTTCCACTGTTATATATATATATATATATATATATATATATATCAGAGAAAGAGAGAAAAATGAGGAATTCATGGATTTGATTTATAATCTGACATCATTTATTACTTTAAACATTATATTTAGTAGATATACATGATTGAGTAGATATCCCTGTTTTTATAAAGAGTGTAATTTAACACCACCACCTTAAATATTTGACGTTCCTAATATCAGTTTGATATATCAAGGTAAGGTAATGTATTGTGTCTGTTTCATAAGTAAAATCCATTGTATGTCCAAAATTTAATTTAATTAAAAGATCAGATAATATTTCAAAGTGATATATAGATAAAGCCTCATCAGTATATCAGAAATAAGTTATTTCAGTAAAATATTTTTTGGAAAGGACTAGTTTCTAGAAATTCTAAGGAAAGATATGCTAAAACACAGCTAAGAGGTGATCCCAACAGTGCCCAATCTTCTATCTATAAAAATTATTATTGAAATGGAAATAACATTCATTTGTAATAAGTTGGTAAAGGAATACTTGCTTTGTATGCTTTTGAGAGATCATAATAATGTCTAGGTATTTTAGGATAATATCTGATTAAACTCACAAAGTAGTCATTTCTATATGACCTATCATATCTGGGATTAGAAGTATTCCTCATAGACTAGCAAAAACTATAGCAAAAATGTGAACTTCACTTCTTGGAGCAGTTACCCTTTCATATATTAAAAATTCTACTAACTTTGTTGAAAAACTAAAGGACATATTACAGGGGTTTATTTTCCATGGAAATGGAAAAACAAAATGGCCTACTTGAAATGGAGATCACGATTTTGAAATGGAAATTTTCTTTTTTCTAACAATCAGATTTGCCAACTGCCATTTTTATTTGTTACTATGTTTGCCTTTCTTAACTCACTTGTCTGACAGACATCAAAGGAAATATTTGGTAATGTTTTTATACATTACTCTTTTACCTTCTGTCTCCCTACAGTTTACAGTATTTAGGAACTAAGTTTTATGAAGTTGGCTTGATTTGAATAAAAAAAAAAAATTTAAAAAGGCAGGGGACAAGGCAAAACAAAAATTTTGTCTTTTTGTTTTATCCTTTCTTTTTTTCTATCATACATGATGATGGAGGTGTGTGTGTGGGGGGGGGGTCAGTTTGCCATTTTAGAAAGCCAAATTTTATGAATCAGACTTTTCAAAAATTTTATTTAATAATTTCAATAAAGTGACCAAATGATAACGTAGTTTTTTGTCTCTAGATGACATTTTAACAATTTATTTATGGGAATTAATTTAAAACTGAACTTTTTCTGTTTGCCTATTTTATTTATTTATTTATCTATTTTTTTAGACACCATTTGGTTTAAAAAGTCTTTTTTTGTTATGTCTCTAATAAGGAAAGAAATATAGAATGAATATTCAAACATTTTGAATTTTATTTATGCTCACATCTTATTTAATTCTTTTTTTAATCGTCTGTGGCGCTACTTTTCAGTAGGTCTTGCCACTATCACTTAAATTCTTATTTCCGATTGTAGCATTCTTTCTAAGGGTTTCTAAGGGTTGTCTCAGAAACTCATCAAATTAGATTAATGGCTAAAGTATGAGGTTCAAACCCTATTAAACTGGAGCAACTTATACAATGGGTGGATATTCCAGCTTGTAAAATCTTTCATTTTCCTTTTATTTCCTTACTTTAATAACATTTACATATTCTTAGACTTTCTCACTAAGTTTTGTAATGAAGTAAAAACAGAATTCTAGACTGAAAAACGAGGGGAAAAAACGAATTCTATGCTGAAAACAGTAAAAAAATTGAATTCCCTAAACTGTGAAACAGAATTAAGGAAATTTTGTAATGGAAAATTGATCCTTCTACATAAGCACGATGAGTCAACTCAGGGTTAGTTTAGATATTAAATCTCTTATATACTAAAACATCAGTTTGAATCTCTTAAATATCTTGTAAAATCAAAAACTAAAATATCCCTAGTAATAGACAAAATTATAAGGATTCAAGTTGAAATTAAGGTCAGCTGTGTTCAACACCTATTGCTAGAAATACTGAATCTTCAAACTTCAAGTCTGTGTGTCTCAGGCAGACATTTTGAAAAATAAATTCTAACGTTGTGCTCTTTGTTTTGGCAGAACTTGGTTGAGGTATTTGGAATGAGTTTCTTCAATCTCTGAGAAGCTGAGAATGTCATTGATGTACATGAATATACAACTAAAGTCAAAGATGTCCATCATCTGATGAAATGTACTTTCTGTAGTCCAAAAGGCATTGTACTCAAACAAACCAAATGGTGGTGTAATGGCTGTTTTATGTAGATCATCAGAGTGGACTAGCAGTTGATAAGCTGATGATAAATCAATTTTTGAAAAGGTTTTCTTTGCATGCAGTTTAGATGATAAAGAATTTATATTCAGCACTTTGTACTGATCTACTTTTGTTATTGAACTTAGTTGTCTGTATGAACCATCCAACTTTGGTACCATGTGTAAGGCTGAACTCCATTTTGATTTTGAAGAGGATATTATTCCTGTTTTCAATTTCCTAAATTCCTCTTTCGTTAGTCAAATTTCTGTGATGATTGTTATTGTGCTTTAGAAAATGTGGAGGGGCTGCTACCATTCTTGATCCTATGAAAGATATTCAGTAATGCTGCATTAAGTTTGTGAAGAGGTGAAATTATGTTTAGTTATTTTTCCATAATTCACTGTACCATCATGTCAGCAGTGTTATCTTGGTCCCCTATGATATTCATAATGTCAAGAGTAGGTTTTGTGTTAGAATGGTGATTTTTATTATCCATCTATTTTTAAAGATGGTGAAATTTTGGTCTTGTTATTTATTTCTCTATCACCACAACATATTACAATGAATGACTAATGCATTGAGTATATTATTTTCTAAAAGATCCCTTTTATAGAAATATAATTTTACCATTTAGTCATTCACTAACACATCTTTCTGTAAATTCATATGGAAAGTGTTTTCAAGCTTCTGAATTTTTCTTTAGGCTTTTTACATGATGTACTATAATTGATGAATTTTGCTTTAGTTTTTCTGCAAGTTGAGGCATTGTGCTGCATCTTCCTTCAAAAGTGACTCTAATTCAGTGTTTTTAAATTATGTTTTTCCAGACTATTCTTTGTTTCTAAGCTCAAAATCTGGTTTTTATAATTTTATAAACCATTAAATTCATGCATTATATGAATGAATTTAAGCGAGCTACCAGGCTGGCATCTTGGTCCCACCCTTTAACTGTTAAAATGGTTAAATGTAACCGTCTCTTCTACTCAAACAGCTTCTTCTCCCGCACTTCCCGTCTGTGGAATTCCATTCCCCTTACTTGCTTCCCTGATGACTATAATCTTCAAATATTCAAGTGTAATGTCAATCGACATCTGACACTCTGAGCTTGTTCCCTGTCCTTCTCTGTATCCTTTCCCCAAATATGCCTCTTTACTCTTGTTCCTCAATACTCTGTAACCCCTTGCGTGCTAGTAACACTCCTGCCTTGCTTGGGGTGAATTGCTGTAAAAAAAAAAATATTGAAAAATTAGTAAATGCTTACAGAGGTTGTACTCTGGCAGAAAAATCACTTACCATGAAATTACAACCTTGGCCAAAGACAGATACTGTGTTGTCAAGATTGCATATAGATTTTGCAGGTCCAATAAACAGATCACATTATCTTCTGGTAGTGGATAACTTTACTAAGTGGCCTGAAATTTGTATGTCCAAAAACAAACTTCCACAATAAGAGTGAATTTTTTTACACAAACTGTTTGCAAGATATGGCATTCTGGATGTGATAGTCTTGGATAATAGTACACAATTGACTGCTTACAAATTTAAAGAATTTTGTAAAATATTTTTGCATGAACAATTGAACATATTACTACCCTGCCGTATCACCCAAGGTCAAGCAGACAAGCTAAATGTTTTATGGGTACTTTTAATAGAGCTTTGAAAAAAAGCAAGTAATGAAAAAGTGAGAGAAAAAGCAATACAAAAATTTTTGAGAGTATACCAGATAATGCTGAATTCCAATACACTGACAGGCATGTCACCGGCAGAATTGATGTTTGTAAGAAAAATTAAATCGATGTTCAACAAGTTGTTACCAGGTCTAAAAAGAATAAGAACAGATAGCAAAAAGGACACAAAATTTTTCAAAATTAGTGAAATAGTGTTTTTTACAGTATATAAAAATGGAAAAAGAATGTAGGAAAACAGCATAATAAGGTCTCGAATTGGTAAAATGATGTATATGGTAAAAGGAAAAAAAATGTGAAGGCAAAAGGCATTGGAAGCAGTTAAAGAAAAGGTTTACTGAATAAAGGCTAGCAAGAAAGGAAGAATCTATGCAAGTACTGTATGATGTATTTGACATATCAACACCCCAAGAATTTGTTGAATGTACAAGTATTATTACTAGGAAAAGGAAATGTATAGAAAAAGTAGAGGTTCACCCAAAATGAAAGAAATACAAAGTTCAGTACGTGGCAAACTTGTCAAAAAGAGGACAGGGTGAATACTAAGAAATAAAATAAAATATTTACTAGTAAAAAAAAACAAAATACTGTTGTGGTGTAAATAAGAGATACCTGGTAACACAAATGAACTAGGCAAGATGTCTTAAATAAAGAACCCAAAGTGAGTCAGTAGAAGTCTGTTGCCTGAGCATATGGGCTTAGATTTGCCCCACATAAAAATCAGCCTTGTGCCACATCCTGTCTTGTGGGGAGGTTGGTAAATACTAGTCTGTTTGAGTCAGTCCAGGCTCACAACATGACAAAACATCTGTCTTCAGGCAGAGGGTGACAAGACCCCTTTCTTTGGGCAGAGGGTGACTCAGTTGAGGTTCTGTCTTTAGAGAATTTATGCCTGCAAGAGTCTACATCTCTAGCATCATTCCTTCATAGTCAATCTATGACCTTTTCAGCCCATCAGGTATGGATAACTGAGGAAGTACTTTATGGTGAAAGTCATTAACTGACCACCAAATATTTGTGCATCAATTAGGATAGATGTTAGACTTTTAATGATGTAAGTTTATACAGTAGACCTCAAGTAAAAGGCTTTATGTTCTTTAGAGTAAATAAGAGATGAATGGCATACAGAAAGAGGATTTACTTGAACGCAGCAAAGTCTATTATAAAGCCTTGATGAGAAACAAATTCATTGAAGAACAGTATAATTTTCATTGTATAAACAACTTTATATCTGTTTTAAAATTATACAATTAGAAAAAGGAAAACATGTATGAGGGGGTGATGAAAACTCTTAGCCTTATCTACTTTCCAAAATCTGACCTGCCTTGCTACATCCACAGGGTTAAATCATCTTCATTACCTACATCTTCCTTTGGAAAAATGTTCTACTCAAAAAACTTTTCCACAAGAACTGCTATTTTGTTGAACAGACTCCCACATGGATGCTTTCCCAAACACTACAATTTTAATGTCTTCAAGTCTAGAGTCAATTGTTATCTATGTGAGGGCTTCAGAAGAGTTTGAACTCAAACTAAACTAAGTAAGATTTAGTAAGATTCAGTATAACTGACACCTTTGTCCCAACACCATAACCCCAAGGAAGTTGGCATGACATGACTAATGAGTTTGCCAAAATTTCATAAGTTTTCAGTCACTCTAGGGTTTGTTTATTTAGAGACCTATTCAGTTGTATTTGTGTTGATTTTAATGTAATTTTGAAAACTTAAAAATGCTTTGTGGCCACCCATCTAGTTTTCTTAAAAAGGTTCTTTGTTTCAGATGCTAATTAATTTTGTCTATTTTCCAGACGGAAGTCTATATAAACAGAATACACATAAGTATGAATGAAGAAGTGCACAACAATAAGAATTTGGCAGTCAGCAAGCAGAAGCCAGTTGGAGACACCCAAAAAGTACACTGTAAAAGTAATTCACTGCTAAGACGTCTCAGTACCTCAAAGGGTAGGAAAAAAAAAAGGATGATTGAGCAGCCCCTTTGGTGTTGTACAGTTTTACCTCTGATGCTGTTGCAAAGTTATTAACAATTGTTAATAACTTTGCAACAGCATCATTTTCTTCCCAGTAGCATGTTTACCCTTTTTCAGCTGGATCACCTGATGTAGAGGAAACAGACAATCAAATTCTTGCCCAGACCAACAAAAATGTATGATTTGTGAATTCCTCATGAGTAAACACAATGACCAGAGTCCATTACATGATACATGCCGGTGAAGTGAAATTTATTGCATTGAATGCAAGCCACCTTCACTGAAGTGTAACCCCTCTGGTACAATATTCAAAGCCTAGTTAGGTGTCTGTGTATTTGGAGACCAGCACAACTAAAGGGTTATATTTAGTGCAGTAACCATGACAACACAATATAAAATATATATATATATATATATATATATATATATATATATATATATATATATATATATACCTACCTACACATGCAAGGGGTTATATTTTGAGCTGGATGAAGTGCTTATACATATCCTCACAATTTTTATTTTCTACTTTCTCATCATATAACACACCTCATGCAGTAACCTAACTTGAGTAACTCTTGGGCATTGTATTCGGTGAATTTTAGTTTAAAATCAAGTTTTTTTTTCTTCAAGTAGCTTGATTTTGATGTGAACTCTTCAGCACCTCCTTGTACATATCTGTTTATATTTTTCTTTATGTTTTAGCCTTTTTGATTCATGTTGGGTTATATGATACACCTCTTTATTCTCTGTATACTTCAGTTTCATATTAATACTGAATTCTATCTGCTGATTGAGAGATAATGATGATGCATGATGCAAAAGATCAGTTATTAATCTTTATGGAGAAATAACATCCTTGATGTTTTGATAGACATCAGTTCATTGCATGTTTATAAATTATATATTTTGACAGAAATATCCATTTTATCATCAATCTTTGAATTGCAACTGTTTTTAAAAACTTGTCACTCTTAAGTTATGACCTTTTTTCTTTTAAGATTGTTTCTTTAACACCCTTCTTCTGACTCTTTCATATAAGAAATTTTCAGACATAAACTCTTACTTGTGCAACTGGTTCCTTCATGCTGTTAATTTAGTGAATAATAATTATTATTAAATTTTAGGAAGTATAGGGGTAGTGTCTAAAGAGTTTTAGGCTCTGCATTGTATAATATTTCTACATTTACATTGTGCTTTCTAAATTTTATCTTAGCATTTTTTATTTCATATATATATATATATATATATATATATATATATATATATTTCTTATTACTATAAATGTTATTTATAGTGGGTACACGTTTGAGTTGATATCTTACTTCAGCTATAGGAAGAGTTTCCCTGATGAAAAAAGATGATAAACTGTATAATAAATGCCTCATTGTCTCCTGCTTCCTTACCTGCTGGAAGTCATTGTTGTTCCAGTTTCTAAGAACTCTGGTGAACTGTCCATGCCTTCCAACTATCAGCCTATTAGCCTTCTATCTCTCTTTGGGAAACTCCTAGATGCCCTAATCAATGTTGAATTGGTTCATCATCTCTTATTGCAGACCCTTTTCTCAGACAAGTAATACAGCTTTTGTTTTTCCAGGTCTACTGCTGATGGATGTCCTGACAATAATTTTGGAAAGATTCTCTCATGTGCTAGATAAAAACAGTGAAGCCCAAGCTGTAGCATTGAACATCTCGAAAGCCTTTGACAGGGTCTGACATACAGGCCTTCTCTACAAGCTAAAAAGTTACAGTGTCTCCTGAGACAGTTTTGAGCTGATTCAGTCTTTCTTATCAAATCATGAAATGAAATTTCATGATTTAATAATTTATCCTAAACAGCCACTGGTCAGTTACATTAGCTCCCAACTTGACATCTACAGTGACAACACAACAATTTGCTCTTGCCTTGATAGTAAGGCTGATCATTCTGACAAGGTCAAAATGGCAGCCAATGTCCAAAATGATCTCAAGTCTGTTGTTAAGTGGGCAAAAGATGGCTTGTCAATTTTAATGCCTTCAAAACTAAACTGATGCTAGTCTCCAGGAAAGTGACACATTGCACCTTCTCAGGCTAACATTCTCAGCTGACATGAAGTAAAAAGACAATATTGAATCCATTTCTAGGTCAGCTACTAAGAAGGTTAGTTCACTGTGTCATGCAAGACAATTTTTCTCTTCAGAATCTATCTTGCATATCTATATCTACCATTCATCCATGCTTAGAATATTGCTGCCACATATGGCCTGGTGCCCCTGCTGTTTACCTTGAGCTCCTTGATAAGGTCAAAAGTAGAATCAGTAATATTATTGATCTGGCTGCTCAGCTTCAGTCACTTACCCACCACAGTAAGGTTTCACCTTGTGCCATCTTTATAAATACTTTCATGGTAATTGATCAGATGAGTTCTTTGCTAAGCTACCTAAACTTTTTGAATTTAAGCATGGCACAGGCTGGCATTGAGATCTCAGCAATTTACAATTGAGCTACCTAGATGTAGCCGTAAGTTGTTTTTCTTGCACTTCTCACTTGTGGAACTCCCTTCTGGCTCCATGCCTTCCGGCCAACTTTAATCTGCAAAAATTTAAAAGCAATGTCAATCGCTATCTACTGTCCTGATTACTATCTTCTTTTACTGCTCATTAATGTTTCTGTTCCTAATTCTTCCATACCCTGTAACCCTTGCATTTTAGTGGCTTTACTGCCTTGCTTGTAGTGATACTGATTAAAAAAAAATACATATTCAATTCCTGTCAGAAGAGACATTTTTCTTTAGTAGACTTCTCTATCTAGGCTGGTTATTATAAATTTTAGCTTAAGAAAATAAAAAAAACATATCAACTCAAACACAAAAGCTAATGTTTATAGTAATAAGAAATAATGTCATATTAAAAAAAATCTATTTAAAAATTACACACTATGTGTGCATGTGTGTGCACCCAGGGTGTAAATAAAACTACCATGATATTGATAGGAAGATTATAAATGAAAACTACTTGAACATGTTGAACTAGTGCTTTCTGTCCACAGCACTCAAAAAGGGCTTTGCAAACAACAATGATTAAGTAAGATGATGCACCTGAATTTAACATCAGTGTTTTTGAATAGATAATAACCAAATTGATGGATTGAGAAAATAGGACCACTAATTTGAGTAGAAAGATTCACTGATATAATGCTTCTTTGTTTTGGAACCATATTAAAAATGTGGTTTATAATACTTCAGTATTTAAAAACTGTCATTGAAAATGAGCAGGTTCAAAAAACACTTAAAATGTATCAAAAGATTATTCAAGGCTTTCATGAAAGATTTCAGATTTGCATTGACAACGGCGAGTCATCTGTTGAGAAATATTAATTAATTTTACTTAGTTTGATTTGTTAATAAAATATTTTTCATTAGATTTCATTTTACTTTTTGTTTTGAGTTTCAAATGTTGTAGTGTATGTATTTATATATATATATATATATATATATATTATATTTATGCTCTATTTTTGTATTGAGCACTATTTTTTAAAAATAATAACAAAAATACTAAAGAACTTTGGATTATTTACCTAACCAGTTCTTTCCAATTTTCTATATATTTTCATATATATATATATATATATATATATATATATATATATATATACACATATAAATATAGACAACTAGACTCGTCTCGAAAAACCCTCGAATTCTTGATTTGCAAATAATCAAATCAATCTCGAGGGAAAAAAGGTTTTAAAAAAAGAAAGAGCTACTAACATGAACTTCTGCTGAAAAAAAATCGCACAGATGCAGGTCTGAAGCCGAAAGAAAAAAACCTGATACGAGTAAACAACTAACTAACAAAAGAGCTCAATACAACTGTAGAGCAGACCTAGATAAACCTAGTGAGCCAGACAAACCTACCCAGGTTTCACCTAAACAGATCGTCAGGGAAAGAATGGCCATTCTTTCCCTGACCAACTGTTTAGGTGAAACCTGGGTAGGTTTGTCTGGCTCACTAGGTTTATCTATATATATATATATGTGTGTGTGTGTGTGTGTGTGTTTATATCTCTGAGATGAGGTACATATTATTTACATTATTCGGACTGTTATCCTCATCTTCAATGCCATATTCACAACATTTTGTTTGCAATATAAGCTCTGGTAAAAAAATATGCAATAATGATAGCAGAAAAATTGTAATATGAGCACTTGTTGTTGGGACATTAGGTTTATAAATCCCAGAAATTCAAGACATCTGTATACTGCAATACACAGATGTTTTTTTTCCTAGTGCATGTATGTGTGTACACACGCTTGTGTCTATATGCACAGAATGTTGTAGTTATTTGTCCTTTTTGTGTTTTTTTTCACTTTACACACACTCCTTAACCTTTTCTCTCATTTTTCTCTTTTGTTCAATTGTTTTCAGTTGTAGCCATTTTGACTTCCATATACTGTTGTTAATTGTTGAGTGTTCTAGTGATTTCTTGAATTACACACACACACAAGAAAGAGAGAAAAAACATTGAATTATTGGTACATAAAAATGGAACTTTTGATTTGTACTATTTTGTACAAATGCATTGAAAGGCTTTTGCTGTCATGAAATTTTCTATACTTTCTCTTTGTCATTTGTGCATGTGAGAATAAATATGTAGGATCATCAATAAATCCATTGCTTACTGATGAAAACTTATTTCACAAAAAAATTCTCAACATAAACTACTTTTTCTAAATCTAAATCACATCCCTTAATCACATGAACTGAATATTATACAGTAAAAATTTCAGATCAAAATTCAACTGTGTCAGACTTAAATTCAACCTAATAATGTGCCAGACAATGTAGAAGTGTACTGCATACAAAAAAATAGTCAACCATTTTGTTAAAAACTTGTTCCCACAAAAAAATGGACATTTTATTAATCAATGAGATAAAAATCTTATATATTTATTGCATCTTATACATCATTTTTGTTGTTATCTGTAACAGACTTTGTGCTATAACTATGACTATTTTTTTATCTTCAGTTTAAATTTCAAGCCTTCAACTTCTATTAACATCATTCCAACACTCTACCACTAATCTATTTGAAGTAGTACCCCTCCACATTAATCATAGATATTTTTTTATGGAAATTCAAAGTTAGGATTGGCAAATTGCTAAGTAAAAAAAATAAATTTACCTCTCAATTTTTCTAACTTCAGCAATTAGGTAAATTCATTCAACAAATGACTGGCATTACTGTGTAAATTATATCACTTGTCAGCTTTGGAGTTCAAAGATAACTTGTAATTACAACTTGTGTATAACAATGACTGCACAGGTGTTTCTTCTCTAAAGCCTTTGAGCATTTATGTCTATTTCTGAAAACATTTTAATGACACAAGGTACTAGCTTTCAAATATATGTTAATGGTAATATTAGTTATTTCCTTATGTGGAAACATTTGACATTCATTGACCAAGCAGCCAGTTGAAATATATGAAATCTTTCTATTAAAACAATTTTTCATAAAAATAGGTTTCTCATTGATCTTTCCAGTATTGGGGTGGGGGTTTCCTTCCTAACCTTTTGTTTGAAGTAGTGTAGAACATCAACATCTTGATTATATCATTTTCTATTCAAGTTATATGTGCTATCCATTTTAGTTGTGGTTTCTGTTGAAAGTTGTCAAGTGATGTGGTTTCTATTATTTGGTACAATTCTTTGTAGTGTCAGTCAATGAGGTCGAAAGAACTATTTCTGAACAAGTTTGACACTATTCATGACATCCATATGAAAGTCTGAATCTGACAAGGCAATTTCAGAACATGCCAAGGGTTCTTAAGTTAATGTTTTGGACATGTAGCAACTTGTGGTATTGGGCAAAACTATGCCTAGAACAGCCTGTTCTATGTTCATTTCCCTTATCTCTTATACAAAATGTTTTTAACAATAATAAAAAGAAATGCTCTCATATATTGATGATAATTTTATATTCTTATCTATTGATGGGTTTCTATTATTATCATTTAAAGTAATAATAATAAGTCTTCAAGTGGTACATTTGAACTGTTTACTCTGACATACAATCTAAAATATATATATATGTTTATGTGTGATATATATGCTTTAGGTAGATGGAACACATCAGTCTGGGAGGGCAGTCAATCTAAGAGAAGGAAAACTGATTTTAAACCTCCATTGTTTTACAGTTATACTTAATCACAGGGAAGGCTTTGGGAGTAAACCCTGTGGACAAATCCAGAATTAGAATCTTGAAGATGGTTTGATGTTATGTTCAACTCCTGTCAATCCCTTATAAAAATCTGCCCACACCTGCACCCTGAAGAGGACATTCCAGTGTCACCTCAACATGACAGCAAAACATGGGAAGCAACAGTCTACTGGTTATAAGTCAATGCTCAATTAGTGTGGAGCAGGACAACAGGGGTTGCTTTTGACAGAGGGAGAGGTCATTGCACCTCAATGAACAGCTACTGCTTGTCTCATGCTGAGCAGCCTCCAATCAAGAAGGTCATGCTAAAGTCCATCTGCTTTACAGGATGCATGGGGCAAACATTGCAATAAGCAAAACAATGGAAAATCAAAGAAAAAAGCCAGCATTCAGTATTGGTAGTTGGAATGTACAGATTATGACAACTGGTCTATCAGATGACCTTTGCAAGAACAACATAACTCACAAAACAATAGTGTTTAACAAGGAATTACAGCAGCTTCAAGTGGACATTGCAGCACTTCAAGAAACATGGCTTCCAGAGTCAGGAAACCTTTGTGAGAGAGAATATACTTTCTTCTGGAGGGAAAAAGCAAAGACAAGATCAGACAATACAGTGATGGCTTTGCCGTGAAAAACTCATTGATGATGGTGGAACTTGGCAAGGATAAATTAGAATGAATCTACTCACTTTGACTGTATACCTCTGATGGAACTGTGACCCTTTTCAGTGCATATGCCCCAGCCCTATACTCCACATGCGACATCAAAGATGAGTTTTACAATCAGCTATCAATGAAGATACAGACCATCCTGAACAGAACAGTTGCTAATACTTGGTGACCTCAACACCAGAGTGGGTGCTGCTCATGATTCCTGGATTAGCTGTCTGAGACAGCATGGAGTTAATAAATTGAATGACAGTGGCCAACAACAGATCAAAAATACACACTTCCAGGCCAAAGCCCAGCTCAAAATCCCCCTGGTGACACTCCCACTCTAAATATAGATCAATCCCTGGTTTGCTGTAAAATAAGACTACAACCAAACAAGACACATTATGCCAACCCTACTAACAAACAATGCCTCCAAGATCCAGAACTCAACCAAATCAGCAATGTTCATGAAGTCTCTGAAGGACACTCTTCTTACAAGTCCACCGAGAGGAACTGTCCAGCAGAGATGAGATACTCTCAGGAACACCATCCACAGCACTGCACTGAACACTTTTGGGATGAAATGGAGCAAGACACTGGACTAGTTTGAAGCAAGTGTGAAGGAGCTCAGCATGGTCATTGAGAAGCACATTGTACTACTGGAACACAAACCCCGACCTACTCAATCAATGTTGCAAGCTTTGAGGATAGTCAGAAACAATACACAGATGAAAGCCAGATGCTGTGTGAATGACTACTGGCTCAAGTTGTGCAAGAGCATAGTTATTGGTCCAACCAAATGCAAGACAATGCTGCTGAAATCCTAGGTCAGCAAGATTGCCAAAGACACAGACAAACAAATGGGAAGGTGGGTGAAGCACTACTTGGAACTGTACTCTAGGGAAAGCAGTATGACATTCTAGACACCATAGCTTGTCTATTGGTCATGGAAGGACTGGATACATTGCCAACAGCTGGGGAGTAGAGCAGAGCCATTGACAAGTTACCCACAGAAAGGCACCAAGACTGGATGGCATTACACCAGAGGGTGTTCTGCTTGATCACATGGAGAGTTTACTTTGTCAATGCTGGGATGAGGGAACAATGCCACAGGATATGAGAGACTGCAATATCATGACCATCTATAAGAATAAGAGGAATTGAAGTGATTACAACAGTTACAGAGGAACCTCCCTGCTGAACAGCAACAACCACTCACAAAAGCATTCAGTCTTGTGAGCAAGGACATCTACTTGACATAATCAGTTGTCATCGAAGACTTCTCAAGATTGTTCAGTCATTTTATGTTGATATAAAAGCATCAGACAATTTGGTGACCCTTATTCAGAGGCTTTCAATATCTGCAGCAGTGTGAAGCAGGGTTTTGTGCTTGCACCTACCTTATTTGGCATCTTCTTCATGGTCATGCTGAAATGTGCATTCAGGTTTTAATGAAAATCAATAGTGTCTACCTGCACACAAGAACAGATGAAAACCTGTTCAGTTTATCTTGGCTGAGGAAGAAATCTAAAGTTTGTAAGGTGTTCATTAGAGATATGCTATTTGCAGCTGATGCAGTGCTGGCAGCACACTCTGAATAGCAACTGCATCAACTAATGAACAATTTCTCAAAAGTTTACCAAGTGTTTGACCATAAGTCTGAAGAAATCCAACATGATGGACCAAGACGTTGAACAGCCTCCTGCCATCAAAGTCAACAACTACAACCTGGAAGTGGTTCATGAGTTAATATATCTTGGCTCCACCATTTTGGACACCTTCTCATTAGATGCTGAGATCAAGAGATGGATCAGAAGAGCTGCCACCACATTCACCAGGCTGACCTTGAGAGTCTGGTAAGACAGAAAGCTTACTACAAACAGCAAAATTGCAGTCTATAGAGCATGTGTTGTCAGCATATTGCTCTATGGCAGTAAGACTTGGAGTCTCTACTCCAGACAGGGGAGATGCCTCAGCACCTTTCATCTTCACTGTCTGAGATGCATTCTGGATCACCAACACTATAGTTCTCACCTGTTCCCAATTATCCAGCCTCTATGCCCTTATCCAACAGCACTGTACAGGCCTGTACAGTCATAACAGATGTTGCACCATCATTGGTAGCTGTGGCATAACTCTTCGGGCACAGATTTATGGTTTTTTGAGACTGATACTAAATTTGTCATATCTGATCCATAAATTAAGGTATTTGAAGTGTTTAGTATTAATTCCATATCCTGAATTTTTATGATGAATTCAGTGTTTGTCCCATCATTGCTTTCATTCTAATTCCAGATCAGAGTTTCTGTTTTGGAAAGGTTTATGTGGACTCCCATTTCTTGGAATAGACTTGGTAAAGGTTTTTTTGTTCACAATCATTCTTATTCCAATGTCGTCAGTATAGTGGCCTCTAAAAGTAAAACAGGAACATTTTTCTATTAATAAAGACAAAATGAAAACTTATCTCAGCCAGCACATTTCGTCTTTTGAGGGACTTTATCAAGGCAAATGCAAGGATTTTATTTTGTAACAAGTATTTATATACAAGGGCAAAAATGTTATCGGTTTTTCAAAATTTTTAAAATTTAAGAATGCTCAAAAATATTCAGCCGGTTAACTGAAAAGTCTAGAATTTTGTCACTTGGTGTCCTTCGTAGCCTCGATTTTTCTGCTAAACTGATGAATATTTATGTGTGTTTTTAAATTTAAAAGTTTTGAAAAACCAATAACATTTTTGCACTTGTATATAAATACTTGCTGCAAAATAAAATCCTTGCATTTACCTTGATAAAGTCCCTCAGAGGATGAAACATGTTGGCTAAGATAAGTTTTCCTTTTGTCATTATTCATATTGTCCTTTTACAGATATATTTTATCTGGAATTTTACACTTTTCTCTTATTAGCAGATGAACCTGTAAAATAGTTTTTTTTTTTATAAAGGCTAATTTAGTCTGACACCTTATAAAGAGTGAACTCACTATACTAGCAAATTAATCTTAGAGATTAACTTGCTAACTACTGCATGATGATAGGTACCCATGAACCAATAAAATACTATATAAAATTAAGATGCCCTCTAAAATCAAAGTGTTCATTTTGATAAAAAAAACCCAGATAAATCAAAGGAAGAAAGAAAGCATATATACGAGGGATAAGAATTGGTGTATTCAATGTAATATGGCTGTAAGCATATATATGTCAAAGAATCCTGCAAAGTTGTTGGTCTGACTGACATCTCAAAATCTGACCAAATATTATTTTTTTAAAATCTGTTCTAGTGAGGTTGAGAACTTTTCTTACATCCTATTATACACATTGAACAAAATCTACTTAGAGTAATCAATTTTAATTTTTTTTAACTCTGTATTTGTTTAACCCTTTAAAAACTTAGATGTAATGGATAACAGCTCAGAATTGGAAATCAGAGAACAGAGTTCCAATTCCAGTTCATTATATTCACTTACATGCAAATACCCATGAAAAAGTTATGAATCCAGCTTTCTCCTCCCCAACTATGGGTTAATTAGTTGAGCTTGTATCAGTAAATCATTATCTCCAAAAAATTCTTATAATCTAAAAATATTTTCTGGTTTTAAACAACTTGAAAAAGCTTGATATGCTATATTAAAAAAAAAATTAATCTTTTAAAACTCTTTATTTAATCAACAAGACATTATGTCCTAGCTAAATTCAACGTTTACACCTCTGCTTAGCATGTATCTCAGTCTGTAGCAATTTAATTGCAGAGTTGGGTCATGAGATTGAATGTGATTATCTGAATTACTTGGGTCAGGTTCTAAATCTGGTAAATGCAAGAGTGAGATGAACATGTTCATTAATAATGTCAACATGATCAAGTTCCAGCTTCAATTCTTTATTGCTATCGATTTCACTTTCTGATCAGTCAGGATATAAGGTGGGCCCTACTGAGCATAACCAAAAGGATGTACTTGAGATTGTATTTATAAAAATAAAGTAGCAAGAAGGCTTTTACAAGAAAATCTGGAAAACATGAATAAATGCTCTGCAATAGGGCCATGTGTTAAAATGACAGTTTTTCCCATGACACTGCTTTTTTAACTATCTTCACTCTTTGGCAATGTTTATTGTTTTAAAAAGCAATGATTAGAATTGTAATAAAACCTAAACATATGAAATTTTGTTGAGAATTGAAAACAAATCATAAACACTATTTATTTATTAGTAGTCCTTTCTTCCTGCTTTCATTTATTACTTTATCTAGTAGATAACTTTATTTCTACCATTGTCATTATATCATCTGTATATCTTGCATTAAGAGTGTACCCACCCATAATAAATTCTAGTAGGACTTCTAGTTCTCTTAGGATTGCCTCACAGTAATGGTTGAATAAATCTGGTGAAAAGACATCTTTGTTTTATGCAACTTACATAACTTTAAGTTCTGTGCTAACATTTTCTTTTCTTGTCCTTTTCATTTATGGAACTCTTCCAGCTTCTTGCTTTCCATTCAAGTTTGATCTTTAAAAACTTAAATACAATGTCAATTGCTATCTTCTATTTTCTTAATTCCTGATCTTTTAGTTCTCTCTTCTTAGTGTTTTTTTCTCATATTCTCTCACACTCAGTAACCCCTTGAATCTTAGTGGCTTTATTTCCATGCTTGGGGTGAAAGGATAAAAAAAAAATGTCCCTTTTTTTGTGAACAATTCATTTTCTATCTGTATGCATCTCCCAGTCTAAGTTATGGATTATTCTAATATCTTTCCAAAATAAATCAAGTTTATAAAATAATTTTTTCTACAAGATTTTTAAAAAATAAATTAAAAGGAAGTGTGAATGAAAGATAAGAACAATGACAAAAAATAATTATTCTCAGACTCATTTTTTCTTTTAATCAGTATCACCCCATACAAGGCAGTAAAACCACTAAGAAACAAGAGGTTACTGGGTGTGGAAGAATTAGGAACAGAAACATTAATAATGAGCGGGAAGAAGAAAAATCAGGAGGACAGTAGATAATGATTGATATTGCATTAAATTTTTGGAGATTAAAGTTGGCTGGAAAGCATTGAGCCAGAAAGGAGTTCCACAAGCAAGAAGTGCAAGAAAAAAACTGTTAGCATAGAATTTATAGTTACATCTAGCCAGATTAACTGTAAATTGATGAGGTCACAATACCAGTCTAGGACTGTGCTTAAATTCAAAAAGTCTATGTTCATAGCAAAGAGTTCATCTAAATAATTACCATGAAAGTATTTATAGAAAAGGCACAGAGAGGAAACCTTATGGTGGTGAGTTACTCTTCATGAATAACATATCTAACATTTGGTAAGTATTCATCTTAAACACCAATTAAAAATTTTCACTACCATCAAGATTGTCATCAGGATAATTTCTTTAAAAGGCTGGAAACAACTGATAAATGATGCATCAATTAATTAAAAAAAAAAACAAACAAAAGATGATTTCTGTCTATATTTCTGAGATGAGGTATGGTAATTATTTACACTATTTACTTTGTTAAGACTACTGTCCTCATCCTCAAAATTCCAATCACCTGAAGAAGGCTGGAGTGTACAACAGCCGAAACATCATGAATATGGCAACAAAGATGAGGACAACAGTCCGAACAGTGTAAATGACATGATCTCTGTCCAGTTATTCAATGAAGAAAAAAGCCAACTTAAAGCAAATAACCTTATGGTAGACAGAATGTGGCATTTTTTTTTTTTTTTTTATTGTTGCTCTCAGCACTTCTGTCCCCACTTGTGGAAACTGATGTTTTGTTTGCAAGGTAGATTTAGCAAATGATACAAAGGAGAGACCTAAAAGTAAGGGTTGAGGAATATCAAAAGGTTGTTGTAGTTTGCAGAGGGACATTGAAATCAGGAATGATTGATCATATATAGTAGAAGAAGGTTGGTCATTAACCACTGTGGCAGGACAGATAAGCTATCTGAAAAAATCAGCACACATGTTAGTCATTGACAACTTCTTTAGTAGATCTAGCTTAGACATCAATACCATCTGGGGACCTCTGATTAAAAAAGAAAACTTACAAAATTCCATCACCTGAGTCAGGACATGTATAATGCTCTACCATCTGGGTACAGGCATTAGTTTTAATGTTCCAGAATTACATCACTATATTATTCAAGAGATACATGACCTAGTGTATTAAAATCTTGGTTTCCTGACAGTTATGAGTGCTGAAGTCATATACTCTGGTTCAGTGAAAGAAATTGACAAGTGACACAAAGGTGAATAACACTAATATGAAAAATCATGTGAGCATAGAAAGTAGAATGAGAACAAGCTGCTATCATTGACTGAATAAAGGGTTTAATTCAAAATTTTAAGAAAGTTACTGAGAATGAAGACAGACAAATAAAATATTGTGAGCATGACAACCAAAATGAATATGCTGATCTAAATAGCAAAACATATAATAACGATAATCCCTTATCTCAAAAATTTGAAAATATTAAAGGAAAAGCATTTATTATCCAATGAAAGACCTTAATTCCTCATCTCAAAAATTTGGAATTATTAAAGGAAAAGCATTTATTATCCAATGAAAGACCTGTTAAAACTAGACTACAGAGCGAATATCAGAAACACGAACCTTGTTTATATAGTTAGGAATATATCATATGGAAACTGAATATTCTTTTCTAATGAATGGGATGCAAGATATGAATTTATTTTTCTAGAGCCTATGCACTAATGCATTCTGTTATAAAATGATTTATTTGGCAAATGTACTGATGACACTCCAGTCAGCATGATAAGATCAATTCAGAAACATCAGCTGACATCAAATGAAAAAAGCTGTCAGTTCATTCAAAACATTACTGCTTTCATCCTCTAAAAACATTACTTTAAAAAATATATATATCAACATTCTTTAACAAGTGTTCCAAGAAGTTGGACACAACACAAACCTTTCTCAGACAGAAACTATGATCTGGAATTGAGATGAAAACAGTAATGGCAGATATACTGAATCCACCATAAAAATTCAGGATATGGAACTAATATATACTAAACACTTCAAATATCTTGGTGTATAGTGCCAAAGTTGTTCAGAAATATCTAAATTATCAAATGTATACACAACCATTTTTCATATCAATGATTAAAAAATGATTTCTATGAATGAAGTCTCAAGTCTAATATTACTATTGCTATACAGACATATTCAAATCACCAGCAAAGTAAGATAATTGTATTCTTTCTCTCAGACACTTTAAAAAATGTTTTTTACTTTCTCTAATTTTATTTGAAGTAAAAAAAAAAAATATAAAAATAAAAAAGAAATACAATTTCAATTGAATTTTTCCATTTAATTCAGCGACACATGCCACATCTATCACATGTCTATTTGCATGTAAAATATTTTAGACATAACTTTTTTTACTCATTTCATACTGCATTTCATTAAAAAGTATACTTGTTGTCTGTATAAATTGTTGAATGACCCTAGATGACCAGAGCTTTGCAGCTGATCTCCCCCCCAACTTATCTCTAATAACTCGGTGGAGGAAAAACTGGATGATTACATTCAATGCCTCAAAAATGTAACTATTGATATTTCACTATTGCTAATTGAACCCAGAACTTTCACAATGAATGGATGTTTTCCTTTGGAAGGCCTCATGCCTTGAGCATCTATTGGGACAAACTCAGCACAGACATCAATTGGAATCTGTATATAAGATTCATTATTAAAGATACTGGAAAAATGGTCAGTTCCCTGTACCACTCCCATAAGTACCTCACTTCTGCTATCGTCTACTTTTATAAGAGCCAGATCAGGCTGAAAATGGAGTACTGCTGCCATATATGAGTTGGAGCTACCCAAGCTTCACTTTTGACTCTCAATAGAGTCCAAAAGCATCTCCAAATCCTTGTGAATAAGGATTTATTTTCCAACCTACAACCCCTTTCTTACAGACGTGATGAAGCAAGCCTATTGCTGGTCTATTGCTATTTCTATGGAGAGTGTTCAGATGAACTACACTCCTTAATTTAACCAATCCTAACCTTTACGGCTAAGACACATCATGCTATGCACATTGTAGCAAATCACCCTCATTTCCTTTGTATTCCTTTGGTCAGTTGTAAGTTCCTCTCAAGCAGCTTCTTCCGACAAATAACTGCCTTGTGGAACCAACTCTCAAAAATTTACTTTCCTGATCACTACAATCTTAACCTGTTTAAGTCTATGGTTAACCATTATCTTCTCCACATATCCACATAGGCTGTACCTTTTACTCTGTCACCCTTGACCTTGAGTGGTCCTCAAGCCTTGTACAGGCTGAACATTATTGGAAAAAAAAATGAAAATGCTACATTTTGGATTTAAAGTATTTCTCAGGGTAAATGGACAACTGGGGTTCTTCCAGAAAGGCCAGAGGCAGAGAAGGATTTTTTCCACCTGTTGAAGTAAATGCTACAGTTGTAGTATCTATTCTGTGCTGGAGTCCTTATCTCCTCCTTTGCGAATTTGTGTGAACAGAATCCTCAGACTCGTTCTGTAATATCAGTTCTATAGTGGTGGTATGACCAGCTATGACTAGCTTAGACAAGCTATGACCAGATAAAACCAGCTTGGACTAGCAACCTGAGTGGAGAGACTTGAGTACCCACATTAAAAAATGACCTTGTGTCCCAGCCTGACTCAGTCGGGAATCAAGGGGTAAATACCAGGTAAATGGACAATTGATTCAATTTGTTCATATCTAAATTCATCTGTGCAGGTTTTGTTCATATGTTTCTCAATCATGTTCTCAAGAGAAAGAATAAGACTGCAAATATGGAGAAAAAAAAAAAAGCATAATTTTACTGCATGATAATACTCGTACTCACCTTTTATAAATTTGTATAAGACTAGCTAAATTTTTCTTTCCACTTTCCAATGCATAGTATTTGGATGTGTTTTGCAGCTTTTACCCATGAAGTAAGTACAAATCTTGATTAAAGTTGTTCTAAATCAGTGCAAGGCTAACTTGAGCATGACCATTTTAACCATTCTTATCCTTATTTACTTAACTTCTGGTCCCAAAAAAGAAAATGGACATAAGAAAGAGACACTGAGAACTTTGTTTCCTTACAATTAGAATAAATGGCCTATAGTAGAAACCCAAGTATTTTGTTGTTCTACATTAATTGTTTATATGTAAACAGGCACACACCTATGATACACGCTACCTTTAAACACCATAGATTAATACTTACCGTTGTGAGTAACAAAATTATTAAAACCTTTAAGATAAAGAACTCTTCTTGAAGATACTTGTCAAAGATGCCTTAGAAAGTTGGTTTTATACTCCTCTTATATTTAATTGCTAAATATATGGTTATTTAGAACAAGGGATCATAATTAAATATAAGTAATTCTTGGAGACCCATCTCCCAGGTACTACCTCTCCATTGCATTAAGACAAATAGGATCTGAGCTAGCCTTTGATGCTTGTAGCAATATGCTGTTGAGACAAAGCAGTTTTTGTTCTTCCCTACATATATTTGGAGTCATGTTAAAAAATAAAATAAAGAGGCTGTACATCATAATAGGATTATATGTGTGTGTGTATATATATATATATATATATATATATATATATATATATATATAATCACATTAAAAAAAAAGAAAGGCATGTGCCAAACAACATCATAATGGGATAATATTTAAATGCACAGTTTGGATGTGCAGAGTATGTAGCAGTTATTGGCACAGAGAGAAGGAATTGGTATGTCAAGTTCAAATTCCAGCTGAGGGCGTTATGTTCATTTTTGCACAAATACCTTTACAAAGCTATGAATTCACATCCAGCAAGGCATCCTATCTTTGGTTAGCAACCAATCTAAAAGAACTCTGAATTCAAAACTGGTTGAGTGTGGGTTGAGCAAAACATCCCTGTAATAACCAACTTATTACAAGAACCACAGCAGCAACACTTAATGTGGTGAGGCTGTGGCACTTTCCAAGGTTAACACCTTAGTTTATGCATAATTATACTTTTAATTTACATACACTCCTTTTACATATGCTCATTAGGTAGTTACTTGCTGTTTTTCTCTGCCATTCTTACCTTCAATATGTCCTATTTCCTCATTATGTGCCCTAGAAATTTCAGTTGTAACTGATTCTAAGTTATAGTAATATATTTGTAGTAATCTGTTTCACATTTGTCCTTGTTCAAGCTGACTCCTTGCATCCATAATCTTTTTTTCACAAAGACAAAATCTGCTGGCTTTTACATGTACCTCAGTCAGTTATGCAATTTTTTCATGCCCACCTACAGGCATTTTATCAGTCCTAAGGCACTAGGTAATTTACATGACCGTGTATGGCACAGGCGATTTTGTGTGGCTTTTGATGGGGAGAAAGACCATGTCCATTACATCAGTTGTTTTTTGTTTCCATCTCATCATCTTTTTGCAGAACCACATTTCTGTTGCCTCAAGTCTTTTTCTTAATCTGTGAAGAGATTGTTCAGCATACAATGCTATAATAGGAGTACTAATCATACTTATTATAAAACCCAGGTTGTGTGTGTGTGTGTGCGCGTGCGTCTGTACGTTTATATATTGGATCGGATTTCCTACATTTTTCAACTGATTTCAACAAAGCTTCACAGGACTACGCAAAACTACCTTGCAGTGGTTCTGACAGTACCAAAAATTGGAAAAACACAATTGTTTTTGCACAAAATCAACTTGAAAACATGATTAAGAGGCATCACAAGAATGAAAGGGGGACAACTCATATCGAGTTATACTTATAAAACCCAAGTTGTTTGTGTGTGTGTGTGTGTGTGTGTATTCGTTTATATATGGGATCGGATTTCCTACAGTTTTCAACTGATTTCAACAAAACTTCACTTTTTTTTGGCAGGTAGTGTTTCTTATTGTCTTACACACTTTTTTCTTTATTTTTATATTCAGAATGCTTTAAAAATTCCATTTACAAGACAATTGTTTATAATAAAATTCTATTCAATCAGTAGACTCATAACGATTGAAAACAATGTTTTTGTTTGAGTTTGGGTTTGACCAATTCGTAAAAAAAACAAAAAAAAACTAATTAAGACATGCGTGTCCATCAACCTTAAACAATAATCTTTGTCAATTTTATTTTTCAGTTTTTATGATGGTCGATACTTGATCTATCTCTTACTGTTACATCCCCGGGCAACACCGGGCTCTACTGCTAGTATTAGATAATAGATCAGTACTTTTTTGTTTCTAATGAAATTTTCTTGTTTCTTCATACTTTGGAAGGCATCTTCACCAACATTCCTTTGCATATTTTAATGTAAAACAATGAAGATATTCAAAATCAAAATTTTTTATATAAAAGAAACTGGAAACATTGCTGCATTTACACTTACATTTATTACATTTTTTTATTTTCCTGTATTTACTTCCAAGTACTTTAGTTTTAAAGCCCATTTTACTGCAGTGTTAGATGGAGCCGCAAAACTGGGAGTTTACTGATCCATAAATTTCAATCTGGCATGATAAATGGCAGAACTTATTTGTGCAGAAGAGTTGTAGTGGTGATTGTTTAATGTTTAATCTTCAGCACTCACCTGAAGAGACTCACATAAATATTAAATACACATATACATTTATTTACTCCAAAACAAAAACTGCTGATATCAAATAGAGTTGATGTATTCAATCTTGCAAAATCAATAACATGAAGTAAAGCTAATGAAATGTAATTCAAACACTGCCTAGATGACCTAATAATACATATTTTTGTTCAGGTAAATATGAAATCTTGTTTTCATATCTAAAGTAAAGATTATAATTAAAAGAAAAATGGAAATAATATAGTTGCTTGATGTCAGTGAAAGAAATTAATCTTTAAATTCCTACTTATATCTTTGTTATTAGACTCAACATTCAAGAAAGACTGACCCTTAACTGAAATAAGACAGAATGCAAGGTTGTCAGCAAAACAGACAGCTCATGTTGTGAGTTACATACTCACAATCACAAGTCCTGTAAATCATTAGAGTCACAGGGGAACCAAATCTACTGCAGACACTGTAGAAGAGGTTTGTCATGGGCAAGACAGCCTGATGGAGACAAACCCTCTTCAGACTGGTTTAAATTCAGAGTTTTTGTTCTCCTAGACCAGTTGCCACCTAAGGCTATAAGAATCCAGTCTGTGCTGTTATTTACCCATAGCTGGGAGGAGCAGAGATGGATTTGTACCTTTCCCAAGGATATTAACAATTAATTGAATGTAATGAACTCAAATGGAATTCGAACTCAGCTCTCTGATTTGTCAATCTGAGCTGCAATCAATTATTCCACCATGCCTCCAGTTATATATTAGGAACATTCTTTCTTATTACTATAAATGATAATTTTAATGGGTATGCATATTTGAGTTGCTATCCCTATTTTTCTTAAGCAGTGAAATTAATAAAAACTGGGCTAGACTGAGAAGATAGACGAAAGAAAAGCCATGCCTCCCAACAGGATTTGAACCTGAACTGCAAAGTTTGAATTACCTATTTAAGTAATACACATCTCTGAGACTTCTACAGACCTATAGCAGTAAGCCTCACTTTTTGTACCTGAAACATAAGCATTTTTAAATTTATATTTTAAATCCAAAATTATTTCTTATATATTCTATTTCTATTTCTATATTCTCACTATAAAAGTTATTTTTTGTGGGTACACATGTTTCACTTATTAACTATGTTTTTTTTTTTAATTTCTTTAAACAGTGAAATTAACAATCAGCCTAGATCGAGAAGTCCTACGAAAGAAAAATTGTGCCTCCCAATAGGAATCAAACATATATCTCTTTTTCCTTTTTTTTTTTCTTCTTGATCTAGGCTAGTTATTGATTTCACTGTTTAAGAAAAATAAACAGATAGCAACACAAACATATGTACCCACTAAAAATAATGTTCATAATGAGAAATAATGTTGGATTAAAAAATCCATTTAAAAATATTAGGAACATCAACAATCAATGAAGTCCAGAAATTTAACTATCTGGATGGTGTAGTCAGAAATAGGAAAGTGCATAAGAATAACAAAAGATACATTTCAGAAATGAAGCAAATCGTTAAATCTTAGGAAAATGCTCTGAAAAAAATCATGGCCATGATATTGTTGATCTTATATTATTGATAGGATAATGTCTCTATTGATATGAAAGAAACACAAATTAACACACTATCCTATCAATAATATATCCTAAACAATATCATGATCCTGAATTTTTTGGAACTAAAGTTCTTTCTTTTGTCCTTTGTTTTTGTTGCTGGCCTTTGCTGTAGTCTTTGAATCAGCTCAGTATCAGCAGTGTTTTTGTAGGTTCTTGTAAAGGGGATAAAAAAAAGGGAACTATGTTGGAGTCTTAATTTCAATTAACTGGGTTCATTTCTTAAGTGGGTTAGTTTCGAGCATATGGTCACTGGTTGTAACAAAGGCAGAAGATGGGTGGCCAGCCACTGCCTGGCAAAATATTTTTGTTTTTTCAGATCTTAATTTCAAACTTCTGGTTCCTGCTTGTATACTTTCTTTCATAACTTTTCTACTCATTTTGTTTTCTCCTTGGGATTCTTCCGAGACTGAAGCATTGCTGATTGGACCTCCCACAACCTATCACTCATCACCCTTTTTTCTACATTTGTGGTGGATGGAGGTATACTGACAGAGGGGAGGCACCCAAGTGAGCCCCACCCATAGATTTTACTCCTAGAGCCCTGGCTGTAGATTGTCCCTTTATGGATATACCAGAAACAATTGTGTTGACCAGAAGGATACTTTGGTATTGGAGAGTGTAGTTGAAGAGAAAAAAAAGAGGAGAGAAAGAATCTTTTCTTACTTATCCAGAGAAAGGAAATAGAAAAATGTTAACAATGTCTGATTAAATACTTATCTGTTTCCTTTCTCTGGGTAAGCAAGTAAAGATTCCAGAAGCCTTGTACTTGAGGCAGGAAGTTGCAAGGTGTCTCCAGTTATGTCACACTGACATATTAGTTTTCTGCCAGTTACAATAACTGACAATTTCTATCTCTCTATGTCCAAACAGACTTATGGTCACATCACATTGAAACAGAGGTTCCCATACACTGAAGTTAAGCAACATTGAACTTGGTCAGTACCAAGAGTGACCACTTTGGAATATCAGGTGCTGGAAGCTTGTATGTGCAGTTGGTATAATGGATAATGGCATGAAATTGTTAATCAGAGAGCTTAGTTCCAATCCCAATTGGGTTCGTTATATTCACTTTTAAGCAAATACACTTGGGAAAGGTATAAATCCACCTCTTTTCCACCCAGCTATTAGTTAATTAGTAAAACTAAATATCACTAAACCTTTATTGTCTCAAAAAAAATTCTTAGGATCTAAAAACATTTTCTGGCTTTAAATAACCTGCAAAAGGTTGATAAGCCATAGAAAATGAATCAATCAATCAACATTCAAGCAGTTGAGAATGTCTGAGGAGACTGACAATTTGTCCATATGGTAGACAAAAATATGCTTGTAGATGTTCTCCCCAAATATAGGTCATGACCTTGTATACTGTAATTCTCATCCTTTGTCTGCCCTAGTATTATCTTCAAAATTATTTTTTTTCATAATTAAGTCCCTTGAAGTGAGAGACAGACACTATTAAGCAGTAGGCAGCAGGATAACCCATATGAAAAACTGAAGTTTAACTCCCTAGTGTTGCAAGTGTCTTTTGTGGGATGGCAGATTTAAAAAAAAATTTGTCTATCATAAAGACAGTGATAGCCCTAGCCTCAATATTTTCCAATTTGCTCCCCTTTTGATAAGGTAGGAGAAAGACTTTGTCTTCTCCCCAAAATCTGTCACATTCACTAGACATGAGCAGCTGCTTCCATGTAGCCAGCAAGTCCCTAGCTCCGGCTTGGTCATCCTGCTTGTTCTATTCCTGTCTACCAGTCTTGTCATATAGAGTCCCTTAGCAGGGTTTCTTTATGAGACCTCTCATTGTTGTCATTGGCTTTGTTGGGTGGGCCTGCCTCTGTAACAAGACCAAAATTTTCAATATTCTGACTAGAGTTGGTCATTTTGTTTCACTGAAATTATTTTAAATATGACATGATATTGCAAATGTTTAGAATCAGAATTTTTGTTTGTAAGCTACACTGACCCAAAGCTGTGGAATAAAACAAATCTATAATAATGTTTTGTACTTTGTTTTGCTTACTAATTTTTCACCAATAAAAGAATTTTTTCCATGAAAGAAATGGGAGAAGAGAGAGCATCACCTGTCTTACCCCAATTACAGTAAAAAGGTGTATACAAACAAACAAGACTCGAAACTTCAGCATGAAATTTAAAAGGAACAAACATTCATAAGAAATTAAAACAATATAACAAATTATAATATTTTACAAAATAAGCTTGCACAAAAATGTCTTTTTGTACACCTTATTAAAAAACAGTGCAGGATAAAACATCAAAATGTATATCTTAAATGATTTAGAAAACAATCTTCAAAAAATGGAGAAAAGTTTGAGAAGATAATACAAACTTTGAAGAAGGCAGAAAAATAGTTGCACCCACCTAATCAAAAGATGTGAAATACAAAGGGAGAGAAGAGAGCTTTGGCAAATTCCACTGTTGTCACTAGTGTTGGGTGGAGTTATGTTGCTTTTAACAATTTATCTTTTTTAGAACAGCTCATTATCAGCTGGCAGCCCAAAATTCCTTTCTCTTCTGGATCCTTGTCATTCTGCCTTCAGGATGAAATTTTTATGACACTATTTACTGAGTTACTTGAAAAATCTGGTTAATTTATCCTCAACAATTTCTGTAACTTCAGGGTGAAAAGGTTTATTACTTTGAGAATTTGATCACCTTCTGAAAATTATCCACTGACCCTTCTCTTATATAACAACTGAAGGGGCTCCAGACAGACCTTAACTTAAAATTTATGTGGCTGTAATTTTGATTGGATAATAAATAGTATATAATTTTAAATGTAGAAAATGAATTAGAAATATTCCACTTTGGCCAAAATATTTTTAGAGGTTCTTTTACAGCCAATTCTAGGAATTTTTATAGACAAATGTAACAATTTTTCATCAACCATCCAGCTTTCTTTTTAAACACACTTCTCTAAAAAGTAAGTGTAAGAGAAACCTACATAATTATAATACTTATTTGTTTATTTACACATTTTTATTAATTATTATTCTATATTGTATTACTAGCTAATAAATTCTTTTATTATAAAAGATAATAAAATTTATACAATCCAAGACTGATGAACCTCTCAAGGTAGAGTATTATTCTGTACTGAATGAGGTTGTTGGATGAACCTAAGAGTAGGAGGTAGGAAATGCTGATTATGAGAAAGGTTAACCCTAAGTGAAGCGGTTAAGATTAGTGACTGGAGTGGAGAAACATCTTCTCAAGAGTCTGTTCCACAAAGTAGAAGTTCGTAGGAAGAAATTGTCTGCGTGGAACTTCTTAATTTTTTTGTTACCTTAATTTGTAATACTTAAATAAATAAAATAAAGAAACGAAAACTTAAAAAAATAAAAAAGCATATTACAGTTAACTTACCTTCCTCCCAACACTGATGGGTGGGGGAAGAGGTAAAGAAAAGGAAATGCAAGAGTGCGTAAATTACGCACTCTTGCATTTCCTTTTACTTAAATTGCGACAATTATTTGATTTTTACAAGAATTTCCAAATAAATGTGTTTTTTAAGTGAAAAAAAGCTATTGCAAAATATTAGGGGATCTCAAACCTAACAAAAAAGAGATTTTTCAGCCACAAATTAAAACGTGCTAAATAGAAAAAAAAAATTCAAAAAATAATCAAAAAATACTTTGGTCTCTACTCTTATTAATAACATAAAGTTTTTCCTGATAAAACGTTGTTTTTATTAAGTTTGGGGCCTTTTTCATCAGGGTGTGCCATTTTTTTAGCGAAAAAAATGGACATTCCTAAGTGCGTTGCTTCAGGATTTTAGTCCCAGAGAGGTAGCTAACTGGTTAAAACTCTTTTTTAAAGATCAGTGGGAATAGATTTTTAATTTCCTTGCCCATTTCATTTTTTCTCTCAGACTCTTTTCCTTCAAAAAGGTAATTTTTTTTTAAACAAGATATATAACATCATCACTGGTACCGTAAAAGTGTTAGTAATCTTTTTAATTTCAAACCACATGTGTGTAAAAAAAAAAAAAAATAAAACTAAACCCAGAAAACCCCCCTCCCACACACAAAGTTTGGGGTTACTTTGAGAAAGACAAGAAATAAACAAAATTTCGGGGAATAATACCCAAAAAAAGAAACATCATGAAAAATAAAGTTTAAACAGAAACTAGACAAAGATAAAACGCGGTAAAAAATCAAAAACTTAACTGAAACAGTCTAAAATTTATTCAGCAAGACTGGTCAAGAATCGTCTGAAAAATTCTGGTATTAAAAAACAACGTATTTCTGAAAATGTGCTACAAGGAAGAATATTACTTTCGTGCTCTTTTCATTACTTTAACAGCGCCATCTCGTGGACATTAGAAATTGTTTGGCAGGCAGCAGTTGGATTGGCCACCAATCTGACAATGTGTGGAATGTTATGAAAAGATTGCACTTAAAGAAAATTACGTTCATAAATCATTTGAAAGGATTTATGAAAGCAACGTGAACAAGATCTTTGCTGCACCAATGCCTTCCAGAGTCAAAGTAACAATCTGACTGCTGCAATCAAAAACATTTACTTTCCCTGTAAGTACGAAATAAGTAGGTTTTTTTTGGTATCTCCAATTTTTATGGCGGAAAATTCTCCACCTGAGTAAAAGAAAAAAATCAAACTTAATTTTATAGTCGTTTTTTCTTTTTACAAATTGAAAGAATGGAAAAATTCTTATTATTTCTAGATTTTAAAGTAGAATCGGAAATATTTGCTTTTAAAAATGTTGTTTACTTTGTATAAACAGTAAACTAAAACACTTAAAAAACTAAAAACACGTCGTTTATAAAAAATTTTTTTCAAAATTCAACTAAAAAGTAAGGCGTTTACAGAGTTATTGGACTAGTTATTTGCAAATATGAATGTCAGAAGGCAAGTTTTTAGATCAAATACCAAGCTGTCTGACATTTTTTAAAAGTAAGTGGGGAGGGCTTTCGTTAAATTTAAAAGATAAGACAATGTTGGACATTCCTTAGTTTTTAACTTAAATATCTAATTATTTTATTGGTTTTATGGGGTAAAAGGGAATCTTTATATTTGTTTCCTAAAATTAAAAACGACGAACCAATTCGGTGATTGAGTTAATTGTTGAAACTCTCTAATTTATTTTTTTTGAAAATCCCCTCGCGATGTCAAAACAAAACAGTTCCTTGTAAATTTTGACGTCTCTTATTGTTTTCCTTCTCTGACCGTATTTCCGACACGATTATTTTTATTTTATTTCGTTAAACTGATGTGGTTTATTTTTTGTAGAAAAATCAGAATTGTCCTTTTTAATGATTGCAAGAGAAACGGCTTTTCAAAAAGCCGTTTCCAAAATAGTTTAACTAACAAAAAAAGAATAGTCAATACTCAATTGTGTAGAAATCCGTATTTGTTCGTTCATTTATTCATTCGAAAAAGTAATTCCTGGTGTCAATCTTTATTAGCTCACATAAACAACCTTTGTTGAAGTGTTTCACGACTACCTTGTTTACTTTTCTGAACAATGAGCCAAAAAAAAACAAAAAACGTTACGAAAATAATGGCCGCCGAACTGTTCATGCGCCTATTTGATTAATGTAATTGTCTAAGAAAGAACCTAACCGTATACTTCCAAATGACAAAATTGATTTCTTCCCAATGTACGCGTGCCTTGATTTTTTTTTTTTAAGGTTGTGCAATAATAAATTTTCTTTTGAACAGATAACAAAAGAGAAAGGTCATCACTTGCTGTCCAGTCCACGATTCTCTAACTTTGGCAAACTCTTTTTATTATATATTCGGCGACATGAAAATCTCATACTCTCTACGACGTCTACGTGCTTTAGTTTTTCATTGTCTCTTTGTTGCTATTCAAAGGAGATTTTAGATTATTTGCGTTTTATTTGTTGAAGGTTTAAGCAGGGATGAGTTTTCGGAATCGTTGACTTCGTTATTTTAGGAAATGCAAAAAACACTTGCTTGAATTTTTCTTCCGTATTTTATTTTTGCGCAAATTGTTACTGCCTATTTACTCAAACAAAAGATTTTTTTTTAAGTTATAACATGTCATGTTTGGCTGAGAACAGAAAATAACTTAGAACAATTTTTCACAATGTGAAAAATTGACCCCTCACGAGAAGTGTAACAAAGGTTCAACAACTATTCAATGAATCAATATAGTCAACAAATTCTCATAAAATTGAGCTAAATTATTCCTATCGGATTTTCTGTTTACTTACGTGTGAATTAAGGTGAAAATTGTCCAAGCTCTGCCTCAAAGGCGTCAAGGCAACCTACTAACCTCTTTTAGTGCAATGGAAGGTGCTGTCTCCGTGTTGAAATCTCTTGAGACGAAGCACGTCTTTTTCGATTGCCTGAAGACAAGATCATGTTGATATTAGCCTCAAATCAATGTGTAATGTCAGTAGTTGATATTTTAACTTCCAATAATATAAGACTTTTCTATTTAAGTTTAAAGTATTTAAAAAAAAAAAAAAAAGTAGTAACAACAGGTGTTGCATTCTCTTAACTCCTTTCCTACCGAGATGTTTTTGCCAAGTTGGAAAGCAATTTGTATATTTCATAAAGAAAAGCAGTAATGTATTTGCCCTCTTAATTTTGAGTTAAATAGCAACTTAGATTGGGCTATGTAGCCTTGGTTGGCAGTCGGTTTAAGAGAAGGACCACTTTGAATTTAAAACCTCTGAGAAAGCAGCAGGAAACCACCCTACTATCTTTCCTAATAAATCATGACATTTCACATAAAAATTAAAAAGAACATGTGGAGAGCCATGATTGCTTATGTCCTGAAGAGACACAGCATTTAAGAAAAGAAAAACACTAGCTTTTATTATTTACTCTTGTACTATTGTTCTTATCTTTCTTTCTTATCATGCTGTTTTGGCTGTTGTGCTCTCTGACCATCACCAAGTGTTTGTCAATCAGAGTAACCTTCAGGGAATTTTTGAACTGAACCCTTTATTTATCTACATGGGTATGTTCTCACTCTGGACAACAGCCCATCACTGATGGTATGAACCTCCACTCTTTTGGGATTGTTATTGTTTCAGGCCACCACTGATTGGCCAAAGAACCAGCCAACCGGCACAGGAGACCTGTTTAAAAAAATAGGGCACTTTTTCTCTTTACATGGAGTACCACTTGATGTCTGCAACTGATCCTTGTTCCTGACTTGCAAAACATGCATGCAGTCCTGCAGTAATTCACTATCCCATCTTGTTTATATATAGTACAGTTCGCTGTTTCCATCATATTTGTACAAATTGGTCTGGGGGTTGAACTCACAATTAGTATGTTACCAAATTGATGAACCAATGCTTTAACCCACAAGACTATTGTCCTATTTGATACATTGGATTGAAGTGTTGGCTTGTAAATTTGGTTATTATTGTTTGTAAGCATTTCTACATGATATATGTTGCTTCAACCTGATTAAGCAGAGCACACTACACCTTTATTTTCAGTTTTGTGTGTGTATTTTTTTTTTTTTTTTTTTTGAGTAGGGGGACTACATTGTAATAGTACTCTTAAATTATTTTAAAAACAAGTTGAGCCATGCCATAAAAATGATAGCGTATTTTGTTCAATCTTTACTATTATTAGGTTTTCACATGAGTTTTTTTCTAATTATGTCACTCTGTTCTTTCGTTGAATTGTTTTCACTTCCCAGCTTTGTAAACACCATGAAACTATTTCCAATTGTCATAAAAGACAATGCCACCTGGCATTGATAGTGCAAGGGAGAAAACTCTTGCAACAAAAAACTTTTTACAAAAGAGACTATCATAGTTTTTTTTTTATAAGTCCTTTCATGCTATTCTATTACTGGTTTTTCAAGTCTTTTTTTATTTTAAACTATCAAAGAGTGTTTTTATTAAAAGATGGAGAAAAACTAGTCAGAAAATAATTGTAATCATAAAAGCATCTCATTTAAGGGAAATTTTTAAAATAACGTAATATAATATAAATTGACAGATGAAAGTTATAATAAAGAAAGACTTATGAAGTTTGAGTATTGTCTTAATGAAATACTTCTACTTCTAAGAACAGTTGATGTGAAAACTTATCAACTTTTTTGTGTTAGATAATGACAGAAATGAGAAATCTATCCACATTCATGTATTAAAAAATTCTCTGTACTATTATTATAGACCTGTTCTCTCACAAAAACTATCTTGAAATAAAGAATTATCCCACTTTTATTTAGAACATAAGTTATATAGTCTAAGGTTCTTTTTAGTAAAGTTATTTATCTATCTTTAAAATTTAAGCTTTTTAGTATGAAACACCAAATATTAACCAATACCTAAAGGAATGTTTGATTTTTATGGGGTAAATCTGTAATATGATTGCAAAAGTATTTTTTTTTATTATTTTACTTCCACTTTTTATAGACAAGATGTAAAATTACTGGTTTTACTTTAACATCATTTAGATTTTCTGCTTGATTCAAATATGCTAACAATTTGTAGTTTTCTTTAAATGATGTTATTGTCTTTTAAAGCTGAATTTCAAAGAAATTTCTAGTGTTAAAGGATGAAAATTAACCAAATTGAACAAAAACATTTTAAGGCTTCAATGTAAAGAAATTCATAAATTAACATTTGATAAATGTGGAATTATTTTTGACAAAAATTATTTACTAAATTTATCTTAGTTTTGCCACATTTTCATTTTATTTGGTATCCAGATTTTATGGAAATTTTTAGATGTACAGTAAGTTATAACAATAAAATTATGATATTGACAGTAAAAGATAATTAGTGAGAGTGATGTTTATCAAATAAGTAAAGCTGAGAAGAAAAATTTTTTTTATTTATCTATCAGACTTTTCAGACGGTTATTTATAAAATCTCTTATCTATACTGCACAAAATATTAATAATATCTTAATTAAGGGGCACATTTGAAAATTTCTTAAAGTATTTATTTGATAAAGTGGTGAAAATGTTTCTTGGTATGCTCATTGGAAATATTTATTTCTAATTATTTTTCCAAATTAAAGGTAGAATTTGATGAAATAGAAATTCTTTTATGCAAAGGAAAATTCCTTGTTAGTGTAATGTTTAAAGAAAAAATTTAAAAATATATATAAATTAAGATTATGTAAAATAAACAAATTAGATTCAAATTATAGTGGACATATTAAAACATTAACCAGTTTCAGACTAAATAAAACCTTTTCATTGAAAATGATTAAAATACAATATCCCTAGTGAGTTGATACTAACTTAAAATAAAACTTAACATATAATTGACAGAAAAATATAAAATTTACACAACATTTAAAACATATCAAGTTAATAATCTGCAATGTTTCAGCTTTTAAGCATGTATAATTATTAAGTTTATAATAAAGTTTATACCCTTCAAGTAACACACATTCAAATAGAGCCATGCATTTTGCTGTTAAATATGTGAACATGTTAATGTGTCTATTAATATATTCACATGCTAGGTAATAAAAGTACAATGTGTGAAGTTATCAGTCAGTCTGCAGCCAATGTAACTGGAGAGCCACAAACATGCCTCGAGGTTGGCTACACCGCGTGTTGACAGGAGGAGATTTGATTATGTTGGGGATTGTTGCGGACACATTCCCTCGCCTTACAATCTCACCCCCCCCATCTCATGGGTTGAGTGCCTTCGTATCAATCAGATTTCCTTCGCGAGTGTCGGTCAGCCTTATTGGCTGTTCCTCGGTCCAGTGACCTTTCATGGCCTAGGAAGGTCTTCTATTGTCTTTTAGTGGAGGGGGTCGTGAAGGATTCCCTATGTGAGCAGCTCGGCTTGTTGGAGGAGGAGTTTTGCTCTTTCTGGTCTTGGGCGCCAGCGGCGGATTATCTCAGTAACCCTGAGTTTTCGCTTACCTGTCAATTGGTTCAGAATTGGCTGCTTCTCAATGACAACGTCTTCATATGGGGCTTGGCGGATTTGCCAGACTGTGAACGGTGTGGCCTTAGTCTGGAATAAATGGCTTCGCACACCTTCTACCAGTATCCCCGGGTCCACCCCTTATGGAACCATGTTGGCGAGTTGATGGCTTATCTCACTCCCAAAAAGCTTGTGCGCATTGATCGTGCATACGTGTGTGACATTGTGTCGTCCCATTATTCTGGGATGAAACAGATGGTATTTCTGACGCTGCTGGCCACAGCCCGAATGGTGATTTGGATGACATGAATGGAGGAAATCTTGCAAGGCAATCATCTTTCTCATCAGGATCTAATCTGATTCTTTGAGCATCAGCTCAAGATGAAGATTAGAACTGATAGAAAATGCTTGCATTCGACAGTCTTCAGTGAAAGGTGGGTGAAAGAGACGAGCTTGGTTCGTTTGAATGGGGCTAGCCTTGATTTTCTCTTTTAGATCAACCTACGTCAGATCAGGGTGGTTTCCTGTGGAGCCCATGCTCTTGGTTAGGTTAGACAAGCTTCAGTGTACCTAGTTAATGTGAGTAAGTGTTGTTCCTGGCCTGTTCCCGGCTGCCTCTTTGGTGATGATTCACGTCGAGATTCCCGACCTCCCCAGTTTGTTTTGGCCCCCTTTTTATCTCGACTGGGTCAGCTTTATATTTTCCCCATGTCCATCTATATTTTCACCTTCCCACTCCTTTAGAGAGAGAGCCTCTTGATTTTGTCCAATGGCAGAATACAGTGGCTTCTCAGTTTTGAGGGTTGGACGGGCCCTACTAACATCAGTTATGTTTTGTTTACTTTGTGTTGAGTTTTAGTTTTATTATTGAGTTCATCTCCCTCCCCTCTTATTCTTCATTATTAGAATTTTATATATATATATATATATATTTATTATCATTAAATTGTTAAGGCATGGGGGTGCGTTTTGTAGGTGTTCCCTTGAGAGGATGCGGTATTATGGTGGTTGGAGGATTGATTGGTGATGGACTTATAATTCTTATGGTGAATGTGAAAACTAATGTGTGAATGGGTCATGAATCTGATTAGCTAGGTATAAGATAGTGACGACCAGCCTCAACCACTCCCCATTTTGGCCTTGTGCCACAATTGTATTTTATATACAATAAATATCCTGCAGCCCAAGTAACTGTCTGAATCTATGTAGTAAGAGAAATTTAAGAAATCTTTCTGTCTACTCTATTTCCTGTTTGAAAACTGTCTTCATATGAAGAAACTGGATTAACAAAACAAACAATTTTTGGAATATGAAATTTTGTATTTGTACTTTATCTGCTTTTCTTTTCCATTTTCTTTGTGAACAAGTTGAATATTTTTACAAAGCCAATTTTTCACCGCCTCAACCTTCCACATCATTATTAACAAACCTTATTGCTTTATTTAACCAGTTCGTTTTTTTTTCTTCAAGAAAAGCAAAAGCTTGTTAAATTACAAATATTTTTTAAATGTAGTGCAATGTGGGGGAAGGGTTAAATTTTAGATTCTATTTCTGTACTTATGATTAAGAATTCATAAATGTCAAAAGAATTCAGTGAATTATAAAAACTAACTGGATCTTTAGAAATTCTGTAGGTGTTGGCAGACAACATTATTATGATTTTATTCTGCCACTCAACAGGTGGTCACAACCTGCCAGATGGTGTTTCAACTATGTTGACTTTTTTTAGATCAGGAAGTCTTTGGGCAAGTTTAGTTGAAATTTCCATGGAGCTAAAGGAATTGAGTTACAAGAAAATGAAAGTGATTTGAAAAAATAGGCAAGCACCTGTTCGTTATGATAAAAAAAGTGTTAAGTTAGCTTTTCAAGTTTTGACTATAGCCCTTCCCTGTTTGATGGTGCTGTAATTTTTCTAACTTAAGCCAGTCAGTCAGTACTCATCTGATCATTTTTCATTGGTTTGCTAGATTGGCTGCTGTCTTAGTGCAGTCATTGAATTAGTGTTGAGCCTGCTACTAAAGTAGATTTTTAGTCTTCTTTGCCACTTCTACGATTGGGAATTCTTAAGTTGGAAAAATCTCCTCTTATTAATAATATGTTTACCTCATAAGAGTGATTAAGGAAGAGGATTGGTGATTTGTCTAATCCCTACTCTTGGCTGCTTCTCGCAACAACAGCTCAAGGGCCAAAATTGAACGGTTTATATTCAAGATTGGGGTGGTTAGAGCTTAGGATTAATGATTTGCAAATCCCCATCAATCACTTCCGACACTCTTCCAAATTTGGTTTGGTCATTTCCATTGTTGCTACTAGGTAATTTCATTAGTTCAGATATTTTCACTATATTGTTAGGTCATCATTTGGCCAATTAATTTCTGGTAAAGCATTATCTGTATTAAATAACACATCTGTAATAATATCCTTTATATTAAACATTTTCCATGAAATACTTTCACACTTTGTGAGCAAAAGTTAATCAAACATCAATAATAAAGCCACTTTTTACATCATAGAACATAATAAATGTCACAGAAAATACATGGATGAAACATCTAGGAATTTAGATAAAAGAATATAAACACAAAAGAAGTCTTTTACAAAACTCTGTATTAGTCATTCATTGTAATAAGTTTGATTATAGTTTTGATTTGAAGTTTTTTGTTTTAATTAAAAGGGAAAGTAATTTATTAAAGCAAAAATATATAAAAATTGCATTAATTTCAGAATCTTTCATGGTAAATGCAGGTGTGTACAGAAACAGAAACCAGTGCTATTATAATGAGATATCTAAAAACAATCCCGATGAAAACAAAAGCAGTAAGAAAATAAATGAAGTTGGTTAGGCTGTACATCTATTCACATTGGGCACCAGAAATTTAAAGTTAGACATTTGCAGCATTTCTCTTGATGTTTAATTATAAGCAACATTTGTTTATATTTGCACTGCCTCTTCCTACATATATATATATATATATATGATTCTATAAATAAAAATCATTATTTATTCTGACAAAGTCCTTTTGATGGATGAAACATGTTACACAGGATTTTTTCTTCCATTTTGTTATTTAATTATCCACCTTTAGTTGGATATATAGAATTTATATATCACGTTCTCTCAATGAAGTCTGTATTTGGGTTTATTTGATATCATATTGTACATGGCCCTTCTTGGTAAAATATTTTAATTTGTCAATCAGTCTTTCCCTTAAGGCCATATGCATTTTCTAAACACAACACATTTTTCTTTTAAATCAGTATATTTAGTAAATGCAAAGGGTTACTTTATATCCATAAAAACACATACCCCCCCACTCAAACATTTGACAGGAATGACAAATCTTTCAAGTTTATCTTCTAATTTCATCGAGCAGCCAATTTCTGTTTTTTTTTTCAGTTTTTTTTGTCAATTCTGGATTATCTTCTGAAAATGTAGCTTTTTCCCTTACTTTCAAGTTAAAAGATTTCTATTATAAAAAGATAACCTTCCATACCCTTCACATTAAACCTGAAAATTTTCCCTTCCCACCCTATTGTGACTGGTTACTAGTAAATTTCACTTGGCTGTAAAATCTGCATGAGTAATAGTGTCACATTATCGAGTATCTTGTGCCTCTGCTCTTCCCTCACTTCTTGCCTGTATCTTCTCATTCTCACCCTTATTCCTTACAATATTCATTGCTTATCCATGTTTTTAACTAAGTATTATATAAATATTGATTAGATGTGTAATAGGAATTTTTGCTACTGCAGCCTCACCCTTGATCTATAAAGAAATTTTCGTGACGTTGCATTCTTACCAGTCTTTTAATCTTTTACTTATTTTTTTCCTTCATATCAATCCTCATCTTCTGTCTCATTGAATCTTGTTCTTTTATTGTCCTCTCCCAGTTTCTTTCACTCTCAGTAACCCTTTGTGGCTTTTATAACCTTTCTTGGGGTGAAATAAAAAAAAAAAAACTTTCTCTTTATAGTGATGAAAGGCAAAAAAAGTTGTTGAGGACAAAAGAGCAGTCTCATTTTGGGGGTTATTTTGGGGGTATTAAAATTAACAAACCATTTCTTGCCCCACTTAACAGATTGTTTCCTTGAATCTGTGAAAACTAGGGAACCTTTTGTTATGTTTTAGATTTTGAACCTATATATAAAAAGGCTTTAGTAGACTCTTTATCTTCTGCTATGGCCAGTATACTTTTGTGTGTGTGTTTTTTTTTTTTTAAATCCCAGATATTAAAGAATAAAAATATATGCCCAAAGAAAACCAAGTTGTCATGTAATAAAATGTTCTTATTTCTTAGTTAAATATTAACAGCTTTCAGTAAAACAAAATTTAAATTTCTTAACAGAAATTTTGGTCTATGGTGATGACGCTGTGTTTGAAGCAGTTTTTGGATTATTTTTAAATCCTTGGATAAATTACCAGGAATTTTACATTTTCAAGGTAAGTTTGACTTTTCACTTGGTCAATAAATTAACTGTGTAGTGCTTTTGCAACCAAATTTTAATACACATGACTTTTTACTCTGAATTGGGTAGTTTTTCTTTCAGTTAATGAATTGAAATCTTTGTGTAATTGATCCATTTGCCAATATTTCAATTCATTTTCTACCCATTTACCTAATGTATGCATTTTTTAGCATTCATGGGTTTTTCTGGTGCATGTTGACTTGAATTTTGTCATTTAGCCTTCTGTCCATGGATTTAATAACTATTTTTATTATTTGATTTATCTATCAATTTTTCTGGAAGGAGACTTTAGGCATTAAATTAAATTTTAAAAAAAATCCAATATTCAACATTTGTTAAAGCTGGAATATATTTTTAACAACCAGTGTATATTCATGAACTAATCTTTCTTACCCACAGCCAGAACATTACAAAATCTAAGTTAATTTACTATTAGGTTGGTGCAAAAATAATGACGTAATAATGTCGTTTTTTGACGTATTTTTTAACGTCAAAAAAACGACATTATTACGTCATTATTTTTGCACCAACCTAATAGCTCTTCAGAAAACGGCAAAATAGAAGAGCAATTTAATTCTGAAAGAGTAATATATATTGAAAATTCGTTATTTTTTTCATCAAAGAGATATGACTTCATAAAGGAATAAGATATCATTTAAAAGTGTAAATTTCTTTTAAGTTTTTCTTTTTATGCTATTAATATTTTTCCATATTTTAACTGGTGTATTTTATATATATATATATATATATATATATTCACTATATGCTACTAAGATGCAAGGTGCTACTGGGGGGTGAAAGAGAATATGAAAACTTTAGAAGGAACCAGAAACCCAATCCTAAACAGAAAACAAGGGATAAATCTATTCCTGTTCAAAAGACTGGGGAGGAGTATGGACAGGTATAATTCACAGATGCTGTAGATATAGATATTTTATCTAATTTTTGCAACTGTTATGAGAAGCAGTGTTTGAGTGGATTAAAACTAAAATGGGTTTGGTAAGTGCTCAGATAAAAAGGAATTGGTAGATTACAATCCAGATGTTAAATCTAATGCACTGCCTGTTTGTATGGGCCCCAAATTTTTATATTTTCAAATGAGATGAAAATAACTGGAAATGAATTTTAACAGGTATAAATTAAAATTTTATTGGAGCACAACCATTTTCATTGGTTTGTACATTCTATATTATTGCTTCAAATAGCTATTTTAGTACTACACTTTACAAATATAGTGTTAGATTTAAAGCTTGTTGTTATTAGGTTTAGGGTGATTGTTTGAATTTGAGAAGGGCCTGTGTGCTGACAAACAAAAACTAATGCATGCCAAAAAACTGAAAAAGGGGTTGCTGCTGCTGACAGGGTTATCAATGCATGCATAGCTAACAGAAAGGTTTAATGTCTACTACAAGCTATGGATTAGGACCCTAAGGTGCTTCTAAAAATTATTTTAGGGCAAGATTTTAAAATTTTGGATTATATACTTTTTTTAATAAGAAGCCTTCAACTTTAGAGCTTAGGGCTTCATCAAAAATGAATCTGACACTGTATGAAGAGTAGTGATGTTCTCATACCTAAAATTACTCCTTTGTAGTTTTGAGTGTTGCTTGTAGTATAAAATCAAAACAGTGAAGTGTAGATCTTTTTTGCTTTAAATGTGGATTATTTTATCAGTCTAGTTAACAAAGTATTGTGTTGGTTATAAAACAACACCATGGCTTTGTTAAAATCAAATATATATCAACATTATTAAATGGAGCCCTTAAAACAATATTCTCAAATCACAAAGTAATGACCAGAAAATTTAGTAAATTTGAAATGTTAGCTTCAAAGCAAACTTTTTTTTTTTGTTCATAAAAATGAAAATTGAAGCTGCAATCAAAGTAAATTTCTGATTAGTTCATTTGTTGGCTAAGCTAGAAAATCTGTTTATTAAGTCATGTTTGAGTACAGCAGCTGGAATGCATAAAAAATAAACTTAAGATTGTTAAACTTATGGTGAATATATTTGATGAAAAAGTTGAGGACATTAGTAATAAGTTCATTAGTCAATTAGAAAACAAAGCAAATGATTTTGAGTGGCTTTTCTAACTTTCTGATGTGTTAACAAATGTAACTGATCATTTATTTATTCAAGGAGTCAATTTGAAGTGACTCAAAAATTAGACTGAATCATCTGCAGGTGAGAATATTTACAAAGTTGAGAAAATTCTAAATCGCTAAAACTTTAAGTAGAATCTGCTGCATTGAATTATGGTTTTATTGGTTATAAAAATGTCTATGGTGATATAAAGAAGCTAAGTTGTACAAATTTGCAAAGCTTGGGGTAATATATTTAAAGTTTGTTTATTCAGTAAGTAGATATTCTGTAAAAGAAATGTTTATCATGCTTTATTGAATTAATAGTGTTTGTGATGAACTTCATTTGCTATGATGGACTTAACAATCATCACCCTAATTTTTCTTATGACTTGGTAAAAGTAAAGCTTATTGCAATATTATATAAGCTTGGTGTTAAGATTGGATTTTTTTCAACAAGAACTGTAATTGTTAATAGCTGAATAGAAAACTGTATTTTATTACATATTTGACATATTTTTAAATTTCATTATGGCTTTAAAAATGGTCATTTTGAAAGCGTGTGTGTGTGTGTATATATAAATATATATATTTATATATCACAAAATACATTCGAATGCTTGAAGGTGGTCCTCAGTGATGAAAAGCCGTCTTCATCGCTGATTTCGGGGTTCTTATTCATCATATCAGCTCCGACAGCCACCCCCGACTTGTTATCTTATTCAACAGGTCGCCACCGTGTAAAGGATTGTGCTAGTGCTCATGACAGAATTTATACTTCCTGCTCTTAAAAATTGAATAAGATAACAGGTCGGGGGTGGCTGTTGGAGCTGATATGATGAATAAGAACCCCGAAATCAGCGATGAAGACTGCTTTTCATCACTGAGGACCACCTTCAAGCATTCAAATGTATTTTGTGATATATATATATATATATATATATATATATATATATATATATATATATATATATATATATATATATATATATATATAGCAAAGAAAACGGTGAATTACCTCATCAAACCAAGCGACAACGTGTCGCGTGTATCCTACAATGAAAAATGTGATGAAAAAGAAAATTACTTACCAAAAAAAAAAATGGGGCATGTATTCTGCATGATGTGCTGAAGATGGAATATTTAAATTAGAAACAAGTCAGTTGCCGTAGTCTCTATAAAAGTATTTTGATATGCAAAAATTGGGCATCCTTTCTGTTGTTGATGAATGGAAAAAATGCTCAGCTGATAAAAGCAGTTGGTGTTCTCAAATTGAGTCAGAAATTAAATTTATGCATTTTGGCTACTGCGTTTGTTGGAGAGTGAGTTATTTTTCTGACTGGTTACGTGCATTGTGATTTGTGAGATATTACCTGTGAATCGAGATTTCAGCATTTCTTTCTGCCCTCGATAATTGAGTCTGAACTTACAGTGATTTGTTCTCTGTGTTGTGAAAGTAATCTGTGACAAATATTTCCTTTGCAATCCCAGAACGCTTTCAATAAGAGAGAGGAAGAGCAAGAAATCACCCAAAAATTATTATTCACTGCAAAATGGTACATGGAAAAATATAACAAAAAAAAAAAAATGGCATTAACCACTCACTACTCACTCTTCAAAGCTCAATCAAGGACAAGACATATGGTGCATGACAAAAATGGGAAAGAAATAATTACTTTCTTAAACTTTATTTCTTAAAAATACAAAACAAGATATTTACAGGGAAAAATGTTTATTATAATAACAGATAATGTTATCAAACTAATTATCATAATCAGTCATTTACAAACACTTCATTAAAAATGAATTAAAATTATAATTTCAAATCAATAAATTTTGTATTAATTTTCTATTGCTTTTAGCAGTGATTTTATAAAAATATAAATTGTTCCAATGTTATATTCTTTGCTTAATGTCATCAACCTGTTGTCATTATTCAAAAGACTCAGCCCTCAAATGAATAAGTGGCTTCCTCTGTATATGAAAAATCAAGTCATTTTGATAACTAATATTGTTTGAATCACATGTAATGTCAAAAGGTCTTATATACTTATTGTGCTGACAAAATTTAAACCAAAAATAAAAATTTACATTCCAATACAGCAGATAAATTTTCAGAGCTCAAATTATGTTTCCTGCAACATTTTCCAAACCTTCTTGAAAATGAAAAAGAAATTTTCATATTTTGAAATCAATTTAACAGTGCAATTGAGGATCTTCTATCTAACATTCATTTGAATATAATTAATCTGCAATATAATGAAATGCTAAGAGGCAAATATTAGAAGAATCTAATAGAATTCTACAAATGCTTTCCAAGCAGTGAATATTAATCAAAATCATATACTTGTGGAGTGATAATCACTGTATGAAGACATTTTCCAAGATGAAATACATCAAATCTTATTACAGATCAGCATTAATAGATGAACATTTGCAATTGATTTTGTTGATAGGAAAACCAATTAATGTTATTCCTCTTCAATACTCCATTCTTCACAATCATAGACTTGTTAAAGCAAAAAATGTGCTCCATCAATATATTTTGATTATTTTTCAAAATGAGTTGTAATTTTTCTCATTATATAACTACTGATGAAATGGTTTTGATTTTTGGCCCTTAAGTCTCCAAAGCCAATAATATTTACTATCTGGATCTTTACAAAAAAAAATTGCCAACTCTTGGTTTAGATTTTTTGGACACCAGTAAACTAAGGTTGGAATAATGAGATATTACATTTATTATGTACTATACAAAGGATCTACAAGAAATTAGAAAGGTTTTGTGCATTTTAAGGAATACAACCTGAGTAACTAGTAATAACCAGGTATGTCCATGTATCCATCTGCTACACTTGCCAGGCAAAAATAATGACAAGTGGTGATTTCTTTGTTTTTTTTTTTTGTTTTTTGTTTTTTTTTTGATAATAATTTGACTCTAAAATCCCTTGAGATTAAATTATTTATATAATGAACCTATCCATTGGATTTATGTGGCTTCTTAGGTAGAATAATTTAAAAGAAATAGCTTTTTTAAAAAAAAATCTGTCAAGTTGACCAATGGGCTGTGTAATTGATTAACATAAAATATTCATCAATAATTCTATAGGAAGAAAATATTTTAACAGATTATTGGAAATGTCAAGAGGCAAGCTAGACATGTACTTTACAGAGCAAAGGAGACTATTAGCATAAATTAATGGTTGAATCTTAGCAATACATCATTGGTAACAGTGAGTAGGCTGAATCCTATATATATATAATATATATATATATATATATATATATATATATACACACACACCAAATGTTATAGGATAGGTTCTCTATGACCAGCTTCTTCCTGTGAACCACTACTCTATATAATTGACTCCCAAAAGGATGTTTTTCCACTCACTACAATCTTAAACTATTCAAGTTTAGGGTTAACCATTATCTTTCCTACCTATCCACGTAAAATGTGCCTCTTACTTTGTAACCATCTACCTTTAGTGGCTCCCAAGTCTTGCACAAGGTGAAACTCACTGTAACAAAAAAAAAAATAGGTGCCTAGTATTGGGTACTCTGAAGCTCAGCAAAGTGCAGCAATTGGATGTAGCATCAATTCCACAATTTTGCTAGAGAGATGTTTGAGTTAAACATTCTTGAAAGTTGTCCACAACTCCCTGACATTTGTTGGTGCAGGATTTTGTTTGTAAATAACTCTCTAACATCTTCCACAAATGCTTGATTTGGCTTATGTCAGATGAATGCAGTGGTAACCCCATTTATTGGAATACTCCAGAATGTTCCAAAAACCAATTAAATGTGATGGTGCAGTGCATTATCCTGCTGGAATAACCCAACATTGTTGGGCAATATGAAGTCTATAAATGGTCATGAAACAGTATAATGTAGTGACCAGCAGTCAAGAACATGATTAAGTAGATCCAATCTTTTCTCTGTGACTCACCCCCCCCCCACACACCATTATGGAACCATCACCACCTATGCAGTGCTTTGTTCTTAACTGTATTCCATAGCCTCACGCCATACCTGAAACTTACTATCAGCCTGAAACAACTGAAACTGTGACTCACTGGCTCACACTACATGTTGCCATTCTTCCAGGGTCCGATTAGTGATGTTCCAAGCCAAGTTAAATGGCTAAATATATGTTGTACCTCTTGTATTGAATGCAAACATGATTTGAGCCCAGTTTGTCTGTTACTGTAGGCAATTGTAGCTTGGACACTGTTCTGTTTATCTATTCTCAGTACACGTAACATTGTAGTACTATGAATGTCAAATGTCCGCAAAGTTTCGGAAATGAAATGTCCTATCCATCTGGTATTGACTATTATACTCTGTTAAAAGACCAATCATTCACATTGCTGTAGATGTCGGAGCATAACTAATATAGGTCTGGACCAAGACCATACCTATAACAGGACAGCCGATCATCCAACTGGGGTCTCTTACTGGGGGTAATGTGAATTTTCATAGATAATCGATATAGCAGTTGCAAAAAGAGGGGAAAAATTCCCCAATGAGATGAGTTTGATGTTTTTATATGTTTTACCAAAACAAGAACCACAATGAGCTAATTGGTCAAATTTGATGATTATTAACAAATTCCTAAGAGTCAGGTAACTTTGAATAAACAAATGTATAATATTTCAAGGAGTGATTTTTATTTCGATGTGTTGTTTTGTTAGTTTTTTTTTTTTTTTTTTTTTTTTTTAGAGAATTTGTATTTGTGTCAAAAGATCATGACTTGTATATTGTGGTTAAAAGAAAAAGGATCCACACCAGTTGATGGTATCAAGCACAGAAACATAGTTTGTTTGAATATGATATGTTTTACTAACCAAAAATTTAATGTCCTCATTTTGATTGTTTTCAAAACAACATTTTGGCTATAGTCTTCCTTTCACATCATAAAATAATCCAAAAACAAAGTTCAAACTAAAATTTCAGTATCCAAACTTACCCCCCAGTTGCTGCTTTGAAAAGTGTGATGTCCTGGCCAGTTATAGGCATGGCTTTAGTCTGGATCTTTTCATGATGTACAGTGGCATCACCCACCCTTACCTTTATATACTGCTATACCATGATTTTTGGCATATCAGTGTACAAGCATGAGGCACATTGTAAACAGTTTTGCAGAAATCAGCAAAGAAGTGATAGGGGTGGATGTTGGCATAGGACAGCAAGACGTGGGTAAAACAGATAAGTGTTCTGCAGAACTGTGGGAGGCACAAACTAACTGTGGTAACAGCTATGAATTAATAGCTCACCAGATTACCATCCTAACCTTTGAAAAGAGGGAGAATGAGAAAATAACATACAATTATTCTATCCCCATCATAGTGCAAATGAGCAATTCCAAGTTCAAACTATTAGGTTGATGCAAAAATAATGACTTAATAATGTCGTTTTTTGACGTTAAAAAAATACGTCAAAAAACGACATTATTACGTCATTATTTTTGCACCGACCTAATACTTTGTATTGCTTTCAAACATTAGAATTAAGGAAAGGAAGTCACTAGTTTGAAAAATTTGTGTAACCAACAAGTAAAATAAAAAAAATCTTATGATATTCTGATTTTCTTTGTCATTATTCCAAGACTTTATTCAGACTCAATAATCCATCAGTTTAGTTTTGTGTGACATTTGGCTGGTTCAAACTTGCAAAGTTTCAATCTTGAGTTTAGGACTTCATCAGGTCTTATCCAAACATAATTTGAGTGGAAGAGTCTTTTGTTCAGGACATCACCAGAACAGTAACCAGGATAACTGACTGATGCAGATGACCAAAGAGTTGTATCTGAAACCATGATCAAGGATTCTTGATTCTGAGGTTATCATTGTGTGGGTTACCACCACATAGCTTTGTCAAGGACTCATTAGATAGCACTGTCAAACAACTATAAAATGGAACACTTCTTGTCTTCTCTCTCTCTCTATCTTTACTCTCTTTTTTCCTTCTAGAATGCAGTAAAAGTGACACTCACTGGGACCTTGTTCCCAGGCATAAGGATATCTTCCTCCATTGTGACTGAACTTACACACACACACACACACACACACACACACACACAAGTATATTACTCACATAATTCCTTATTTTGAATGTTTTCATATTTTTTTTTTTTTTTTTTTTTTACATGTATGACACCTTGACTGGTGTCAAAGGTTGACTGGCAATCTAATTTTTATTTCTAAGGAAAGAAAAATATTTTTCATGCTAAAACAATGCGATATCATGAATTTTCAGTGTTAACTTGTGATTTATCAGGAATTGAACCTGAGACCTTCATATAATAAATTGTAAAGAAAAAAAAAAAAGTCATTTGCCTGGGGAGGTGGTGACAGGATTAAATTTGATTAACTCTGTGTCAGTGCTCATTTCACAGATTTGGTAGCAGAGCGTAGTTCTGGGGGGGGGGAAATATGGCTTTAAAAATACTTGCTCCACCTGTCTTGAACCCAGGAAAGTATGTTTCCTGGACAGACAATTGGTGCTGTGTTGCTGGATTCCAGCTGTTCACGAACATTCTGTGGTAAGACATGGTACGAGTGTTACCTGGATACTCTGCTTCAAGTGATGAGGGATAAAATTAGGAGAACCAAAGGATGCAGTAAATTCAGGTTTAGCAATGGTGGTGTTTTGCCATCTCTTTTTTTTATGTGGAACTGCCTTGTGTGCTTGGTGGTAAAAATGTAAAAATAGGAGTCAATGTGGTTGATTCAGACATCATGATGTTGTTAAGAAAAGGAGCTATGAAGAAAGCAGGTACTGTGTTGAATTTTTCCAAAGACACTATAAAATTGTTTGGTACCATGCAGAAATTGTTCTGCACAGATTCAGAACACTATTATGTACCCCTAACCATGGCTCTATCACAGAAGGTGTGTGCTGAAGTTCTACTTATCAGTGTAAATAAAAAAAGTAGAAAGGAAAAGTTGAAAATAGCTGAAAAATTATGCTGGTATTCCTTAAAATCTTTGAGGAGTTTCCATCAACATGTGATATTTGTTTAACTTACAAAAAAGCAAAGCCAAGACCCAATGTCAGATTCTCATTAGCCACATGGTTCAATGAGCAGGTTGCGATGGATATTAAAGACATTCAGGGTCATAAGGTGCTGCATATGATCAATCATGGACTAGGTATAGTGTTGCAGCTGGAATCCTAACAAAGTAAGCTCTTCCATTATTAAATGCATTTTTAAATACTGGATTTCTTATTTTGGAACACCGGATTTTTTTCTGTCAGACAATGGAAGAGTTTAAAAACCAAGAATTTTGAGACATGGCTCAAAATCTAAAGGTGGTTGTACGAACACCTGCTGCTCAGTCTTCCTGGAGTAATGGGTTATGTGAGTGTCATAAAGCTGTTCTAGGCAAATAATAATTAAGACATTGGCTGGTGTTAAGTGTTATTTTGAGGTGGCTCTTGGATGGGCCGTTAGTGCAAAGAATGCATTGCACATTGTGAATAGATACAATGCAAATCAATTGGTGTTAGGTAGGAACCCAAACATTCCTACGCTACTAAATAATAGACCACCCACTCTGGAAGGGATATCCACAAGTGTGTTAGTTGCCAACAATCTAAATGCATGCTGCTAGATCATTTGTTGAAAGTGAGTCTTCTGAAAAAATAGAAGATCCCTGCGATATCAAATATGATCAGCATTTTCATAGAAATATACCAATGGTGATCTAGCATATTTCAAGAGAAATGAATGAGAAAAATGGATGGGCCCAAGAACAGTTATTCGATGGGAGGCTAAGCAGGTCCTAGTAAAACATGGCAGAACATATGTAAGAGTACATCCCTGCTGGCTGATGCACCACTCCAATTAGATCAAACAGCCAGTAGTTAATAGTGATTCTGACACTGTTGGAAATCCAGAGGTAGTACATGGAAATGTTACAGACAGTCCAACTCAGGATGACATAGAGGAAGAATATCTAATGCTAGAAGAGTCCGGTAACAATGTAAATATGAGTCCTCTGACAAATGAAACATTATCAGATAAAGTTGTGAAACCAGTAAAACAGGTGAATCTATCTAAACCAGGGCAAGTAGTGAATTGCCAAATGACCGACCAGATTGAACTGGATAACCTGAGAATAATCAGTAGAGCTGGAAAAGCCACTGGTTCCAATAAATATTTCATGAATGTCGTTCAAGAGGGCAAGAGACCCTTTTGCCTTGATTTTGAAAATGCTGTTACTTCTTGGACACCTGTCCCAAAAGTGGATTCAACAAATCCAGCAGAGACTCTTATATTATCTACATCTGATCCTTGTGTTGAGCAGGCAACACAGGAGGAATTATCTAATTGGCTAAAGAATAAAGTCTATACAGTTGTTCCTGACATGGGGAAGAGTAGAGTCACCACACGATGGGTGTGCACAGAAAAAAACTGCACAAAGCAATAATTCTGTTAAGGCCAGGCTTGTTGCTAGAGGATTTCAGGACACACACACATGATCTGTTAGATCTGATTTTTCCACATGCTCCAAGGAAGGACTTAGGATTGCTTTGGCTGTGATAGCCTTGAAAGATTGGTCTTGCAATTATCTAGACATAAAGACTGCTTTTCTGCAAGACATGAAAATAGACAGACAGTTTATTTCTTGCCACCACCTGAAGCTGTCAAGAACAGAGGTAAACTTTGGAAGCTTACCAAGTGTGTTTATGGTTTAACTGATGTCTCAAGGTCCTGGTACCTTACAGTAAAAAAGGCAATGCTGAAACTTGGAGCCAAGATATCCAGATATGACAGAGCTATTTTGATTTGGTTCCATAATGGGGAAATGTATGGTATTATTTCCACACATGTTGATGACTTCTGTTGGAGTGGCTCTTTGTTTTTCAGGAGATCCATCATTGATAAACTAAAGGCTATTTTTGTTGTAAAATCTGAGGATTTAGTTAACTTCAGGTACCTTGGATTAGATGTTAATCAGGAAAAAAACAACATTGTTATTAGCCAGGGACAATATGTTCAAGGACTTCAGCTTATCCTTGTTCTTTATGTTGTTGGAGATGGAAGGAAGACTGAGTTCTGATGAAGAAACAATGGTTAGACAAGCCAATGGCAGGCTAAATTGGATTGCCACTCAGACCAGGCCTGATCTCAGTTTTGATGTGAGCGAATTTCCATCTTTTATGAAGAAGGGAACATTTGATTGTATACGACAAGCCAACAAAAACATAAAAAAAGCCAAGGAGACTTCTCGGATTTGCATCCCAGCTCTTGGTGATCTCCAGAAACTGCGAATAGTGGCATATAGATGATTTGTCAAAGATCCCCATAGTCTGCAAAACAGACAACTCTGGAGTACATAATGCCACTCATTTGACCAATCTCATTCTTGATAAAAGGTTGAAATGGCCATCCTCAAAGAAATGCTAGCTAAGAATGAAATAGAGGAAATCATATGGATTTCCCAAGAACACCAAGTAGCTTATATTCTTACTAAAAGAGGTGTCTCCCCAAAAATAATCATGAGATGCATGGCAGGCCATGAGAGAGAAAAAGGAGGGAGAAATGTTAACTTGTGACATATTTATTTTATATTAGTGATTGGAAGCCATAAATATGACTGACTTTAGTGCTAGTAAATTTTCTTTTAATAAATTCTTTATGGAACTAATGTTTTCAATTAAGCCTTGTGCTTAAAGTTTCACTTGATTTGTTACTTCCTGGTTCATTTCCAGTAAGTTGTGCAATTTTGTATATTCTTTTTCAAATTGTTTTTAGATGTTTTCATCTTTGTCAGTTGTTGATTCAGACTAATTTTCTCATATTTATTTTTTCTTTACAATGTTTTACCTATATGAACTGTTCAGTTTTTCTCAGATGTGTGTTGTGCTCTAGAATGTCAGAACAAAACTTAGTGACATTCAAAATACAACAGACACCTAAAGGATGCTGGAGAGTGGAGAGTACACGGGAACAACAATAAGTACATGCAATGATTGTATATCCCTTTTGAAATTTCAACTAACATCCCATTGCTTCACAGATGCCTGCTGTAATGGCTGAGGTTGTGTTTGTATTATAAAAGCAATGAAAAGAAAGTAAAGAATAGAAAAAAAAAAAAAAAGAGTGATGAAATAAGAGACAACATAAAAACATTGGTGCTTAAAATTGAAAGAAGCTAAATTATTCATGTGAATAAAATGATTGAATTATGTGGAAATTGAAATATAAAGGAAATATATAAAAGAAATAGAGTTCAGTTCATAATAGTCACATTTTTCTGTTTGATTTGAACTGAATCTACAATATTATTCTGCTTGTTTGTATGTCCAACCATTATGCTTTCTTCACTTAGGATTAATGTAGTACCTGTCTGATCTTGGTTCTGGAATTGGTTATACCAAAAAAGCTACATAATATTAAGTAGAAAGGTAATATCTGTCTGCCTCATTAGTTTTATTAAAATAGACTACACACTCTTTGTGGTGAACATTAAAGTCACTGCATATGTAAAAGATGGCCCAGAGAAATTCAGTGAGGATATTGTCAATCCTCTCTGATATTTGATCAACGATTACTGACCCTTTATCCTAAGGATGATACAAAACAAAGACAAATGTGGCGCTAAGGATAAGTGCCAAACGGAAGCACATATAGGGCGGATCAGGGGTCCTTGTTTTTGTATCCCTGCCAAAGAAAGGTGTAATTTCATTCATTGGGGGGAAAAAATTATATCTAATGATACTGAATGTAACACAATTGAAGTTCTCCAAATTACAGCATACTTTGGTGTAAAGCAATGTCTGTGAGGCTTGTCCACTCAACAAATACTCTTCCCAGCAGACTAAGAACTTTTATGACCATTTTATACTAGAAAATATTCCCTCATTCAAATATCAGCAGTGGAAGCATGAGTGCTTGTCTGAATTTCTCAAAGCTATTAAAGCTAAAAATAGTTTGCATTTTTATGATTATAGTGATTTTTTTTTTTTTTTTTTTTCTTTAAAGCTTTGAAAAAATTGATTATAAGAGACATCAAGAATAATAACTTGTTATGAGAACTAACAAGCTATTTGTATAATTGCAATAAAAACTAAAAATCAAAGCCTTACTCAGATAAAAGGTTTTCAGATACAGTAGGACAAAAAAAAAAAAAGAATTTAAAATAATCATTCTATGTGGATGAAAATATGATCAATGGATTTTTGTTTTGTCTATAGTAGAGAGGGTGTCTTAAGAACACTGAAATAGGTTTCCAGTTCTTAAAAAAAAAAAAAAATTTTCAGCTCTTCAGGAAAAAAGAAAAGCAACTGCCTGCTAGTATTTATACTATATGGTTATTATAGATTTTAAATTCAATAATTTTTAGAAGGAATGGTTGTTTGTTTTTATTTTTCTATTTCAATATTATCAATCCAGAGAAAGCAGACTGCTGGCTTTTAAACATCAGTAAACACAAATTCCACTTACAGTATTTACTGATAATACATAAAATAATGCTTTTGTAACCTAAATATTTTGGATTATATATTAGACTGGATATTAAGTACAAGGATCTATCATGATTTTATTTGAAATTTCTCTTTTGAAACTTGTCTCATGAAGGATGTGCAGGTTGCATGACTGTTATCTATGAGGAGAGTGAAATTTGCAAGATGATTTCAAATTCTTGTCTTCTCTGCTGCATTCACGTTCATGTTGGTGCTCTTGGGAAAGGCTTGAATTCATCTATTCTCTTAACTACGAACTAAATAGCTGGTAGATCAGGCTCTCAAGCTTTGGTTGGCAACCAGTTCTAGAATAAGAACTGAATTCAGAATGATAGAGAAGGCAGTGGAAAACCACTCAATTATGTTCTTTCCCAAGAATTCATAACAATTCATATATAATAAAACAAATCTGTGGAGAACTATGGTCATTATGATGTAATACTTTATTAGTGGTATGAACATGTGGCATAAAAAAGTCTATTGAATCACACTTATAATAGATTTTCAAACCTGTCTTTGTAATTCTTACCCATAATTACAGTTACAAAAGTGCTAAAAATGTTTTGGGCCAAACCACTTTCCAAAATTTGATCAAACAGGAGATTTTCTTTTATTTTGACAGGCTTCTTTTCAGCAGCCTCTCCAGCTGTTTGATTGTCAAGAAATATATATCTGATTAAATATTGTTTTAATGTATGCTATATTTATGGGTTAAAGTGTTCAGTATCAGGGAAATGAGCATATGTAAATATAAAATTGGACATTGAAGAACACCGAGAGGCCAATCTATGACCTGACGATTGCATTTAAGCATGAAACAGACTGTCACCTCTGGGTCTTGACTTCAATGTCCACTTATATATATATATATATATATATATATATATATATATATATATAATAAGAATTTGTAAGTCTACAAATTATTGAAATTTATATGTCAAATCTTGTTTTAATTATGAATATTATTCCTGAATTAGGCTGCTCAGCGATCCTTGATAAAATCCAAAGCAATCAGCAATATTTTTGCTTCTGATTTGATATCTTAGATTCAGTCTCTTTCCCACTGCCATAAAGTTGCTTCCTTTCATGGTAATTGTTCAGATGAGATCTTTTTGCTATGGTACCCAAACTTTATGAATTTAAGCACATTATTATTAGACTGGTGATGAGTTTTCATCAATTTACAGTTGAGTTTGCTAGATGTAACTATAAGTTCTATGCTAACAGCTTCTTTTCTCATACTTCTCACTTATGGAATTCCATTTTAGCTCCGTGGTTTCCAGTTACCCTTAATCTTCAAAAATTTAAATGCAATGTCAATCACTATCTACTGTCCTCCTGATTATTCTTCTTTTGTTCTTACTCCTTAGTAATGTTTCTTTTTTTCTAACACTTCCACACCCAGGAACCCCTTGTGTCTTAGTGGCTTCACTGCTTTACTTGGTTTGAATGTGATTAAAAACACTGTTACAATAACAATGTAATATCTCATAAATAGTATGAACATGTTGCAAATGCATGGTTTGTTATTCATTTTTGTGTAAGTATTATTTGGATATTTTTGAAATAATTCTTTCTTGCAAATAAAAATACATAAAACTACTTATACAGAAAAAATAACATATTTTGATGATATAGGTTACTTGTTTACCAAGGCAATGGAATTAAGTAGGGCCCAAACCATACATTTCTTGACATTATAATCCTTTTAGGAGATGAAATATAAAAGCTTAGGCATTTTTAGTAATCAACTTGATTAATAACTATTAATTTTTAATTTTAGTATTTGTGTTATTATTTTGACAATGGTCCATGTACTTGATTTTTGTTACTACTAATACTACTAGTGTCTTTAGCATTAAGATAGCAAGTTAGACATTTGGAGAAATAAATCTGAGTCACATGCTTCTTTACTTGATTTGTTCCTTACCTCCTGTCTTAGCTAGATTCGGATTTGCCTATAAAAGGGTAGGGGGAAAACTTTTGCTGGTGTTTTCAGGTCCACCCTGACCTGGGGTGGTAGGATCTTTTAGGGTCCCAGCTATGGGCAAATAGTTAACCCCAAAACTGAGACTACATCCATGTCCTGGGTATGACGATAAACTACACCTGCGTCCTGGGTACGACATTAAACTACGTCTAGGCCTCTGATCAGGAGGTTTTGAGGAGCGTGAAACCACCTCTTAATTGCTGGTGTTCCCAGGCCCACCCTAACCTGGAGTGGTAGCACCTGTTAGGGTCCCAGCTATGGGCAAATAGTTAACCCTGAAACTGAGGTAAAAAGCATTATAAAGTGTAAAAATAGGTTTTAATACCAGAAATACTTTGTAAAAAATTATTACCAGAAATAAATTTTTGAAGAAAAAAAAACTATTACCAGCAATATATTTTTGATAAAGAAAAAAAAACTATTACCAGCAATATATTTTTGATAAAGAAAAAAAATTATTACCAGCAATATATTTTTGAAAAAAAAATATTACCAGCAATACATTTTTGAAGAAAAAAAAACAACATATTACCAGCTATACATTTTTGAAGAAAAAAAAACAACATATTACCAGCTATACATTTTTGAGGAAAAAAATATTACCAGAAATAGATTTTTGACAAAACAAAATATTACCAGAGAAAATAAAAAAAAAAATTGTTGGCATTAAATAACCCATTGAGGTTGATATGTCATAAAACACAACAAACCAAACCCAGCCAGGTTGGAAATCAACATTTATAAAACATCTCTGATGATCCTGCCTTCACTGTGTATTGGAGAGGTATATTTTGCAAACTGTTACAATTATTTAGAAATTTTTTAGGATTGGACTTTTTAGTGATAATTAGTAATTAAGTAAAAATTACACCTAATATTAGAAATAAAGGATTTTTTTTATTTTTAGTGGTATTCACCCTGTACAAAGCCTGCAAAGCACAGTTTATGCAGATATGTGGGGAGGATAAAGGTTAATCCTAGATTTGAACAGACCAAGATTGTAGTGAGTAGGGTAAACATTCTCTTAGGAGTCGGTTCCACAGAGCAATAGTTCACAGGAAGATTGTTAATAAATCAGAATATATGTAGCTGTATAAATCAATCAGAAAATGATTTCAGCATTAACAAAATATACATTAATGAAGTATAAAAATACTTTATGAAAAATAGTTATGAATAATGAAACTTAGAGAAAGAATTTTGATATTTGAAAGTTTTATTCCATTATTTTTTTTGTATTTATAGTCTTTACTTTCATATACATTATTTGGCTTTATTTATGAATGTTAACAAGGTTGTGGGTTTTATGTGTATTTTTTTTTAGGTGAAGGTGCATATTCGATATATAAACAAAGAAGATAGAAGAAGCATACAAAAAAAATTGAGTTTCTGCTACAGATGTTCCTTTTATGTTGACTGTATTGAAACAATGTTAAATGTCTCTTGAGTGTTTGTTTTCCTTTTTGGTTCACAAATTATTTATGGGAATGTTATGTCTTCATTGCATTAAATGAAGATGACATGATCAAGAAGTATTATGTCGCTTGGAGTAGATGTAATCTTGCTGAAATAAGTAGTAGGCAGATATGCTAGATCTCTAACTCTCTACTTTTCTTTCCTTCTATTGATAATTCTCAGTCTATATATATTTGGATGAGTCCAAGTCTTCTGTAGAGGTGTGTTCATCTCCACAACAGGGAAATAAGGATAACAATGGGCAAAGACGGTCACGCTCAAGTCAACCTTGCACTGACTTGAGATGACCAAATCTCTACTCCATAAGGAGGGCTGCTGAAAACACATCCAAATAATCTTGTTGGAAAGTGGAGAGAGTTCAGTTATCAGTGCACTGTAGAAAACTAACATTCTCCAGTGGATACACTATTACTGTGTGGTCCCCATCTTGAAGCCAAGAGGAGAAAAAGAGAGATTCTTTACTTTCTGGAAGTGGGGTTATAAATTTGCACATGTGACCAGAAACCCTTTCCAGTTTTTTTTATAACTTGTATCATGGGAAAATCAATTTATTTATTTTTTATTTGTTATTATTATTTTATTTATTGGTTTTAATTCATTTTCCCCAAATATTTCAGGTAATGTGAAGAAAATCTGTTACTATATCGATTTTTTTTTTTTTTTTTTTTTTTTTTTTTTTTTTTTTTTAAGACATGCTTTAAAACCTTTAGTACTGGTTCTTTGGCTTTAAAACAGCTTGAGAAGACCAGATGCTGTAAGCTTGGATGTACAGGTGGTGTAATGAATAACAGCTTGAAATGAAAAATTGGAGAGCTGAGTTTCACTTTCAGTCAGGTTCATGAAATTCACTTATGTGAAAATATCCTTGGAAAAAGTATGAAGCCACATTTACTCCTTTCAGCTATGAGTTAAATAATAGGACAGAAAATCATTATTATTGCCAAAAAGATACTTACAATCCAAAAATATTTGCTGGCTTTAAATAACCTGCAAAGGGTTAAATCGTAAAAAAAAATTCAAACTTAAACAATAATTCTTAAAATATATTTGACAATATAATTCTATGCTCTCTTTTCATATGGTAATGATACATTTTAGAAACTAGCATAAAGATAATCATTAAAAAGTTTTTGCATGCCTTTAACTTGACAAAATGAATCATAAAATAGAAAAAAAAAAACCACCCACTGAACTGTTGTATCTGGTAGAATTTTAAAAATCATAACAATCTTTCTTTAAAAAAAAAAAAATATCTCCATACACTTGACAATAAATAACTATATTATAAAATACTTTCTGTTCTCTTGGACTGTCTTTTTTGTAACATCACTAGTTAAATAACAAAGTGACATTTTAATATCATTGTAGATAGTAGTTTCTAGGTCTGGTAAGGGATCAAATGTTCAACATTCCACTTCATCCTCCAAATATTCACATTTTGAACAATTGTATTCTGGATCAGAGTTGGACCCTTTAGCATCAACATTTATTTGAAGAAGCAATTTGGTCTTTTTTTCCAATATTAAATTTCCCAACATTTTGTACTATAATAAAATATACACTGCCAGAATCTTGCCATGATTTAGTAAATTCATTTTCAAGCTATGCTTGGAGAATTTACCACAGACTGACCAAATTAAGCCTACTTCTAAATGAATATCAACAAAGATCAATCAAACCATTGTATGTATACTCAGTGGCTACACTAGTGTCCCATGTGAATGATTTAATTTTTTTTTTTTTTTGTTTTCCCATCTGTTGTCATATATATATATATATATATATATTTTTTTTTTTTTTTTTTTTTTTTTTTTTAAATTAGCTGGAAATGTCAAATTTTCATAATTTACATCTGACACCATTTTTTTCAAAGGATCATTTTTACTTACATTTCTATAAACCAAGGATGTCCAACCTGTGGCACATTGCATCCTTTTGATGAAAAGAAACTAAGTCACTTCTACTCATTCATTTCAGTGATTTTATATTTATTGCACGTCCTTTGTGAAAGTGCTAAGTTTTTCTTCCATGAAAATGATCAAAAGCAAACTGATGTCACAACTGTCCGATTCCAAGTTGAAGAATTGTTTGTTCCTTTCAGTTATGAATTTAACTCCTAATATTGCTGGTTTGGCAAAAACAAAGCAGAATCAAAAGACATATTAAAGTTATTTATGTTTATTTTGCCTATGTAAACATTATAAACTCTGCCATGCCCCCTCCTCTGCAAAATCTAAAGAGAAAAAAAAAGTCAAAGCATTGATTGATGGCCCCCTTTTCAAAACTCCTGGATACACCCCTGGTCATAAGTATATATTTTTCAAATAAATAGATTTTATTATAACTTTAAAATATGTCCATATTACAACACGTACTGAAAGGAAGTGAATGTTTGTGTGGTGCATTTAAATTAATTGTACAAAATATTGGCGCATGGGATCAAAAGGTTGCCCTCTCCTGCTATAAACGGTTTCTCTCAAAGAGCAGGAAATATTTTCTGATACAGCTTTTTATTGCCAAGAGTGCGGATATTAGTATGAATTTTTGTTTATAGAGTCTACTAAAGCAACCAGAGAATCAGCACAAAGGGTTTTGAAGTTTTTAAAATTTTAATGTGATACCAAATATTTTTTTTATATTCCCTGAAATAAAACCAAATAATGTGGAATGATGTTTGAAACCTGAAAGATCAGGTAGTATATCACAAAAAGTGATAATTGTTCTATGTTTTTCAAAGGTAAGAGTAGCAAAGATGTACTAGGTATACATGGTTTCTAGACAGGTAACAGTAGTATCATTACAATATCAACTTACATTCAAATTCAGTGCTGGTGCAACCTATGAGTCACCACTATTTACAGCACATACTGAAATTCAGTTGTCTTTTGTAGTTAGCTAGCAACAAGGGTATCATTATTGACATCACAGCATCAGTTACTGATGTTATGGGTTGGTAATTTATTTATCTGAGTTTGACTTGGCTGACTTTGGTATAGTGAGCAGCCAGAGACTTAAAAGATGATGATCCAGTTGGAAGGAGGCCAGCAGAAACTCTGAAAATCTGTGCAAATCAATTGTTTGAACCAGGTATAGGAGTGAAAGGCCAATTGAGCTGCTTGGTATCTGGTTTTCTCTGAAATTTCCTCCAGGATAGCTGGTATTCGATCATTTCAATTCTATCTGTTAAAGTAAATGATTGGAGACTCCAAGGTCATTGACTGCTTTGGCCTACTCTGAGACTTGGAATGGGTCAACTTCCCAGAATATGGAGCACTTCTTACTTGCACATATGTGTGAATGTAAGTTCCAAGTGAGCCTCTTTAGGTAAGTAGAACTGGTGCAGTGGGATGAACCAAATGTCTGGCTTAGGTGCCTAAAACAATACCCATAAAATCCCCTAGACCAGAGAACATCAGTGGGCCACGAAAACTGGTGGTTTGTCACCTGGTTAAATGAGTTACATTTCTTTCTCTTTTCAACAGATGTTGGTATTCATGCTTGAATGAGACCATATGCAGATATGGATCCAGTCAGTTAGTAGGGTATTGTACAAGTTGCTGGGCTTTGTAAAAATGTGTGGTCTGTTCTTCTGGAGTTTACAAAGATCAGTAAAACATACGTCTATCTTTTTCATAGGTATGAGTTACACAGATCATGTTGAAGACTATTTGTATCCCCTTAATGCTGCTTGCCACAGGAGGGATGGTTTGTTTGAGTGAGCTGTTGGAAAACTCACTAAATTCCCTGCAGCCACACCCAAAACACAACTTAGTTATGGACAGTTTTAAACTCAAGCAACAACTCCAACACCTTGCAGATGCCATGTCGCATCATGTATCCATTATTATTCAGGTGAAGGAAGGGGCTTATGATACCTGTTACTAATTATTTCAGTTTATAACTTTGTTGTTGGTTGATCAAATCAATGTAACTTTAATCGTTGCTTGAAAATAGGACACATAATGAGGAAAGAGTGCCTAGAGAATTTAACACACATGATATAAGGTAAAAAAAAAAAAAGCAGGAGTTTGTTTTCCACCTGCTTGTCTTGTCTTCAACATGTCCTGAGAGTTAGATTCACCAGGCCTTCCTTTCTCATTGTGTCTCAGAAATTTCAAGTGTTTCATTCTAATCACAATCACATATTCTTTTTGTTTCTATTTTGCTTATAGCAATTAATTAGGCTTATAAAATTCATTTGAATAAAAGAGCAATTTTAAAATAAATATTTTAAAATTTGTTTCAAAAGAAGGCAAATTAGATTTTTTTTTTTTTTTTTAGTACAAATAGTATTTTTGGAGGCTTATATCAATGTCTGAATGATCCAAATCCAATTAATTGCAAATGTTAAACTTTCTTGATCTAAAAATGAGATTTTGTACACTATAATTTTGTTAACATGATTAGAGCTTTTTTTTTTTTTTTTTTTTTTTTTTTCACAATTTCAAATGCTTACTATTTTCTGTTTTATTTTAATTTTTTATATTGAGATATTGTTTACAGATCAAATATTTTCAAAATTAGAGGATAAAATAATCATGTACTTTTGAAATTTCAACACGTTTTTATTTGCTTTTAAAATCTGACAATATGTAACTTATTCGTTCTTATTTAAAGACAAATTTATATCGGTTATGTAGATAAATCATTAAGTCATAGCTTAGTTATAAAAAAATATTTTGCACAATAAATATTCAGTTTTCAACAATCTTTTTCTGTTAATGTATTTAATTCAGTGATGAATAATAATTACATGGATCAAATATTATATATAAATGAGTTAAACACTTTAAAATTCTTTCATCTGAATTGCTGCTCATATAAATTGTTAGTTCGTATAAATTTTTATTATATTATTAGGTTGGTGCAAAAATAATGACGTAATAATGTAGTTTTTTGACGTATTTTTTAACGTCAAAAAACGACATTATTATGTCATTATTTTTGCACCAACCTAATAATTCCTCATATGAATTATTAATTGTTAAAAAATCATGAGAAAAATCTGTTACTTTGGACTGGAGTATATTGTCTCAAATTCAAAAGTTTAAAAAAAATTCTGTCAGCAGTTATAATCCATACAGAAGCTGTAAGAACATTGCACAAATGAATCATTTTTTGTTGAATCAGTTTTTTCATGCTCAGAAAATGTATACTGTAAATTTAAGTGAACTTCAGATATACTTATAAAATATTTATTCCATGATTGTTTGTCAAATGACTTCAATTTTGTAATTAAAATTCATTCTTGGTGTCTAGCCACTATAAAAACGTTTGTGAATTAGATGCTTTTCTGAAGTTTTAATGCTGAAGAGCTCCCTAAAATATTATCTGAAAATACCAAAAGGTTTTTTTATTTGGACCGAAACTGGATGATGGTGATGGTGGTATTTCAAGATTCTTCCAGAGGCTGCAAAGCCTTTTATAAAATTTAGGAAAATCTTGGTCTATCACTGTGATTCACAACTTTTTGAGAAATTGTTATATTTTTGTAAAAAAAAAAAAAAAAAAAGAATAAAAAAAGGAAACTAGCTTTCTTGTCCATGTGACTTTTCACACGTTCCCTTTCCTCTTTAAAAGCTGCGTTCTCCTTCCTTTTCATTCTGAATTCTTTCCTTTGTTGATTACTGACTGCTGTGAATTAAGTTCAGTAAAGCCTTAAGAAAAGGTTATTCTATCCTTGCTTTCTTCTCTTTACTACGTAACAATTCTATTCTAGCTTTCTTCTCTGTACTACGTAACAATTTACTGAACTTAATTCCTCATGGACAAGATTATACATATCTTCTGCAGACCCTCAGGCTAGCAAGCTCTGGAGACTATGGTACCGTAATTTTAATTATTACTTATCAACTATTGCTTCTTTAAACCAGGACAAACACGAAGTCCTTTATTTAAACATTGGTGCTACCGTTGCTGATGTTATCGAGGGTTGTTCTGGATTTGAACATGCTGTTGAATTGCTGAAAAGTGTTTATGACAAGTCTCCAAGTGTTATTCATGCTAGACATTTGTTGTCTACACGTCTGCAGCAGGAAAATGTGTCTGAAGACCAATACCTTCAGGCCTTGAATCGACTTGCTGCTGACTGTTGCTTCCAAGATGTTACTGCTACTACTTACAGGGATGAATCTGTCCGTGATGCATTTATACATGGTCTCTGGTCCCCTGTAATACATGCCAGACTGCTTGAAAATGATACGCTGACTCTCACGGAGGCTACTCAATGTGCTAGAGCCTTAGAACAGGCTCACTTTCGTGCTGAATCATATGCTTCTCAGATTGGATCAGCCGCTGCTACTACCACTAGGACTAAAAATGTGTTTACTGATTCTGCCGAGGAGGCCACTTCCACTACTATTACTAAAAATATGCTTTCTGATTTAACTGATTCTCGTACGGAGTGTGACTCTGTACAATTGTCTGCTGCCCTTGCTCGTGGCAAGTGCTACAACTGTGGAGGGAAACGTCACTTTAAGGATAATCATTGCTATTGTCCTGCCTGTGATAAGATATGTCGAAACTGTGGCAAACTTGGTCATTTTTCTAAAGTTTGCCGTTCTACCATGCCGGCACCTTCACGTTCTACCTCAGCTATTATAGTAGCCCATGCTAAAGACGATGATAGGTCTTCTCCAGTTACTAAAACTTTAGAATTAAAAGGAAAGAGATTAACTGCCCTCATAGACACCGGTAGTTCTGATAACTTTATCAGTCCCCATATTGTTAAAACAATGAAACTGTCTACTTCTAAACGGAATTCCGTAATTTCCATGGCATCATCTGCCATTTCCCTGAAACTATCTGAATATTGTACTGAGGACATTATCTTCAATGGTTACGAATATAAACAAATTGACTTTACAGTACTTCCTGATTCCTGTATGGATATTATACTCGGAGTGCCCTTCTTAAAACTACACCAGAGTATCACTATTTCTTTTGGTGGATCTCAGGATATTCTAAAAATCTGCGCTTTAACCAAGATCAGTTGTGCTCCTGTTAAGTTGTTCCGAAACTTGACCTCTGATTGCAAACCTATTGCTACTAAATCCCGAAATTACCATGCGGAGGATGCTCGGTTCATTGAAAAAGAAATTCTACAACTGCTTGAGGATGATATAATTGAAACAAGTTACTCTCCGTGGCGTTCTCAAATTGTTGTAACTTCGTCACCTAATAAAAAGAAACGATTGGTAGTCGATTTCTCCCAGACTATTAATCGGTTCACCTTACTTGATGCTTACCCCTTGCCTCGAATTGAAGATCTCGTAAACCAAATAGCCCAGTATTGTATCTATAGTATAATTGACTTGTCCAAAGCGTACTATTAGATTGAGATTTGCTCCGAAGATCGCCCCTATACTGCCTTTCAAGCTAGAAATCGTCTGTACCAATTTAAACGAATACCCATGGGTGTTACTAACAGGGTTTCTGCCTTTCAATGATTTATGAATTCTTTCATTTCTGATAACAAATTATCTGGAACCTTTTCGCATATAGATGATATAACTGTTTGTGGTAAAACCCAGGAGGAGCACGACGTCAATTTAGAATGTTTCTTAAAGACTGCCTTGGCATACAACCTTGAAATAAACCGGGAAAAATCAGTTTTCACTTCGTTCTATTAACGTGCTTGGATATCAAATTTGTAATGGAACTATCCAACCCGATCCTGAGTGTTTGAAGCCACTTTTGCAAATGCCTTCTCCTTCCGACTCAAATTCGTTAAAAAGGTGTCTTGGTATGTTTGCTTACTATGCGAAATGGATACCTAAATATTCACACAAAATTTGTCCACTGGTCGAAAATAAACAATTCCCTATGCCTCCTATAGTTATAAATTCTTTCGAAAAACTTAAGAAAGACATTGCTGAGTCATCTGTAAAAGTTATTGATGATGAATTGTCATTTACTATTGAAACCGATGCCTCAGAAAAGGCTATTGGAGGCACTCTTTTACAAGCTGAACGACCTGTAGCATTCTTTTCTCGGTCGCTAAACCCCTCTGAAATACGACTTCATATAGTCGAAAAAGAAGCATATGCCATAGTCGAATGCATTCGTAAATGGAGAGACCTCCTTGCTGGGAAAAATTTTACTATTATTACTGATCAACAAGCCGTATCTTTTATGTTTAAACCTGCTAATCGCGGAAAAATCAAAAACGATAAAATTATACGGTGGAAAATGGAACTTCTTCCCTTTTCATACGACATAAAACACTGTCCTGAAATGAAAACACAGTTGCGGATACCTTATCCAGAGTATGTGGTGCTGCTGCTTCTTCCTTGAAGGAACTTAAATCGATACACGACTCCTTAATACATCCTGGGGTACAGCACTTTTGGCATTTTGTAAGGTCTCAGAATATGCAGTGTTCCCTTGATGAAGTCCAACGTGTGACTTCTGAATGTACGACCTGTGCCAAAATAAAACCCCAATTCTTCGATTCTGCTAGTAATGTTCTGATCCGTTCTACTGCGCCATTTCAGCGTCTTTCCATAGACTACAAAGGGCCTGTCTCAGTATCTCCGACAGGTTACCGATATATATTTACTGTTGTCGACGAATATAGTCGATTTCCCTTTGCCTTTCCTTGCCGCAATTGCTCTTCACAAACTGCTATTCAGTGCCTGACAAGTATTTTCTCCATTTTCGGGCTTCCCTCGTTCATTCACTTCAATCGAGGAACTTTGTTTATGTTCGGAGAATTTAAACAATTTCTAACACGACTTGGAATTGGATGCAGTAATACTACTGTTTGTAACCCTAGAGGCAATAGCCAATGCGAAAGTTACAACGGCATAATTTGGAATACCATATTATTGGCCCTGGAATCGAAACAGTTACCAATTAGTGCTTGGCAGGATGTTCTACATGTGTTAAATGCTATCCGCTCCCTGCTATGAATGCAACCCCCCACGAACGAATGTTGCCTGTTTGGTTCTGTAAGTCTGGGGAGGTATTATTAAAATGATTCGGTGGCAGAGGTAAATATAACCCTATCGTTGAGGTGGTGGAACTCCTTGAGGCTAACCCTACGCATGCCAAAATACGCCACAATGATGGCCGGGAAGATTCGGTGGTGCTGAGACGGTTGGCACGTTTTCCACACCCGGATGGACCTCAAAATGGACCTGAAAATACTCAACCCGACGTGGACCATGCAGATTAAACCCTTTTGCCTGATGCAGGTCCCGTTAATATTTCTTCACCTTATACAGAAAATGAATCTGTGAATAATAGCCAGAATCCTGAAAGTCAGCCTTCTCAGAGGTCTGGCTCTTCCAGTGGTGAACTACCTCCACACCGGTCTAGCAGGATTCATAGACCAATCTGGATTTATAAAACTTTTTCAATTACAATCTCTTTTGCAAGTGGGGGAGAATGTTATATTTTCATAAAAAAAGAATAAAAAAAGGAAACTAGCTTTCTTGTCCACGTGACTTTTCACACATCCCCTTTCCTCTTTAAAAGCTGCGTTCTCCTTCCTTTTCATTCTGAATTCTTTCCTTTGTTGATTACTGACTGCTGTGAATTAAGTTCAGTAAAGCCTTAAGAAAAGGTTATTCTATCCTTGCTTTCTTCTCTTTACTACGTAACAATTCTATTCTAGCTATCTTCTCTGTACTAGGTAACAGAAATCCTGCCACTTATGGCAAATCATAGAAATAAGCTGGTAAGAAAATAAAGATTTCTGAACAGACTAAATGATAAATTGTAAGAGATACTATACAAAATAAAGATGTTATATTCTGTGCTAATAGGAATATATACTTGAAAAACACAGTGGATAAAATAAGTAAGGGTTTATTGTAAAACCAGTACAATAAGAATAAAGGTAACAGTTATGCACAAGGTCGTCGCAAGTCAATCCAGTAGTGAATGCTACTATTGGAAGGTCAGCAGTTCTTGTGTAAGCCTGAGTCGTATTCAACAGATCCCAGCTCTGCAGTCCATTGACTTACAGATACTTATAGGTTGTTACTACCTGTAGTGTAGTTACTCATGGAAGTGACAGGTTATTCAAAAGAAAAATACACAGGCAGTAAGCAGTGTAATGCAAGTATTGTACTTTTCCAATCCCAATGTCTTCAGTAACTGTCCTTTTGCATTGGTTCAAGCTAGGCTGAAAACATATTTGTGTAAATGACAAACAATCCAGATGCCAGTGAGTAGATTTGATTTCTAAATAGCACCAATCTATAAAAAGTGATCTGAACAGATGAAAAGTGCTTTAGTCTTGACAGTCCTGACTACCACAGCTTTTTTGGATATGATTTTGTTATGTCTTCATTGCATTGCATGAAGATAACATAATCAAGAAGTAGTATGCCGCTTGGAGTCAACGTAGATTTGCTGAAATAGGTTAGTAAGCAGATAAGCTAGGATCTCTCTCTCCTTGTTTACTACTTCTACTGACAATTCTTGGTGTTAGTCTATATGTATTTGGACGAGTCCAAGTCTTTTGGAGAGGTGTGTTCATCTCCACAACAGATTTACAAGATGAAAATCCAAAAATAGTTGCTCATATGTTTGGTAAATAAACTAATGGTAAACTAACGGTATGAGGTGGCTTTACTGGCTGTGGGTTATATTGTCTAGTTATTGTTAATGGAACTTTGACAACACCTAAGAGATGTGAGGACAGTTTGATCTTAAATGGAAGAGAAAGGAAAAAAGTTGATCTTTCAGCAAGACAATGCAAGTTGCTATTCAAGAAAAATAACTATTTCATACCTTAGTGATCACTTTTCATTTGTAAGAAAATGATTTGCTTTGTCTCCAGATCTCAATGGTAATGATAGAAAGAGATGTGTATGCTGGAAATATCTAATATTCCACTCTTGAAGATCTAAAAGAGGCTATCATGGAGACATAAAAGAAAACCTCTCAATCAACACACTCTAATTTAGCAAGCTCATGGATTGATTATTCCATTCAGGTTTTGAAGGCAAAAGGTGCAGTCATGATGTATTAATTTTTCCTAAATAATGTTTAGTTTATTTCTATTTGAATTTTTAGGATGAGGAGATATCATTATTTACATTTGAACTAATATCCTCATCTTTATTATTATTATTGTTGTTTCAGCAATTGTCTTACAGCATTATTCAGGTTTCTGTTAATTTAGGTAAACTTCAGGAAATTTTTATCTGAACCTTTTATTTAATTTATGGAGGTAGTTTGTTCTCATTCTGCTATGTCTAGGAATATCATGTCTTGTTATTTAGTATTATTCAATTATTATAATTTACACTATTTAAATTCCAACTAATGTTCACCTCTTTGTTTTTATTACAACCTGAAGAAGGCCAGAGAGTGCAGTGGCCAAAATATTGTGATAGCAACAAAGATGTGGACATTAATCTGAATGTAAACAATTTTTCTTAATAAAACCTATTGACTTTTGAACTGGTTTTATAGTTACTGAATATATTTTTTGTTCACATACATTTACTTTTATTTAAAAAAATACACAAAAATAAGTCTTTATAAATGAAGGATAAAAATTCAGATTTACAATTATGCAGAAAATACTTTAAAATAGAAATAATTTATAAAACTCTGGAACCACTTTCAAACAGATTCTTCAAAAAAAAAAAATTAAAATAAACTTTTTGGGGGCTTTTTTTTAATAATTTCTGAATGCGATGTATTAACATAGCATGCTCCTGTCTGGAGTAAAGAGATAACATAGCTAATCAGAATTTCATTTCTGTACTGGACTTATTACTAAATTTTACTTTAACAGCAAAATAGAAGTATTTATTTTATTGTAAGCAATTGTGTAAACTTATTGTTGTAAGTTGATCAAGTTTAAGGTATAAAGAGATAACACTGAAAAAACATGGCTGGGTTAATCACTTTTTATCAATCAAATATTACCTACAAGTATTTTCTTTATAAAGACTATACATTTATTTATGATTAAAAGAAAATATTTGTACTGTGGGGGTATTCATCCACACCATAGTAGTAGTGGTAGTAGAATTTTAGGCTTGTTTTTATGGAGATAAAAACAGGAAAAGTATATGTACACAATACAGCGAAGGCATGACAAATTGTATGGAAATTTCATACAATTTTATTTATGTCTTGGTGTGTGTGTATTTTACATTACAATTGTGATAATGTTCATGTTATAAAAGGGAGTAAGTTACTCTGTAATATCATAAGTCCTATCACAGAGGGAAGTTGCACATGTGTTGTCATCCCGAAAGTTCTTGGGCGAAGAGAGCGAATCTCATGTCTTTTGGCAGGATGTCCGTGTTTCTGCAGGAGCAGTTTTTGTTGCATGCTGGGAGTAATTTTATTATTTTTATTTTGAACAAGGTTTAAATATTATTGTCTTATTTTATTTTATCTATAATTTTCATTATTATTTTATTTATTTGTGACAATAATAATATCCCCAGAGTACTAAAGGAAAAGCTGTTTTTTATAATTTTTTCAAATAGATGCCAAATCATCACTTACACCATTTGTATTTTTGCTTACAAATTGTAAAGGATTTGGTTAAACTGAGTTTTAATTTCTAAGAATTATCAATGAAAGAAGACTTGAGATGTTTGCTTTAATTTCTTATTGAAAAATTAAGTTTTGAGAGGTCATACAAAAGTATATGGTAATAACTATCAGTCTTTATGACTGGACATTGTGGCTTCAATGACAGGAAAATAAAAGTTTGCTAATCTGCAGAAACATCCTGAAACCAAATGATTTGCAAAATAAATAAATAAAAAGCATTTTGCATTAGAAACTTTCTATCTAAAGTTAGATTGAATTTCCTTTTCAGTGCATGCAATAAATAGACATTCTATATCATTTGTGATTTGTATCTTTTGCTTTTTGGTGGTTTAATCTAAAATTAATCTATTGATGAAAATAGCCATTTTAGGCAGCAAATAAAATATTTTTAAAAATCTTTATGGGCAGGTGAATGTTACCTTTTTATCCCACACATTTATCTATATTGAGGTTGATGAATGCCTATTCATTGTCAATAAAATTTTCAGACTGAAATTCTTAATTTTTTAGAAGATCCTTTAAGAAACTGAAATTTCTTACATATATTTCTTGGAAATAAAAGTTTTTAATAGAAAACAGTAATTTTAGTGGAAGACATAGGTTTTATTGGTGTTGTAAAATTAAATGTTGTCATAGAAAAGAGATAGAATATTATTATGAGATCTATGAAAATTCTTTTTCATAAATTTCTCTAGAAAGAAAATTTTCAACGAAACGTGTAACCACGGTGTTAAAAGTTGGAAAATATTACTATAAATCCCAGATGTAGAACATGATTTAGCTCTATTGTACTCATTAAAATGTGAAGCTAGAACAATCTACCCTGGTGGATAAAATAAAGGGTTTCGTATGAAATTCCAGCATATATCACGTGAAGAAGGCCGGAATGTACGACTGAAAAATCATGAATATGTCAATAGAGATGAGATCAACAGTCTGAACAATGTAACTGGTGTAAAATGTCATTATTTTTTAAAACAGTTTTTTTTTTTTTTTTATTTATTTATTTATTTTTTTTTTTTAGATAAGAGAACTCTAGGGTTTAGGATTGGTAGGCTTTTACAAAACCACAAATCTCTACTTGATTGTGTCAATAGTTCCTTTTTACATAAGAATTTTGAGCACTCAATACTGTTTTAGTGTGATAAGACTTAATGAATATCTTGTGATTTTACTGTTGTATTACTCTTACTTGACATTAGAGTTATGGTGAGTAGCCTTGATTTTTAAAAAGTTGGACCATAACTGAACTTGAGTTTGTGAACATGTGAGTTAATTTTTTATTCCTTCTATTTTTCTTGTTTCAGGTTATTTAAAATTTCTTTATAGAAAGTTATGATGGGGTATAATACAAGTGGCAACAAGTCATTGCAAATAATGGTGAATATATAATTGAATAAAATAAAATTGTACTTTATTTTTTAAAGAATAAACTTGAATAACAAAAAAAAGAAATTGTGACTCGACCCAATATATGCTTACACACCTTATTTCTTTAACGTTATTTTTAGTGGATAGCTGTGTTTAAGTAGATGCTCTGTTTATTAATTAAACTGTATATTTGTGTGTACTAGTCTGAATATTTAAGAAATTTTATTGAAGAAAAATATGTGCTCTAATAAATACACAGTTTAATAAATAAACCGAGTGTCTACTCAAATAAGAGTATCCACTAAATCAAATGTTCAAGTAATAATCTATCGGATTAATAAATAAAAAAAAAATCCATCTATTCTTTAGAAATTTACACTGTTTTTATGTATGTTGACTTCTTGGAACAGTGATTATAATCCAAAACGTAACTACTTTCTTTAAGGAAAATGTTTAGCCTTGCCATAAAAAATGATGGCTTTTATAAGTTTTTCTGTTCTTTCATCATCAATCTTTCCACTTTCCGCATTCAGAAACATCACAATTTGTCTCTATGTTATATCTTTTCCACTGTCATTGTTAGTGCAAGAGAGTTAACTAAAGTGTGGCAAAAAGTTAGACATCATAAACAAGAAATATACCATATATTGTTTAAGCAAATATATAGTAAAATACAATTAAATATTTTAAGATAATTTCAAGAAAAAATATTCTGAAATATATTTTGAAGTAGATCAATGCAAAAATATACTTGAGAGCCATGTAAATATACAAAATTTTACATCTTTTTTTTAATTTGTGAGAAAAAAATGATATACTTAAGAAAAACACTGAAGAATGACAAAAACTGAGAAATCATTTCCACGTTAAATAAAAATTTTTAAAATTTTTAAATAAATTCTTGAAATTGAAATGTATGAGTAAAGTTCTATGGAATTTGTGTGTGTTCATATATAAAACAAGAGTTTCAAACACAGACCGTTTATTCTCGTTTTTATAGTGACTGTAGTTCTCAATATCTCTTCAGTATACTAATTTTCTTTTTGGTCCAGAAGTTAGGGTAGGTAAGTATAAGTATCATATTCATGGTCAAGTTCAAATCAGTCTTGTGCAGAGTTGGAACAACCAAAGGAAAATTTCTACTTATTTTATTGTTGGAAAGTTTAAACATGGTCATGTGATGTCTTTTTTTTCTTTCTTTTGGTTCAGAAGTTAGGGTAAGTCAGTACAAGCATTGTTACTAGGGTTGTGCTCAAGTCAGCCTTGCACTGAGTTGGAACAACCAAAGAGAAAACTTTACCTACTTCATAGGTTGGGGTTTTTGGAAGATATGTGCAAGTGTCGTGTGTTGGAAATTGGGGAGAGTTTAGTTGTGGACCAGGGAAACTAACATCCCTCAGTAAGAAAATGATTACCACATGGTACTATATCTTAGTAAAATAGTGAGGCAGGAAATGTTTGCTTTTTTACAAGCTTCAACAATGCCATCTAATGATATTTGACAAAACCCAGTGAGGTAATCATATTTCCAGTTCCTTTACTCTTAGCATCATCGGAAAATGTATTTCTTTTTCTTTTTCTTTTTTTATTACTCCTTATTTTTTTATCGATTTTATTTCATTTTCCTACAGTCCTACTGAAACAGTTTTAAAGAATACACTGCATTAATATAACAACATATTCTTTCTGTGAAAATTATAAAGCAATTTTTTTTGATAGATTTTTTTTAACAAAAAGTTAGTAAGAAACTACTTTTCAAACACTTTAATCTGATGATATCATTACTTATATATTAGCAGAAAGATAAATACATAGAAGCTTCAGTATTATTATCTATGCATTAAAGCATTGTTTTTTAACTCCCCCCCCTTCCCATATTTCTTTTGAAAAATATCTTGTATTCAATGTATCAGTATTATAAATGAGAAGACTAAGCACTGAAAGCCTTTTTCAGTTAGTCATGCATTTTTAAAATGCATATATTTTTATAGGTTAGTAAATGTATTACTAAATAATATTATCCTTATCTCTTGGTTATGATAAATTGTACCATACTGTACAATTTTCAAAATTAAACAAATAATCACTTATAGATGTTTTTTCTATTGTAAATGTTTGTATGCAAAAAATAAGTCAAAAGCAAGTAGCAATCCATGTGATCAGATTGTGTTACAAACAAAACAGAAATCACCTGACTTATTCTGGAAAATGAGGGGGAAAAAAATAAGTACTAAGGATTAGGATTTATATAACTATTTTTCCATACAGAAGTCATGTGTTTGCAAATGGCATCATTATGTCTTATTCCTTGCCCTTATTCCCAAGTTAAAACTTTGCCATAATTTTTCACTCTTCCTTTCCTAACTCTTTGTTCTGTTCCTTCTCTTCTTTTTCTTCATTTACTTAGTTTCTCAGTGATGATAAGACTTATTTTTCTTAAGAAAATATAATCTAAGTTTGAGGGATAATTGCATATATTTAGAAATATATAGAAATAACAGATTTATAAGAACATAGGTTGTTACCCAAAAGTTTGGAGAACTTAAAGCATAAAATGGTTTCCTCAGAAGAATTGATAGAAAATGGCGTAATTTGTTTACTGGTGGAATGATTTTCCCAAATGTGTAATATCTGGTAAGACAGAGGAAACCTGACTAGATAACTAAAGATATTGTAAAATCTATTTAAATTCATTGAATTTGAGTGTAGGTTTATAACTAGGTTTTTCTTTCTTTCCAGATAATTTTAGTTTTTATGTTTGGCAAAAGTTCAAGGTGATGTTTTTCACATGATTCAAAATTAAAATTAATAACAAAATGACTGATTGGTATCAACTTAATTTATACATTACTGTTAATCAATTAGCATTGCTACTTAATCAAAAAGACTTCACCATTTGCAGAATGGAATCTATACAGGTTCACATATCTGCTGTTGGCACATCATCAAAAGTTTCTTCTTCAGAACTGTTATTAAATTAAAATACCCTTCTTAAATACATTTCAGAGAAGTAAAATATGAACAGAAAATGACTTCAACATAATTCTTTAAATATAAAAATATTAATCAATTTAAATGTCTTCAAAGCCATCAAAATCTAAGGGGTCAAATCTTGTTGGGGAAAGATCATGTTAAAAAAAAAAAAAGAAAAGTCTTCCTTGTCATCATAGGGATGTATAGTAAAATAACCAACCAAAATATTAGTATTGAAGTCTTAGGGTTCAACTTAGTTTAACAACAAAGAACAAAAGTAATGATGCAGACAATTTTGATTTGACAATGAAAAGCAATAATGTGTTCTCTTTAAGCATTAATTAACAAATTCTTGATTTAATAAGTAAAATGTTGCATGCTAGGATTTTTTATTTGCTAAATTAAGAAAATCTTGTGATAATTTATGAATTTTTCTTTCTAGAAAAAATCATCCGAAAAATAATTTTTTAAAATTTAATTTTTAAAAAATAGTGTTTATTTCCTGGTGAAAATGTTTGGACATACTCGATATATATTGTTGCTGTTGTCATGGATATTACAAACTTCAGTTGGAGGTTATCTTGGAACCTGTTTATCAAAGATAAAAAATACTGGATACAATAGTTTGTCATAAATTAAAATGCACATAGATTCACCAATAAGTCTTTAACTTAATGACAAAAAAGAAAGAATCAATTTTATACAGATATATTTCAACATATTCTCCATATTTGTCAATGCACTTAACACAACAGATCTTCATTAATCATATATTGAATATTGGAAATTTCAGATCAAAATTAAACTAATAGTTATAAGTCTCCAAAATTAAGTAACCTGCCTTTTGTAAATCATGTCAAACACAAAAGTAAATTAAAGGTTTATTGGATTTCATTTGTTTATTTAAAAGTATTTGATATTAACCAGTAACAGCTTCAGTAATTTAGTCTTATTTTGTTTTGTAAATAAGATTTTTGCTGTTTTCAGGTTTACATATAAACTATATTGCCTTAGAATCTGAGTAATTAAGCAAACAGTAGAAAAGTAATCAGTTCACTTAAAGTTGTATCTTGCATGCAATGGTTCAGTTTGACCTGTGATTACAGGGATTTTGAATGTCATACACTATTAATATCTATTATGTATAAAGCAAGCTTCATTCTATGCACTGTCCTGCCTTTTATGTCAAAGTGATGTCAACAGCAAGCTCCAAGGTAGAATTTGTCTGTACAATACAAAGTTCAGGAAGGTTTGTTATATAATGGTCTCTATAACCAGAATTGATGTTCTGATTGGTATTTGAAACAATGGTTAAGTTTTTTTTTTGTTTTTAGCTCATTGTAAGTTGTAGAAGATTATCTATCAGAGTAAACAAACTGAAATAATCATATATTTCAGTTTGTTTCCAGGATGGACCTAAAGGATTTTAACTAATGTTTGTTAAACTATTAGAATAAGAAACATTTTGTTGAATGTATTATTTAATTCCCAAAATGAGTTTAAAAAATATTCTAAAACTTAAATGCAAAGTTGATTAATCTAGGATGTTAATACTATCCACACTTATATCTAACCTAACTTCTCAATACTGTAATATCAAATGTAAATGTGGGGGAGGTCTTGCATATCATTAAATACAATATCTTTGCATGTAACAATGCTGTTTAAAGCTTAAAATCTTTATTTTATTGCTTTAATAACCACCTGAATATTTCATCAGTATCATTGATTAAAAATGGCATTTTGTGCATATCCTGTTAACATTTAAAATTAACTATTAAATAGTTAATACTTATTTTTCAATGTATAGATTTGTTTTTGGGAAAATACATATACATACACACACACACACAATATATATATATATATATATATATATATATATATATCCCTGGGTGTGATGATGAATTACATCACAATGCATCTGATCAGGAGGTTTTGAGGTGCATGGAACTACCTCTTAATTGTTGTTATTCCCAGGTTCACCTTGACTGGGGTGGTAGCACCTGTTGGGGTCCCAGCTATAGGCAAATATTTATCCCTAAACTGGAACAAAACACCATGAAAGTAAAAAAAATAGATTTTTATAGTAAAAATACCAGCAATACATTTGACTCTCAACAAAAATCACCTTTACAAAAATATGTCAATGAAACCTGATCTACAAACCGATTTCTTATGAAGAATACATATTCTATTCATATGAACTTATACTAAAAATCTTGTCGGCATTAAATAACCCATTGATGTTGATACATCGTAAAACAAAATAAACCAAACCAAATATGTATCTATAACACAGAAGATAGATGTCTGTGTGTCTGTCTGTCTCTGTATGTATGTATGTGCGTGTGTGTGTGTCTGTGTGTGTGTTATTTATGCAGAAAAATCGATAAAACTGAAGGTGGGTATGACTTTTTGCAAAAACCAAGGCAAGGTTACATGCAAACAAAATTTTTACTGGATGAGCTGATGTTCTTTGCACTTAATGCAAAACATAGCTCATGTTACGAGGTTTATGTAGAGTGCTTGATAGTTTTCCTGCAACATTGGCTTCGCACAAAAAAATTGAAAAAACTGTGAAAAAAAATGTTTTTTTTTTTTTTTTGTACTACTTAAAATAAAAACTTGAATAACTTCCTCCTTTTTCATTTGATTTTCTTAAAAACACGTTGCAAAAAAATTTGCCATCATACAAGAAATAAATAGTGTGGTTTTAGTCCTGCTCAATTCCCTATGTATAATGAAAAACCATAAAAAACTGTTTAAAAAGCCTGTTTTTCAGCCATAACTTCCTGGTTTTTCATCTGATGCTTTCCAAATTTGCCATGTAAATTACATAGACACAAATTGTTTGCGTGAAAGTTTGGTTTAGATTATTTCAGTTAAATGGATGAAATCTGTGACAAAGTAGGTCCTAAATTGTCTTTTCCTATTTCGGCAATAGTTTCTTTATATGATTCCATACTAAATTAGCATTCGAACAATCATTGATGCAAAGATTGTTTGAGAAGGATTATTGAAGTGCTAAAAGGAAAGAAAAACCTCTTATTAAACCCAGTTTTACAGGAAAAGTGTGAAGAAAGAAAGGGAGGCGTTCATGTATTCACACTTGCAGTTGAATCAAACACTGATTCTTCATCTTTTCATCTTTGTTTTTGTTTTATTATTAGATTTGTGAACAATTCCATACTATTAAGTTATTACAGCCATAGGAAATTTACTGAATATCTAAAACATTGAAACAATTTAAGCCTGAGCAATGACCACACAAAAAATGTGTGTGTGTTATGAAAACACTTCGAGTGCGCAGGATCACCTTGTTCGTAATATTATGAATTTGGTTTATGACAAGTTTTGGGTCTTGCAACATTATACTTGTTCACTCAAGAGACCCTACTGAAACAGTACTATTCAAGTAGGCGATCCTGAAGCAAAAAAATCTGTCAAGCTCGCAACAAATGGACACGTTAAGTAACTGCCACTGCTGATCTTGAAATCACAGGCGACCAATCATTAACGACCTACGTCACTTCCTCCTCACCCAAGACGATACAAAAAGAGAATAGATAGCATGCTCATCTTTTTTCCATCTTACGTCCACCATGTGGAAAGACCCACATTCTCAGTGAACAGTATATATATAATTTGAGAGAGAGATAGTGAAAAGTACTTGGCTCAGACAAGAAGTAATTCTCAAAAAAAATTCTGTTTGATCAGATTTTCATTTGGAAGAGTTGAGAATTTTTCATTATCCCCTCATGTTCTTTTTAGTGAATAAGTATGCAGTTTTTATTATCCCTGAAGATGTTATATATATATACACACACACACACTATTTACATTGTTCAGACTGTTGTCCTCATCTTCGTTGCTACATTCACAATGTTTCAGCTTCTTCAGGTGATTGGAATTTCAAACCAAACTCTTATTTTGTCTACCAGGGTAAATTGTTCTAGTTCCACATGACATACCTCTTCCAGATGTCTCGTTTGTCTCTAGTGATGGGACAATACCAATATTTTTACTGATTTTGATACAATTCCAGATACTGTTCCAATTGCAATATGGTTCCCGATTCTGATACCTACAATGATTAAAATTAATTATTTTCATGCCCTACAGTTGGTTTGGGATACTTAATGAACAAAGTACATTTATTAATAAAACATTTAGTAGAAAAGTGAATACAAAAGCTTATGAAATAAAGTTAGATATCCTTTTTATTTAAAAGATTGGGTTAGTCTAAACAGTAAAGAAAACAATTTCTTTATATAAATCACTTAAGCACCTAGCTACAGTTGACATATTGCTTTACTTTGATTATCATCAGAAATCTTAAAAAGATTTCCAAACTATACTTTTCTGCTTGGCATTGCATACACTTGCCATAATTGGGGTCTGAAAATAGTAAAGATTCAAATAATAAAAAAAAATTGAATCACTAATAAGTTTCACTATCTAAAATAAATTTCTCACAGCTAAAACATTTAATAATTTCTAAAAAGAATAAAAGTGTTTTATTTTTGTTAAAAGAAAAAAAAGAGGAAATGTACAACTCAGTAAAACCATCTGTTTTTTTGTTTTTTTTTAAGATATATAGGCAATTTTAGCAAACTTTACAATAAATTTTTTAAAATATTAGGAATTTGAAAGTTAAACAATGCTGATCATTTTAAAGTATGAGGTTCAACTGTTACAATGCATTAAAATAAAAATAAGATTAAATCTTCATAAGGATGCGAAGAACTGTAAATTTGTCTTTTTTGCATGGGATCAATTTTTTTCAGTTATTTATTAGATTATTAGAAGATGAAATTTTACTAGTTTTATTTTAAAATATTAAAACAATGTCAAAAGTGGAAAAAGCTATAGTGTAATCATACCAGATAAAAATGAGATAAAAATACCATTATTTTTTTTTTTTTATACACTTCTACTTATAAACATTGTATCTTGTTTCACTCTGAGGGGGAATAAATGAGAAAAAAGTTTGAAAAGTTTGAAATGTTTTAAATGCCATAATAATTTAGTGCAGGAAAGTTCAATTATAAAAAAAAAAAAAGAAAAAAAATACAAGTAAAATAGTATTAAATACAATTTTTGATGGAAATTAAATTTTTATGTTTTTTAATACAGACTTTTGTGTGAAAAAGCTTTTTTCAGGAAACTTCACATAAAAGCTATTTAATTTTTTTACTTAAAATAAAAATGAAAATCTGTTTCAAAAGTTAGTATTTTAAGAAATACTATATAAGCAAAATAAATCTTTAATAACTGAGACAAAATTTATTTTATCAATTTAAAACTACTATAAAAACAAATTGTTGTAATGCAACTGCTTCATCATGAGGACAGTTTATGATCAATTTTTTATGTGAAGAAACCAAATGTGACATTAGCAGGAATTTCATATTTCATTTATTTTTATTTTTATAAATTAAAAAAAATAATAAAAATTGTCTCAAAAGAGAGTCTGGCAGAACAACATGAATTTATTTTGTGTTTATGTTGCACAATTTTGATTATAATTATTAATAACTTACAATGTTTAAAAAGAAAATAAAAATAAAAATTTATTTTGAACTGAAACAGACTTTAAACTAGCAAACTTTATGGAAAGTTTGAGAACTAGGTAGAAACTTGCACATTTATTTTTTTTTTTTTTTTTTTTTTACACAAGTAAAATAAATCTACATCCTACTTAGCATAGGTGTTATGATCTATAGATTTTAGTTTTACTGATAGTTTAAAATCAATAAATATTTATATCTTTTTATCATTAGCATTAGGAAGTTTTTAAAAAAAAATCCAAAGAATCGTTTTTGAAATCGGAAAATTAGGTTAAAAATTCTCCAATTCTAATGCTGATTCTGATACCCCAAAAAGTTCTGATATCTCTGATTCTTGATTCTGATTCTGATTAATCGTCCCCCCCTAGTTATCTCCCTTTAACTCAACTCTCCAAGTCTTTGTTCACCACTGCAGTAGCTAGGTATTGAACTTACAACTCTGGGTCAAGTCAATGGATCTAACCAACACATTTATCTACTGGGTTCAATCAATGCTTTGTATCCACTGTCTTTGATGACATCAGTGTATGAATTTTTGGGACTTATAAACTTAATGTCTCAGTAACCTTTTTACCAGAGTTTATATTGCAATTTTTGTTATTATTGCTTTTTTCTAGAACTTTGTATTACTGGTTCCCATATTCATGTCTATGCTTGGCTAGATTAGGAAATTTTTGTAGACTAGCATATGTGCTGATTCCTTAAGTTTTCATATCTTCCAGTGATGTTCTCTGTCTATTATTTCAACATCATCCTACAGTGGGTGGTGATCTCACTTTTCCCTCTATATGTGGGCAGCTATGCCTGATTTTTCTATTTCTCCTTGTTTATAGCTTTACCACAGCTGCACAGGATGTCATACATACGGTTCTTAGTTAAGTTCCCCTCTATGGGGTGGGTGTCTTATTCAAAAGAGGTATCTATGAAGTGATGAACCATTTTTGAAGGTCATCCTGATGTTATATGGATAGATTTTTCATATTTTTTTCTGATAATCCTTTCACGTAGAGTAGGCAGACCAAAGTTGTTTTCTGAGTGTTGTTATCCTCTTGTACCCTTCTATCCCAGTTTGTGAGAGTTGCTGCCATGTAACCAGGGTAGTTATTACATTGTAGAGTGCTGCTTAAACTGACCCTTTCTTGTTCATATAAAAAATATGGAGACAATTAGAAAAGTCCCACCAGAAGTTGGGATGAATATTGAACCATTTAACATTCCTACACTAATGCAGAGACTTACAACTCATCCCTTCAGGCTTGGCACCAATTCAAGGAGAGCCTGTCTTGTTGCAGAATAAGTGGGACATGCACTTGTCTGAGAAAAAATTCAGTACAACCATTGGATAAAACAAAAACTGCAATCTGATATCTCCCAGTGGGTAAAGGCCTTCTTCAACAGAATTACTAATGAAGAAGACCAAGAATGTCCAGCATGACTTGGATAAATCCTTCAGGTATGAATTTGATACAGTCAAGGCCCATCAAATACAAAAATTAAACAGATTGAAATATCAGAAGGCAACATACAACGTCCATCACCCCCATTGAAGGTAGTAATCAACATCAACAACACCATCTGAGTGCATCAGTACTGAAAAAGGGTCTCAACTTCACCACAACCATTAGGCGGATACCATACTTGGACATCATTGCCTGAATCGAGGAAATAGCCTTGAACATCCCTCAGGTTCAGGTGGATGAGCTAAGATGGAAAGTGAGACAGATACTGGAGAAATCCAAGCCACGCAAATCAAACATCACAAAACTGGACAGTTTGGCAATCAAAACCCTACAGAGGAATGTAGACATTATCATTCCGCCAGCTGATAAAGGCAATGCAACTGCAGCATTGGACAAAACGGGATATACAGAAAAACTGGAAGATCTCATTAGAAATGGTAGCTACAGTAAAGAAAAGAAAGATCCAACAATGAAAACAGAATGAAAACTATCACAGATCCTAATCAAGAACAAGGAGCACTTCCCACCTAAGATATACAAGCAGTTGTCACAACATTACACCAAGCTACCTCACATATACAATCTCCCCTAAAATTCACAAAGGCTCTGTGTGCCACCCTCTGAGTCATTTCCTTGTAAATATAATTGACCTATTAATAGGAAATTCACCTTCATATGTCCAAAACCCTACCCATTTCATGGAAATAATCAAAGATACTCCCATCCTATCCAACCAGAGGATGAGCCTGGACATGGTGAGTTTGTATCCCAAGCTATCCATGGAGGAGGCACTATCTGTAGTCAGACTGACCTTGGACTTACCTTTGGGAGAACAGACCAGTATGCCAATAGATAACCTGATGAAGATGTTGACTTTCTGTACATAAACAACACACTTTGGAATGGGATCAGATATATATCTACAGGATGAAATCTTAGCAATGAGTTCATCATTATTACCAGTAATGGCAAACATATACATGGAATACTTCGAAGAAATGGCATTAGACTCTACATTATTAAAGCCTACTCTACGGCTGAGATATGTAGATGATGCCTACATACACCAAGAAAAGGTCCAGCTAATACTGGACCGTGTGAACTCAATAAGATCATTGATATAGTTCACAATAGAGAGAGAGAGAAAATGACAAACAAGCATTCCTGGATGTACTAATATCCCAGACAAAGCATGGGTTCAAGACATTGGTATACCGCAAGCCAAGATTCACTGCACAATACCTCAACTTCAACTCCCACCACCCATACTGTCTAAAGAAAAGGATTGTCCTTTGCTTACAACATTAGGCAAAAGTTGTAAGTGGCAACCCAGAGATATATGAACAAGAAATGGTCAGTATAAGCAGTACTCTACAGTCTGGGTACATGGCAGCAGCTGCCACGAACTGGGATAGAAGGGTGCAAGAGGATAATAACACACTCGGAAAACATCTTTGATCTGCCTACCCTATGTGAAGGAATTATTGGAAAAAATACAAAAGATCTATCATCCATGTATCAGGGTAATCTTCAAAAGTGGTTCAACATTTCACAAAGTGTTGCAAACCACAGCATACACTTCATTCAAACGGCTTGTGAGTCAGCTATGTGTAGCATTTGATAGCTAACCCAGGATGTGCTGTCAAGTACACAGATACAGAATTTACCGTTTTATACCATTTTACACTTGCGAATTTTGGAAGCATATTGCATCAACTATCTCTGTAAACAGAAAGAGAATTTTTTTTTCATTCTCTATTTATGTTCGGAGGGCAGTGAGTAAAATTTTTTCCTATTTTATGCTCACTAGGAACCTATGCACTTTGGTAATTGCCATATACCTTTTTTTTCTCCTTGTTTAGTAATAAATTTCAATTTTAGTTGCTGTCTCTCATTTAATCTTCCTGTATATACTTGAATTTCACGATGTGAATTTGTTTCATTTTGTTTATCTAAGAAAGTACCAATGTATTCTTCTGGAGAAGTGTGAATTGAAAAAGATCTTTTAAAGAACGTGTTTTTGTATATTTAAGGCTCTCTCTCTCTCTCTCTCTCTCTCTATATATATATATATATATATATATATATATAATGTGTGTGTATATATTTTTGATGATGTTTAATATAAATATAGGCAATTCAAAAATGTCATTGCAAATATACACTGATAGAAAATAAAATACTTTAAATGTACTCAAAGTTAAATACAGGTAATATAAATCAATACATGCATATATTCAAAAAATAGGTGTATCAATTATATTCACATTCTACGTTAAGACACTTTCTTTGGCATTACCACAAGTTTGTTCTGCATGCAGTAATACAGATGGTGAGTATCATCTTGTGATATTTTATTCTATGTTTCTTGAACCTGTTGATTCAGTTTTGAAAATCAATGTTCTTTGTTGTGACCATGAAGAGACCAATAGTTCGATTGTTTGAGATGATTTGCTACAAGTGAGTCTGCAAAGTTTGAAGTTATTTTGTTGTGAGTAAGTCTGCAAATTTCAAAATGATATGTACACCAATATGTATGTGTGAAGCACACACTAATGGAACATGTGTGTGACTATTGACTGCATGCAATAGCAGTAATTTTAAAACACAGTGAACAGAGAGAAAATATGAGACTTACTTTTGTCATTGCTTTGTATGTAGAAAAATCATTGCTGACATATGTGTTGTCATGGAATGTGTGTCATTGTTAATTGAGGCTGGTCTGGTTTACTGACTGTTCCATTTCAGATCTGGTCGCTGACTGATCTGTTTCAGATCTGGTTGCTGATGAGCCACTTTTATGGCTTATGGTGAGTCAGTGACTGGTTCATGAATCCTATCTGAGTTTTGCATGGGAATGTATTAAGTAATCAAAGTCATTTGGTGCTGAACCATGTGGACGTTGCAGAGAGCACATCACGTGACTTGTCATATCCAATCAGGTTCCTGAAACCACTTATTTAATTTTGGAGCTGTGTTTGCATAGAATTGTAGAAAGGTTTTTTGTGTCTACTGAATTTAGTAAGATTTATTTGAGGGCATCTCTTACTTATTTGTGCTTCATTTATTGGTTGTTAGGAGTCTATATCCTATAAGCTCATTGACTTTTCTGTTGTTGGAATTGCAACATAATAGGTTAAACAGTTTTTTGGACATATAAGATGCTGTTAAATGTTCCCGCCAAAAACACACAAAAAAAAAAGTGAGAGTTGTAACGGTACCTCACACCATGATAGCAGGAGTTGGGCCATGCAAAAGATTATCACTTGCATGAAAGCAAAACCTGTTCTCATCACTGGACACTATCTTATGACATCACTATATACATGCATGTTGATGTTATAGCATAAGTGGAAATCTGGCTCGAGGTATACGCACTCATAATCCTATTGAAAACAATTCCTGATTGTCAGTGTTAAATCTCTTACAGCCACATTTGCTTGTATCTATACTATAGATGTCATGTAATTTACTATAGTTGCATTTACAATGCATTGATTGTGACAAGCATCTGTACTATGTCGCTATTTAGAACTTGCTCTATGCATATAGGAATGTTAATCTGACTAATATTATTAACATCAAAGCACTGCTGACACATCACATCCAATTTGCATAGCAATTCTCCAAATTGATTATCTTGCCTCTTGAGAACCCACAATAAGATTCCTTTCACATGGCTGTAATTGAACAAAATGAGCATGTTTATTTCCATAGCATAACACCTGCTTGCACTGAACTCTTTCACCACAATGAACCTTATCACAGTATTCCTCACTGTCTAAAGCTTAGGCACAGATGGTGCACAAGAGAGTTACTATGTCATAAAATGGCCAATGACTTTGATAATTTTACCAGAATATCTGTCCCCCATTAGCAAGTATATACTGTACCAGGTCAATATTGATAGCATCCTTCAGTGTATGATAATTGCATTTTATATCAGTGTATAAACATTTCTGGGTAATAAATAGTAAATCCAGCACTGCTGATAAAGTTAAACCTGGCTATTGGTCTCAGAAAAGACCTCCAATCTATAGTTGACTGGGGCAGGAAATAGCTTGTAAACTTTAATGCCTCCAAAATGAAACTGCTCTCATTTACCCAGCATAGAGAAACCTTCCTGTGTCCCATCAGCATGGCTGATGCTCAACTTCATGAGAATATCTCTCTGTGTCTTCTTGGTCTCACATTTTTCACTGACCTGAGGTGGAACAACAACATTGAATTAATAGTTTCATCTACTGCAAGGAAAGTTGGTTCTCTGTGTCACACCAGAAGGTTTTTCTCATCTGGGTACATCAAATCTACAAATCTACCATTCATCCTTGCATTGAATACTGTTGCCATATATGGTCTAGTACTCACACTGTTCATCTTTAAGTTCTTCACAAAAGATGGATATGCAATGTGATAGGCCCTGACCTGGCATCTTGACTCCAGTCACTTTCTCACAGACGTGATATGGCTTCCCTTTGTCTTTTCTACAAATATTTTCATGGTAACTGTTTTGATCAGCTATTTTCACTGGTGCCACAATTGCATAAATTTAAGTGTTGGCATCTTGGTCCCACCGTTTCAATGTTGAAACAGTTAAATGTAACTGCCTCTTCTTTTCTCGCACTTCTTGACAGTGGAACTCCCTTCTTACTTACTTCCCTGATAATTATAATCATAAAATATTCAAATGTAATGTTAATCGATATCTTCTGATACCTTGATCTTGATCCCCATCCTTCTCTTTATCCATTCCCCCTGTAACCCCTTGTGTGCTAGTGGTACTCTGCCTTGCTTGGGGTGAAATGCTTAAAAAAATAAAAATATATAATTAGTTTGATAGAAAGATAGAAAAAGTAACTTCTTTATCTTTTTGAAACCTTATAAACTCAATTAATATATCTACTCAAATAATAATTCAATATATAACTTAAATAATATATCAATATTTTTTGAAGTTGCCATTAAAAACATTGTTTGACTTCATTTATTGACTGATTAGAATCAATTATAAAATCTACTTGATATTTTTTGACAGTATCTTAAAAAATAGTTTGTGTTATATACTCTGAGGTTATCTATTTATTGCTTCAGCATTTGTTTTGAAATTATTATTAACTAGAATTTCTTTATATAAAATGTATTGACTCTTGGATGGAATCTTATTTCTGTGGTAAGGATTCTTCCTGTTGTAATTATCCAAATTGTACATGAATATTGGCTAAGATTGATGTTATAAGAAAATGGATCCTGCTTGATTTGGGATAAGATAAGATGTCATTTTCTCTAGAAATGGCTTTTATATGTTAATGGTGGACAAATGGTCGGGCTTGTCACAAGGGACAATCTCAGACTTTAGTTCTGATTGATGTGTTGCAAAAACAAATCACCTTTACATTCATCTTTATGTGTATAAATTTAGGAAAATAGACTCTAGATGTAGACCATTATTTTATAAATATTTTTTATATTTTAGACCATTTGATTTTAATTTTTTCCACTTTGATTTTTTTGTTGAATTTAAAAAAAATAATAAACTTAATTCTAAAGAATATAATTAAATTTAATACTAAGGGATATTGACTTTATTAGATGAAACATTGTCACTCATTAATTTTAGTTGTATATCTCTTTCATCTTAATTCAAGTTACTTTCATTGAAACTTCTCAAACTGTCACGCTTTAGCCAAAAGTAGAAAGTCTCCAGGGAGACTGACACATTTTTTATCCTTGAAAATCCTGTCTTTGTGTTACAGCTGCTTTACTGACAAGGCTATGAAAGCCTTCTAGCTGTAGAAATTTAATTTAACCATATACTTTTCATTTTTTATTTTCTCTTAACATCTTGTTTAATACCATCTTTGAGGTTTGTTTATATGTACTAGTAGTATCAGCTCTAATATAGAATTTATTAATATCAGGTTCTTTTCACAGATATATATATATATATTTGATGATTTAACTGTTAGACAAAGATCTATCTTTCCCAAGAAATCATAGTAATTCAGATATTAAAGAAAAAGAATCAGTAGAGAGCCATGATCACCTATGTCCTGAAAGGACATGACATTTAAAAACAAAAAAATAGTATCATGCATTTTATTAGACTTGCTTCTTGGAAAGAGTGATTAAATATTCTGTTTAAGTATAAGGATATACCATAATCCTTTGTGCATAGACTATTATGGAGTATGAGGTGCGGTTAAAAAAAAGCAGAGGAATTCTGGTGGAAAAAAACCCTTATTTTCATGTATAAAACACCTGATTTTAGGGCAAAGAAAAGGACAATTTGTTTACTATTGTGATTCCTAAACATTATGAAAATATGATAATGAGTTTTAGGATCATCGTCAATGGTGAAACTAATTGCCAGGTAGTGGGGTGCTCATTGACATTTCCTTCTGCGTGAAATGAGTTCTATATTGAATCTGAAGAAATGCTGTGTACAGCCACTGCATAGTAGGATAGTAGGTTTCAAGAAATGGAGTGCTCTTGCTTTTCTTTGTGCTCTCTTCATTTCTTTTATTTGTCTTCTGGTGTTTTCGTAAGATTTTTTTTTTTTTTTGCGGACTGCTCTTCTCCAATTGGTTCATCTGCAGCTTCCATCCCCCAATTGACTGGATTGATTTTCGGTCCTCAGCAAGGTGTTTCTGATCCTTCAGTTGAAAATGTTGGGTTTTACATGACCTCTTACCAGATATGAAGATTTGTTTGGGTAGGTGAATGTCTGGCATTCAGGCAGGGTGTCCAGCCCATTGAAGTTGATGTCAAGTCATGATGGTTTCTAGGTTCTCCATCTTTGTGGGGAGAAGGAAAACTTTGTTGTTTGTGATTTAGTTCTGCCACATGTTCCACATGATTTGACAAAGTGTGATTTGATGGAATCTTTCAAGTTTATGGATATCTCTTTGGTAGAGTACCCAGATCTCACAGGGGTACAGGAGAGTCAAGAATACAAAAACTTGTGGACCATGAACTTGGTGGTTTGTAATAGCTTCCCTTATGCTGTGTGGGTAGCTTTGATTCAGTTATCAACATCTTTTTCAGCAGATGCATTTGATGTTAATATACCATCAAGGTATGGAAATTGTTCAACATTCTCCAGGTCCAATCTGTTGATGGTGATTTTGACTCCAGGTGGTGGTTGATGTCCCAGTTGTGTTTGGAGTAGAATCTTTGCCATGTTGATGGTGTGTCATTAGCTCATGTATGCTCTGGAGAAGTTGTCCACTGAGTTCTGGAGGTCTTAGAGTTCATGGATCAGGGTGTAGTTTTCATCTGCATAATGGATCTGTCACTCGTGCATTTGTTGATTGAGTCCTGGACTGGAAGTGAGCTATGTTGCAAAAGCCACAATAGGTTCATTATCAGGGGTTGATTCCAGAGTTATCATCTGGAATCTCCTGAAGCATTGACACCAAGTAAATAGAGAAGAGGATGGGAGCAAGTATGCACTCTTTTCAATTCTCTTGTGATAGGAAAGGAGGATGAAATTACTGAATCACCAATGAGTCATTCCATATCAAATCAACACAAATTATTTTTCAAATTTGGTACACTTATAGAACTCCATGATAGAAATTAAATGGTACCTATTTTACACATTTATCTCAAAGGGTTCCTGAACTATGACTCTTGCCAAAAAGGTGAAGTTTGGAAAATAGTCACAAAATTTAAATATCAATAACTTAGTTGTTTTTCCACCTACAAAGTTAAATTATATACCATTTTAAAATATTTGTATAGACCTAAAAGGTGATTTATTTATTTATTTTTTTGTTTGAAATATTCACAGTGTGTGGTAGTTTATTTAATTGATAAAAGTAAGATATTAGTTCATTTTATTTTATATAAAAGCAATAAGGAGAATAATTGAAACAAAATATATCTGAATGCTGCAAAGTTCATGAAAGTTTGCTTTTGTTATGATAAATACATACAATTTATTAGGTTGGCTAAGATGATGATTCTGCATTTGTTGTAAATGGCATTGAGAGAATTTAGTTTTAATGAATTTCATTAAGAAAAATTTTGTTTTAATAGGAACTATTTATATATATATATATATATATATATATATATATATATATATATATATATATAATCTGATGACAAAGATATTCTTTGTATATTGTTTTTTTATTTAGTTGACACGTGGAAGCACAATAAAAATTTTTGAAAATTACAAGATTTTCAACTACTCCTGTAGACTTTGTCAGTGTTTGAAATTGATTTTGTGGGGAATGGGACTGGATTTCAAATTCAGCAAACCTTAATGTCCTCAATGTAAGAATCACCAATCCTTTAATTGTGGCACCTGATAAAAAAAAATATCTACTCCCACATGTCAACTAAATAAAAGAACATAGAAATTATACAAAGAATAACTTGATAATTATTTCTTACATAATATAAGAAGCATATGTAGAAACTTGTGTATATATATATATATATTATATATATACACACACACACACACTAATAATAAATATTTTGTTCTTCATCATTTTCGAAATAGTGAAAAACAAAAATGTTTATATAGGGTTTGGGGGCTCACTATTTGCCCATAGTTGGGACCCTAACAGATGTTACTACTTCATGTCAGGGTGGGCCTGGGAACAACAGCAATTAAGAGGTAGTTCCATGCTCCTCAAAACCTCCCGATCAGAGGCCTTGCTGCCAGATGCAGTTTATCGTCATACCCAGGATAGGATTTCTTACTGAATGATACTTCATGATCATAGAGGCTGATAATGATCAAATCAAGAGCTTACTTGAGTATAGTCAATATTATATGATGTGAAAAATAGCCAGCATGCTTGAAATATCCAAATTAAACATGAAAAGTCATTTACACCAGCCTGATTGTATAAGCAACTTTGGAGTATATCTTCCACATAAGCAAAATGTTCAATTATTGGGACAAATTATAAATGGGCAATGGAAAGTGGATGCTTTACAGCAACATGGAATGCAATTAATGAAATATGAGTAACAATACTTTATTTCCTATCTTCCTTCAAAGGTAATGCTGTGCCTATTGTGGAATTCCAATAGAGTCCTTTAATAGATGCTCCTAGAGAACTAGTCAGCAGACATTTTACCTTCAGGTTACAATTTATTCCTCTTTTAGCAGAATTATCTTAAAAAGATAAAACCAGTTATGTGAAAAACTGAAAGATACCTGGAGTAGTTGTTCACTGAAAAATAATAAAAAAGAACAAATAAAAAAAAACTCTGGTAGTATAGAATTCTACAATTTCCTGATAAAAGCCAAAAGATAATACAAGAAATTAGTAAATATGTTGTTCAGTAATGTTTTTTTATAAAAATAAAGTCTTTTTTTTTTTTTAAAAAGATTTGTCATAAACTAAAACTTTTTTTACCATTTATTACAACCTTGACAATACTACTTGAAACATCATGTTTGCTTACTTGCATTAAATAGCAATCACTTGAACTTAATCAAACATTATTTGTCATGCCAACAATCTTCTTCTAAATCTGGAAACAATAAGAATTTAAGAATCTTTAAATCTCCCTTTCTGATTAATGCAACTCTTTTTTACATTTTCTTGATTGAGATAACCAATAAAACATTGCAACAAAAGTCTTACTGGTTTTCACAAGATCCATTTAGCAGTTTGTAGGTAATGAATTCTAACTTTTCATGTTTAATAAATGACACACAGTTAACCTAAAATGTGATAGTTTTTAATTTTTTTCTTTGATTCTTTTAGTCACTTTATGGTGTAAAAAATGTGTTTTTTATATCATTAAACTACTAAATTTAAAAATAAACTTTTTTATTCTAAATGTATATGAGAGCTGAAGATATGTTATTTTTTACAAGGGTTTTAGAAACCTTGAGAGGAAAGCTAAATGAATTCCAAAATAGAAATTAATACATTATTTGGAAGTTGAGCCATTTAAAAAGATTAATTGATCTTACCAGTTAAACTATATTGATTTCTTATTTTATTTTTTTTTTTTTTCAATTCAACCAAATTTTTAATATTAGCTCTGGATAATTGTAATCAAAGGATGTGAAGGCAACCATAATAAAATATCTGAAGAAAATTAAAATAATTAAGTGCTGCACACATTTTTATTGAGTGTTTAAAAACTTTCATAACATATTTTGAATCACAGGCAAATAAACTAGTTCTACTGTTTATGTGACACAGGAACATAGGGTTACAAAAAGTCATAACCTTAAAATATATATATATATATATATATATATATATATATATATATATAAGCCTAAATTTCCAAGAATGTTCTTCTGTTTTATTTTTTACTAGTTAGAATTGAAGCAACAGAAATGTGGTTCTACAGAAGGATGCTGAGGATACTATAAACTATATATGTGAGCAATGACAGTTCTAGAGAAATGGAAACAAAGAATACTTACACTTAACATCAGGCAAGAGACGGGATAAAAAATGCATAACATACTTAGTGGGCTTGGCTAAATGGATGGTGGAACAGTGTTTAGGAGAAATAACAAAACGTCAAAATCTATTAAGAGTTGTAAAGGACAGGAAATTGTGGAGAGCCATGATCGCCTACATTCTGAGGGGACACAGCATATGAAGAAGATGCCGTCATCTTCATGTCTTCAAAAGTTATACCTATATCTTCAAAAATTATACTAAATATAAAGTTGATATTTTTATTAAGTCATGTCAAAGTTTGACATACCAGAATGTAGCTCAACTTTTCTGTCCACACTTTTATTAAACAAAATCTACTTTAGAAAATATATTTCAATAGATTCAAATATCCACAAACATAACTCTTTAATAATATTATTTTGAAATTATAGAAAATTAATCAATTTAAATGTCCCCTAAAGTTTGAATCATCTGATCTGAGAGAAATGTTCAAATTAATAAAAGTTTTGTTTATTGACAACTGAAATGTTTTAGTCTGATCCATTTTTACAAATATATATTTTTAGTGAGGAAATTGTAGCCCTATTGTAATCAAATGGGCTTACAATGTATAGTAAAAATATTTTGATATACTTAATGTACATATTTCATTATTATCCAAGGATTTCACCATTCACATCAGAACCTATCTACAACAACTGACACTGGGTTTTCACATCATCTTTAAATATATAAGGTGCTGTAAATTTTTTGGTCTTAATAAAAGATAAATAATAAATATAATACTATTTGGTATTGCCAGTGCTGGGGAGACAACTCTAGTACAACAAAAAGTTAGGCATTACAGAAAAACCTTACAAATACACTTGGTATATTACTTTTATGCATAAATTTCAATTTGTGTATATATTTAAAATTTAATAATCTGAGCATAAATACCATTACACAGTGTTCATTTTAGTATTACATCTTTGTGTTCCTCTTCTTGTTCCCTTTCACATTAGGTTTCTACCATTGCACTCTCAGGCCTTCCTAAGGAACCTATCTTATCTCATAACCATTAGAGAATTTTGAATGGAATTCTTCAATTTGTCTAATGGCTGCATATTGATCTCAAACTTTAGTTTTTCTCGCATCACTTTTTTAGGGACTGTGGTATGATTCATCCCACCCCCTCAATTAATGAATCTGTCCTGAACATACACCTTCAAGAGAACTCTGCTGATATGCAGAGTATATTAAAGCTTACTGATTAATGATACATATTGTCTAGAACAGGGATTTTATATTTCAGGCTTTACCTTAGGGGACCCCCTTATAAATGCTTATGAAATTTATACATAAATATTTGCTGAATATAACATAAAATTTTGCATTAATGCAAATGCCTAACAGCCAATGAGAAAGCCGGAAATCGCAAAATAGATCCAAAATTCAAATCCTTTGGTTCCTTCTCTGCATAAATAGAATCCATTATCTTTATCAATTTAAGATACAAATTATATTAGTATATCAAATCTATGAAATAGTTTATTGAACCAATTTATTTCATGATCGGCCTATAAGTTACTTATAAGTGCTTATAAGTTGCATGTCACCCATAAAAAAGTCTTTGCTGTCCACGGACCCCCTATCTTGTCCATGCAAACCCCCTGTGGTTTGCGGACTACAGTTTGAAAACCCCTGGTCTAGAACAATTCTACTACAATTTAATATATTCTTGTAGTTAACCATTTTGAAAATGGCTAATTTAATCTGTCCAGAGAAAATTATTATTGACCCCAATGCATCTGATGCCAAAATGGAATATCGTCACTGGAGAGTAACTTTCATGAACTTCTTGAGCACATACTGCGACCAAAGTTCTAATAAGCTACACTATCTCACCAAATATGTCTCAGTACAAGTTTATGAGCATTTTGTGGATGAATCTTCCTACTAAGAGTATTTAACAATACTTGACAGGATCTACATTTAAAAAGAAGAAAGAAAAGATCTCTATACACTTGATGTCTACAAGGCATTAACTGCCCTCAGACTCCATTGATGGATTTTTTCAAACCTTGATAAAATTAAGGGCTGTTCATTTTCTTCAGTATCACCAGAACAATATCAAGCTGAATTGATTCAAGATGCCTTCATAAACAGGCTATGGTGCATGGATATCCAACAAAGAATACTTGAAAACAGCACCTTAACATTACAGCAAGCATGAGTACTAGATTTAGCAGAAAAAAATACTAAAAATTATGATGCAGTTGCAGTAAGTCAGAGACCTCTACACCTATTTTGGGCTCTCAGTTGTATGAAACACTAGACTCTCTGAAAATATCAGCCTTAACTAAATGCACATTGCATGTCTCTTGCCTCTGCAGAAAAAGTAATGTCATTATGCTCTACTAGAAAGGACAAATGCTATACACACAGAAAGCAGAGACATTGGGCTAAAGTTTGTAAAAGTAAGAAAAAGGGGAACAAAACAGAAACTTGTTTGGCATCATTGAAAATACTTGGCTGCTTATTAACTACATCAATAGAAATCACTGCTAATGAACAGCTACTAAAAGCACTGCTTGACATGGGGAGTGCAGAAAACTCACTTAATGCAAGCATTGCAAAACTAAATGCATGGAAAATTTACCCATGCTTAAACAAAGTGGTGGTGGCTAGCTCATCTCTTTCCATATAAATACTTGGATACTGTTTAGTTGATATATAAGTAAAGTGTACTCTATACCAAGGAGTAAGATGTCTACTAATGAAAGTCTATGTAGTCTCCTCTGAGAACAGAAAAAGTGAATAGTAATTGACTATTCTCAAACAATAAACCAGTTTATTTTGCTGGATGCCTACCCTTTGCCAATAATAGACAAGATATGATAGAGAAAATAGTCAAAAATGGTCTATTTAGTACTCTGGACCTTAAAAGTACCTACCATCAGGTAGCTATAAGGCCCAGTGATAAATCCTATACAACCTTTGAGGCCAGCGGCAAACACTATCAATTTTGCAGAATACTGTTTGGTGTGACTAATGGGGTAGCTAGTTTTTAGACCAGATAATATCAAAAGAGAACCTGCAAGGCACCTATGCTTACATTGATAATGTAACTATTTGTGAAAAAAACAAGTGGAACATGACAAAAATCTTAAATTATTCATGGTGGCGCTTAACCAAGACAAATGTTATTTTATATATAAAAATATAAAATTACTTGGCTATATAATATATAAAAACAACATAAAACCTGATCCAGAATGTCTGAATCCATTACTCAGCCTACTGGTCCCAAAAGATTTACTTAGTCTGCTCCGAGCATTAGGAATGTTTGCACACTATGCCCATTGGATATCATCTTTTTCAGACAAAATCCACCCTCTAACAGCATCAAACTTCCTGTTTTCTCCCATAGCAGAGAAAGCATTTAATGAGTTAAAGAGGGGCCTAGTGAAAGAAGACTACTACACCCGATCATATAATACCTCTGGTAGTAGAGACAGACGCCTCATAATGTGCCATAGTTGCCTCTTTAAAACAGTTGGGGGAGGCCCATAATCTTTTTTTCCAGAACCCTGTCTAAACCAGAATATAGGCAAAAAGAAGCCTATGCTATTGTTGAATTGCTGAGAAAAGGGAGACATTATTTGATTGGGAGACATTTTAAACTAATTACAGAAAAAAAATCATGATTTCTGTTCAATCCAAAAACAACAAGCAAAATTAAAAATGAGAAGATAGCCAGGTGGAGATTAGGATTCTCGTGTTACTCGTTCGCTGTAATGTACCATCCTGGTAAAGAAAACACAGCAATGGATGCTCTCTTGTGTATGTAGCTTGGTGTGACGATACATATTCACACTTACCAGATTCGAAGCATCCAAGATGTTTTGCTTGTCGGGCTGCTGTTTTATGATGGATATGTGCATAAAACCAAGCTAGACAGTTCATCATTTTGTCTGCTACATCCTTTCCTCTCGCAAGTTTGGTCCAAGAAAAGTACATTCTCCGACATTTGTTTATTTTACGCTGCTTGGCATGATTTGTCTAGTGGCAGTCTGCATGCTGATTGGTCAAGCTGGGGACTCTGATTGAGAACAAGGCCAATGGCGATGATTGGTGCGTTGGCTGTGTTTTTAGTCAATAAAACCAGTCTGGAACATTGGCTGGCAGTGCAGCTGAGACCGTGGTGACATGCACTGTTATAGAGTTCCGTATTAAGTCAACACTTGGCTGTTTGCAAAGAAGAGTTAAAGAAACTACAGTGAGAGTTGTGCCACTTAGGTGTTACATGCATGGTCCACATGACAAAAATCAGAAACCTTTCCTACTCAGTAGAAGTTGTGAAAGAATTCACCAAATCATCTAAGACTTGCACTGAAAATAAACCTAGGTTTTACCGTCCTAACACCAGCAAGCTCATAAAAACCATGCTACTCTATGAGAGAATTGCATTAGATTTTAAAGGACCATTTCCATCAAAAACTCCTAACAAATATATACTGACAATAATTAACCAATATTCACGGTTTCCTTTCACAATACCTTGCCCTGATGTATCTTCTACAATGGTCATACAAGCACTTTGCTCATTTTTTCCATCTTTTGGCTACATGTATATTCATTCAGACAGGGGCTTCATTTATGTCTGAATACATGTGGCAGTTCCTACAAGAGCAAGGAGTAGCCAAAAGTAGAGCAACCCCATATAACCCTCAAGGTAATGACCAATCTGAGAGGTATGGAATAATTTGGAAAATTGTTCAACTAGCAGCTGCTGATAAAAGGGTAGCTCTAGAGAATTGGGAAGAACTACTCCTAGAGGCCCTGCATGCAATTAGAATGCACCTCCACTAATGCAACACCCCATGAACAATTCCTCCCATTTCCTAGAAGTTCAACTGGAGCATCCCTACCATCTTGGCTCTCAAAACTGGGAGTGATATTACTAAAAAGACATACACAATTGAATAAAAATGAACCACTGGTCAAGTGATCAAGTGGGGCTTCTAGATGCCAACCCCTAGTATGCACATATCTGTTACTCTGACAGACTGGAAGACAAAGTCTAAGGGACTTAGCTCCAACAGAGAATGAATTTGGACCCACAAGCCTAAGCGAGAGCTGTCCTCAGGACACTTCAACTGACTACAAAGAAATGGAAACATGGTCTCCTTATGGAGATTACAAGTGGTGACAAACAGGTTTTACAGAAGAGAGCCCACCCACCTACCAATACTTCAGAGGATGAGCAAGCCACCTGTAGAAGTTTATGAAAACACTGTAGGATTAAATCCAATTCTAGTGAGAAAGAGGAAGAATCTCATCATGCTTCTGGCAATCCGCTATGGCCTAGCAGACAGCAAAGAATATCTGCTTGATTCAGAGAATTCTTCCCTCTGTAAGAATAAGGCAGTGGAGAATGTAGTATGATTTACCTCGCCCATTAATGGATCTGTCCTGAACACATATATTCAGGAGAACTCTACTGATATGTAGAGTATATTAAAGCTTGAAGTTGAAGGAGTCAGGTGCTCTGCTGCCTGGCTCTGCTTGTTGACCTCTCTGTCTTCAGACAGAGTGGAACCCAGATGAGGCTATGCTGAAGGGCAGAGTCTAATCTGGGGAGACAGCTACCCAACCCCTTGTATGCAGAGTCTACAGGAAATTTTTGCCCAAGACTACAGGCTTGGAATGTCTCACATGAAATAATCAGCCTTGTACCACATCCCGCTTGTGGGGAGTTCAGGTAAATAATGGGTATATTAAAGAGCACTGATAAGTGATACATATTGTCTAGAACAATTCAATTAATTGGGAAATAATATGTGCCTTTTCTATAAATATTTCATGATTCTTATGAGCTATGAATTTAAGCATACTACTAGATTGGTAGTAAGGTTACATAATTTTACAGTTGAAATGGCTAGATGTAACTGAAAGTTCTATGATAAGTTTCTTTTCCAGCTTATTGCTTTGATTTTCAAAAATTTAAATGCAATGTTAATCATTTTCTTCTATCTTTTTAATTCCTGTTCTTTTATAGTTATCTCTCCTTAATAATGTTTGCTTTTTCTCATATTCTCTCATGCTCACTAATTCCTTGCATCTTAGTGGCTTTATTGCTTTGCTTGGAGCGAAATGATTTTAAAAAAATTTACACAGGGAAATAACAATGAATATATTATACTTCCATGATTTTGAAGAAAATATTAGCTTCAAATACATCATCTCAAGCATTTTAGCATAAAGAAACTTGTAGCTATTAAGAAGTAATCTCTTCCTTGAAAAATAATATTTATTTATTTTTGTTCTATTTTTTTTTCATCAGCTTTTCTCTAATCCTCTTCAGGACCAATGAGTATTGGGCCTTACTCTGTCACACTGGCTCAGGATATTTTGGCATGATATTTGAATTTAGGAATATCTTTCAACACTTTGCTTTACCAAAGCTAAAAATCACAATCTGTACTACTATTTTATACATAGCTGGAGAGGGGGGAATAATGATATATATATATATATATATATATATATATATATATATATATATATATATATATATAGTTTAAAGGTATGCTGTATTTATGGGTTAAAGTACTGAATATCAGGGATAGAGCATATGTAAATATAAAAGTGTACATTGAAGTCGACACCCAGAAGTGACAGTCTGTTTCATGCTTAAACACAATCATCATATTATATATATAATTATAATTATTTTTTTAAAAGTATGATTCCTTCGCTACATAAGAGTTCTCAGGTTTCAAAAACGAGACCCGAAACCATCAATATAATTATTAAAATTAAATTAAATTGAATTAAAGTAACAAGCCCTGTTTCATCCTCAAGCGAAAATTTAAGAATCATTATAAGCGTGTTCATTCGTTACTATGGAAACAGCTGGTGTGACCATTTTTATCCATATATCAGTCACCTTCAGGGAGAGGTCAAGCTGAGGTAGGGTTGGGGTGTCTATTTCAAAGTGAATTATGTCTTTCTTGTATGTGCATCATCTGTTCATTCACAGAGAAAGATAGATTTTGGCACCATAGTATGTTGTTAAGTGTCTGGATAATTTTGTTTATTTTATTTGTTTATTTATTTATTTATTTTCAATGGGCTGTTTCATATATAAATGCGTTACACTGAACTATAATTTGTTTTTTTGATGACTTCATAAAGAGTTTTTCCCTTTAATGATTGGATAAGACCTTTATTAAACTATGAAATTTGATTTTATTTTTTTTTTTTTTTTTTTTTTTTTTTTTTTTTAATGCTAATTATTTAATGCGAAATTTTGTTGATGTTGGCAAAAAGCTGTTAACTCATGTCTATGGTTTAATAAGTTTTATTTAATGCGAAATTTTGTTGATGTCAGCAAAAAACCGTTAACTCATTTTCTATGGTTTAATAAATTTTCATTATTTAGAAACTTAATTATGTGTAGTTTTTCATGTAGGCATAAAGGGCATGGGTCATCCCAGGTTTTACAAGGTCTTGTTCTATTTATTATTTTCCATTTTACTTTTGGTGTTTTATTCATTTCTTTTAAATGCCAAAAATATTTGAATAGAGATGTCTGATTTCTACTTCTAATATTGTTGAAGGAGCTTTTATGCTGCCTCCACCTAATTTTAAATTCATTCTTCGTTGACCCAATGTATATCCTATTATTGTTAGGACTCTCAATGGATGAGATAGTGCATTGGTATACTACGGATTTTATGAGGCATTTATTTTCCAATGGGCAGTCTTCAGGGTTTCTACAATCACATAATCAGTATATTGACAAAAATAATGAAAAATTATGTCCTTATTTTCTCTTCAAGTTACATGTAATATCTATTTTAATTGCTGTGGCTATTGAAAGTCCTCAAGTGATGTAGTTTCTGTTATTTGGTACAATTCTTTTTGATTCTGTAGCACGAGTCCACAAGGTTTGAAGAAGGTTGTGAATGCATGGGTGGTGTAATGGATGTGTAAGCGGCGACAGTCGTTCACTTTCTGACCTGCTGATCGGTTGGACTCTCTGCTTTCGGGCGGGAGGAACCCGGAGGAGGCTACGCCGAATATCATAGAATAATTCTTTTCTTAAATTCAGATCATTGCCAAGAACATTTGCACTCTTGGCAATGGTCTGAATTTAACTCCTCTTCCCAATATATGACATATATCTGGAAAAATTATTGTTATTCTCAAAATATTGTTAATGCAATATTCACTTGCGAAAAAAAAAAGAATTATTCTATGATTTGGCTTTAAATAATCCACAAAGGGTTGATAAGCCATAAAAAATCATTTGAAGAAGGATGGTCTTCTCTAAGATCTGCATGCTTCATTCACTGAAAACCATTGTTAGACATTGGTCTGAGAAAGTGGGGGTAATTTTTACTATCTCTGTCAACCAACTCAAGTGTTCAAATTTGATAGTTTTTCTTGGACTGATTTGAATGTTTGACTAAAATAGCAAATTCAGATGTCTTAAAATAAGTACATGCTAAATTCTCACTTCTGTGGGCAATAAATGGAAATATATTGGATGCTGCAAGCCAGTAACACTCATCATTGAAAAAGCATAGCATTCACCTTTATCATTTACATTAGGTTCTGTCTGCTCTGTTCAACCATAAATATTTACTGTTTAGATTAGAAATCTCATCTTGATTATGATCAACTTGGTGGATCGTCTCCAAGCATTTTTCTACTTTAATCAACTAATCCAATTTCTACTCTCGCCTCCCAAGATTGCAAGATGCCTGTTGACTGCCAGAGAAAATGTTTCTGACAATACGAGACAAGAGTTTTACTTGCCTCACTGATATTAGCATCATCAATCAGATTAATTCAGATTCATAACTTGAGGCCTGTCTACTTACAGAGATAGGTTCTGAAAATGCTATGTCATTATATATCTCTTGGTATAGCTCAGTGGCAGAACATCAAATAGGTATCATTATGAAATTGTAAAAGAAAACATTTACTTAAGACTTGGCAAAAATAAAGCTGTTTGATATCAGTGCTACATAGGTGAGGTTATTTGGCTAAAATGTACTGCAGGGATTACCCCACCTTGTCTGCCAGAATGCCTACTAGATGGCCTGGCAATTAGTGGTATAAAAGGAAAGGATTCACTCTCTCTCTCTCTCTTTAGGCTTCAATATGTAGTAGCGATAACATAGAACTCTTACTGTCTGGGGAGACACTTTCTGGGCAGCCAACTAAATTTCAGCCCAATCACACACATTTTTTTGTTTGTTTTTTTTTGTTTTTTTTTTTAGCTATCTGTATACATATAAATATTAAATATGATTTTTAATTGCTCCACTTGTTGAATTAATTTCTTTTGAAAGTCTTCATCCTTATTAGTAACAGATTTTTTTTACTTTTTACCCCAAGCAAGGCAATAAAACCTCTAAGATGCAATGGGTTAATGAGTGTGAGAGAATAAGAAAAAAAACATTATTAATGAGAGAGAACAATAAAAGAACAGGAATTAAGAAGGCAGACAATAACAATTGACATCACATTTAAAGTTTTGAAGATCAAAGTTGACTGGAAAGCAAGAAGCTGGAAGAGAGTTTCATAAATGAGAAATGTGAGAGAAGACACTGTTAACATAGAACTTACAGTTACATGCAGCCATTTTAACTGTATTTTCTGTACCTACAAACTGGTGACCAGCAGCAATCTCATCCATTACAATCCTCTAGCACCCTCTTTGCTTCAGGTGAAAAACCCAAATGACCAGAGCCTAGCAGCTGAACTCCCTTTTGACTTAACTCTAACAACTCAGTGGGAGAAAAACTGACTTGTAGCATTCAATAACTCCAAAACTAAATGTTGTAGAAAAGAAAAAAAAACTGTAAACTTATAGTAGCAGTAAATGCCTGCAATAAGTTTCTTTTGTCTTTTGACCGCAACACTTGTAGCCAAATCACGGTTCAAATGATAGTCCGTTGTAACAGTCCAACAGGCAACATAGAAACGACAAAATGGGGTCACAAATCCAACCTTCATTTCTCACCAGCAAAAACACGTTTGTCTACTAAGCTCAGAAAAAATCCTTCTGTAAGTAAAAACAACAGCATTTATTCATCAAGAGATTTTTCTGATTGGCCACGCCATTCAAGGGAGGAAAGAAAATTATCATAGATTCTGATAAAGTAATAGATTTTTGCTAACTACTTTTGGTAATTTTTCTTTGGCAGATTGCACACAAAATACAAACTCTTTTTTTGAGGTATGTTATTATCTATCACTACACTAAATTAGTAATATTCCATTATCATTGAGCAAACTGAATTTTCACCTATCATGATGAATGGCTGTTTTCTGAAGGATGCTTCTTACCTTAAAGGCTTATTTGGTCTAAAGTTCAAACCAGACCTCAAGTGGAACTCGTATATATGATCCATCACTAAAGATGCTGGAGAAATAGTCATCCCTTGTACCATTCCAGAAAGAATATAGGAGCAATCAGGTATTATCTTTACAAGAGCCAGATCAGACTGAAAATGGAGTAATATATCAGGGCTTAAGTTGTCCAGTCCTCACTTATGAATTGTTTTCCAATCTACAATCCCTTTCCCCCAACAAACAAAGCATCCCAAGCCTCTTACTACTCTATCACTATTTCCATGGCAAATGTTCTGATGAGCTACATTCATTAGTTCCATCAATTCTGACTTTCACAGCTAAGACCTTCCATACCATGTACACTGCAAAAAAAAACATCCCCATTCCCTTTATATTTCATTGGTAGGAAGGGAGACAACTTAATCCCAAGAACTGCTACTTTGTGGAACAGATTCCTAATCATGACAATCTTAACTTGCTCAAGTCTAGGGTTAACCATTCTTTCCTACATATTCTCATAAATGGCATTTCTTACCTTTTCCTCTTATGTTCAACCTTTTCAGTAATTGTGTACCTTAAGTAACATTTTGGCCTTGTATTGGGTGAAAAATAAGTAAAAAAAATTATAGATTTGTTTCATTCCAATGTTTGGTCAGTTTGGCTTAATAACAGAAATTCTGATTTTAAAAACTTTTGCAATGTTATATCACAATTCAAATAATTTCAGTGAGAAAGAAATTCTAAGTTAAGAAATTAAATTTATTCAAGTGTGAGTATTTCCTAACTGAAACAATCTATATGAAGTTGTTTGTAACTAGTACAGTTAGATTAAAAATAGAGCTTGTTTATTACAATTGAATGAGTTTTTCCCAAACAACAAAATCCTTAATAGATCTGTGTACAGTAATGTCATTTTTATTTACGCTATTTATATTCACACTATTGTCCTCATCTTTGTTGTTTTTATCATATTGTTTCACCTGTTGTGTCTTCCAGCCTTCCTCAGGTGAATATTAATCTGAGTAACCTACAAGGAATTCTGAACAGCACCTTTTATTTAATCTACAGGGATATCTTATTTTATTTAGCTTGCCCATTTTCAATGAGTCCAAGTACACACTGCCCTACTTAGGTTGAACTCACAACCACTATGTCACCAATTGCTGGAGTAAACTTAGAGCTTTAAACCTAACTTTAAACCTACTGATTATGTTGTGACTGCTGCTACTGGCTGTCATATCTTGACTGCTTTCCATGTTTTTTTATTGCTACTGTGGTTGAAGACTTGCTGTCATTTGCCTTTTTTTTTTTTATTAAGGGCTCCCATATTGTATTTATTTCAATATTAGGCCAACTAAGGAGGTCCTCATAACCTAGCATATGCACTGATTCTTTCAGGCATCTAAATGTCCAGTGTTCTTCTTTGTCCAGTATTTTCACTTCCTCCATAAATGATCAACTATGCCTGATTTCATTGTCTCACCTCAAACTGCTTTTTTGTATCATTTAAAATAAAATATTTTTCTACTTCAGAATAACTCTGCATGTACTTATTTTAAGAATTTGAATTTACTACTTTAATCAAACATACCAATTAGTAAAAGAAAAACAATAAAAAAATTTGGACACTAGAGTTGGTTGACATTGACCTCTAAAGTCAACAATTTGCATCCCATAAATGGTTAATTTCATTGATATGCCATATATATCGTTCTCCTTTAATTATGTGTAAAATAGTAGTGTAGACAGATGTTTAGCTTTGGTAGGACAGTGTAGAAAGCTATTTCTGAACTCAAACACCCTGCCAACACATCATGGACCAGTGTGACATAGTAAAGCACTCCCTATGCCTGAGAAAAACCTCAATCCAAGAGTGTATTGAAAAAAAAGGCTGATGAAAAAATGGAAACAAAATAAATATTTTATTTCAAGAGATTTTTTTAATGATTTTTTTTAAATAGCTGCATGTTTCCTTATGCTAAGACACTTGAGATATTAATTTTTAAAAATTTATTTATTATTTTGTTTTTAATCCAAAAAATCATGGCAGTACAATATAAATATGTTCATTGTTCTTTCTTTCTGAAAAGAGCATTGATCTTATTTCTCAATTAATATATGACAAAGAACGTCAATAATTACTTAATCCTTGTTTTTATTATTTGCCTATTATGGTGAAACAAAGAATTTTTTTTTCTTGTGTTCCTCTGCAACCACCAAGTTAAACATTGCTATGTTTGTTGATGAAAACTTAGATTTTGTTTTGCATTATACTGAGATATTTTTGTACAATCTGTATTGATTACATCTGTCAAGCTGTTTTTGTTATAAATAATTAATGTAACTGTAAAAGAGTGTTGCATTCCTAACTATAATTTTATAAACTATTCAGATAAATTTGATCTCGGAAAAACAACAATGGTAATGAGTAATAATAAATCGGAGGTATTGCAAATTTTAACATGCTCATTTCTCTAATATATCAGAAAGCATTAACCTGGTGGCTTCCAATATGACACAGAAAAAGTAATGATACTAGCTTCCAATCACAGAAAATTGAGGATAGCTAGGTTCTTAAGTGGCCAGGTGAAAATGAATAATGACAACTGGTTTTTATATGGATACCATGAAGATACCCATAGTGATGCACACTCAAGTTCATGTCTGTGAGTGTCCTGAGATTGGTGAGCAATGAAAGCCATGTTATGCTGCACCCTTCTCCACTTATCTTTGTGCTTCCTGAGGGTTAATGTCACCAATTATGTTGAGGTATGCTAGATATGGTGGGCAAACCCTGGATTGAGGAGGTGGCAATACATAGTAAAGCAAAATTCATGACCCAGGAGTGGCTGGTGAGGAATTTTCATGAGCATGTCATCTTAGCTTTTCACAATCCTCCAAACTCCCCGAAGGCTGCCATTGTGAATACAATGGTCGGCATGGATGAGAATCAACTGCAGCGGCCATGCAGTTACTTCCAAAGTTGTGTTCTTGATTTTAGCAAATATTTTTTTTTTTTTCTTTTTTCTTAATTTTTCTTTATTTTTAATTTTTTTCATCTTTTCCCTTTTTTCATCTTTTCCCTTTTTTCATCTTTTCCCTTTTTTCATCTTTTCCCTTTTTTCATCTTTTCCCTTTTTTCATCTTTTCCCTTTTTTCATCTTTTCCCTTTTTTCATCTTTTCCCTTTTTTCATCTTTTCCCTTTTTTCATCTTTTCCCTTTTTTCATCTTTTCCCTTTTTTCATCTTTTCCCTTTTTTCATCTTTTCCCTTTTTTCATCTTTTCCCTTTTTTCATCTTTTCCCTTTTTTCATCTTTTCCCTTTTTTTGTATTTTTGTTCTTTTTTCATTTTCTCTTAAGTTGAACATGTGTACAAATTTTGTTGAAAATATAATGATTTCTAAAAATCTGTTTTGAAGGATAGATATTTTCAAACATGCACACATATGAAAGCCATTACCAGAAAGGTTTTGGTCCAACCTACTTCCCCAAATCTTAATAAATTGCTATGATTTCTTACGATAGTGGAATGATTTCTCATTACCCGCTCAGTTTTGAATTCAGAGTAGCCCTTCTCCAAGACTGGCAAGCAGAAACTTGAGAGCAGAATTTATCTGCCATTTAACGCATTGCTAATAGTAAGGGAGACAAATTCATGTCTTTCCCAATGGCATTAATACAAAACAAACTAGGCTTGTTTACTTATGTTTAAATACACTTGGTATTAAGTTGGTGCAAAAATAATGTCATAATAATGTCGTTTTTTGATGTTAAAAAATACGTCAAAAAACGACATTATTACGTCATTATTTTTGCACCAACCTAATATAATGAGGATGTGGCAAATATTTGAAAAGACTTTGGTAAAGTTTTCACTGATATATATCTATAATGCTTGTATTTTTGTATATATGTAAGTCTGTGTGGATATACCATGAACATAGTTATCTGTATTTGTATATCCATGATCCATTACATATAATTAATTATAAAAGGTATAACTCTTGAAAATATCATGCTCATTCTGATATTGTAATGAAGATATTTTGTGATAATTACACTATGATGTTAATTAGTAATGCGAGCAACTAAAATCAGAAAATAATTAATGTCATTATTTATACATTCTCAGCTTATCTGTATTATTCTATTAAGTTGTAAGAAAATCAACTGTAAATAAGTTTATTTACTTGGGCCACAGGAAACTTTGGAAATAGATAGAGGAAATTTATAGGTTTTTGATAATTTTTAATAATATCTTGAGTGCTAGTAAATTGCATAATGGAGCAATTTGAATTATCGATATATTTAAGTCTAGACTATTAAGGAAATAAACTGATTGCTTTTAAGATGCAAGATCCTCTTCATAATTTACTAATTGCTGAACTTGGTAGTTAAGCAGTCCATCTTTAGTAATATTGAGCATGATCAAAAATCTTTGTGTTTTATAACCATTTTCTCTTGGGGTCTTGGAGGCATAATCTTTCATTTCTCTTGATTGATTTTAAACTTATCAACATTTTAAGACTTTCATCCAAACTTGATAACCTACGTGTGCTTTCAGAGCTTTTAATATAGGAACTAATTTTTGTAAACCTTCACTGTATATAGAAATGTTGGAACATTATCATAATAGGCACTCGGTGAGGATTGAATCTGGTCTGAATTTTGCTTTTATGTTCTTTTATGTGCTGTATCCCTTCAGGGCATTGGCAATCATGGAACTCCATAATTTCCTGTCCTTTACAGCTCTTAATAAATTTTATCTTTTTGCTATCTCTCTTAAACCTTGTTCTGCCATACATTTACCCAAACTTGCCATATAAGTTATGTTTTGTTTTCCTTTATCCTTCTTGCTTTCAATATATCCTATGTGTATCAAATTTTCAAAGTCCTCTTTCCTCATTATGTGCACTAGAAATTTAAACTATCTCTTCTTGATGTATAAGTGTCTTCTTGTTTTCATTTTCTCTAAAACTTTGTTATTATTCACATGTTCAGTCTATGGTATTTTCAGCATCGTTCTGTAAAGTCACATTTGTGTTAAGTCTACTCTTAATCTTTGAGGAGATTTTTCAGTTTTCATATAGGAGGACATTTTTCTATATATCTTTTGCTATGCCAATGCATCTTCAGATTTCAGTGTCGCACTCTCCATCCTCTGTTAAAACACCTCCCAGATATTTAAATTGTTGTACTTGTTTGATTTTAGTATCTCCAATTTGTAATTTGCATTTTGCTAACAACCTTGCATTTTATTTTCTTGCAATTGATGTTTAGTCTTTTCTTCTCACTTTCCTTTAGTACCCTCTGTAGGTGTTTTTGTAGTTTCTTTTCTGTGTCTGTTATATTTTAACTTGTTAAGGGTGTTCCAATAATTTGGACCGATTTTAAATGTGAATTAAGTTTAAGCATCTAATGATTTTTTTTCTTTTTCTTTCAGATTTAACAACTTAAGTTTTTGAAAGACTAACATTCAAACAACATGTTAAAGTTTCAAGAGTGCAATTGTAAAAATTTTTCATAAATTCAAACAAACTGGGTCGATGGCAGATGTGAAAACATCATTGTGTGCTCGTCTACACTGTTCAGCTGAAAACATTGCTACAGTGCACAAAAATTGATTGAAAATCCAGACACCGCTATTCATCATCATGCACAGGAATTGAACCTCTCTACAACAATGTTACATCATTTCCAATTGCACTCTCGGTTGATCAATTATTTTGGCCAAAAAAATCACAAAGTTTGCGAAATGCATTTCTGTTTGAACCTCCATTTTCATAATAGACTTCAGTAACTTTAGCACGTTGATTGATTGTTAATCTTTCCATGGTTGAAATGCTAATTATGTTTCAGAGAATTTATCAAGGAAAATTTGAATGTCTTCTAGACTGTGTGCTAATAGAGCAGCATCATCTGCAAAGAGAATATTGCATACCAGCTGCAGACCAAGTTTCGATTTTGCTTTAAAATGTTGATGATTTTTTAGACCTCTACTTGTTCTGAATTCAATATTGACTCCTTCACTTAAGTCAGAGAATGCTTTTTCAAGCATAGCAGAAAAGCATAGCTCATCAGAGCAGTTACCATTAAAATATTTGTAGAAAAGACAGTGGGGGGCATATCGTGTCAATGAGAAAGTGACTGAACTCGAAGTGCCAAGTCAGAATTGATTACATTGCAGATCCTTCTTTGGATTTTGTCAGAAACCTCAAGATTAATAGCAGGAGCACCAGACCAAATATGGCAACAGTATTCAATGCATGGATGAATGGTAGATTTGCAAATGTGCAAGATGGACTTTGACATGAAAAACCTTCTGGTGCAACTCAGTGACCCAACCTTCGCTGCAGTAGATGCAGCTATTGATTTGATGTAGCCATTCCACTTCAAGTCAGTTGAAAACATGAAGCCAAGAACACACAGTGAAATGCTCTTCAGGAGTCTAGCATCAGCCATGCTGATGGCAGGTATGAAAGTTTCTCTATGGTGGTTAAATGAGAGCAGTTTCGTGTTGGAGGCATTCAAATTTACAAACCATTTCCTGCTCCAGTTAACCATTGATTGGAGGTCCTTTTCAAGAGCAGTGGCCAGGTTAACTTTGACAGATTTGCTATTGAGACAGGAGTAAATGGTAGTATCATCATAAATGCCTACTTAGGAACAGATGACTTCAGGAAGATCATTGATATGAAGATCAGAAACAACATAGGACCCAGGATAGTGTGAAAACATCTGGAAGCAAGCCCGTTCAAAGTGACCTTCAGTTTATGATTTGATAAAAGCCATTGGATTAAAGCAAGCAATCTTGCATAGAAGACCAGCATGCCAAACCCTGTCAAATGCCTTCAAGATATCAAGAGCTTAATATACATATTTAGTGATGGCTGTTAGCCCATCAATGGTAGACCTGGCAAAACGGAATCCATCATGTTTGTCAGAGAGTAGGTTGTGAAAGGTAAGATGCTACACCACTTAAGCATTGATTAAAGTCTCAAGTATTTTGCCGTAAAGTGGTAGGAGACTAATAGGATGATAAAGGAGTCAGAAGGTTCTCTAGTGTTCTTAAAAACAGGGACTAGAGAAGAGGACTTATAATAAACTGAGTAGTGTGAATGCTTTATTATATTGCATTTAGAGTGAATTAAGTGAATTTTATACTAAGCACCAAACTAATTAGATTATTATTATTATTATTATTATTATTATTATTATTATTATTATTATCATAGAGAATTATGGGTACATGATCAAGTGGTTTGAAAGTTATCATCCTGACTAAGAGTGACATGTTGAAATCATCCTGATCAATTTGCTAAGGAAGTGACTTCTTGATAATATCAGTCACAGGTTACTATACCAGCATGCAGCACCATTGGGTAATGCCTGAAAACCTCATCACAGCTTGACCTCAATCTTGTAAGTGAAGTTGGTTAGACAAACCTGTTTTGATGTAATCAATAGTTGTGTTTGCAGAAAGTCACAAGTTATTGAAACCAAGAGTTTGAGTATACTGGCTTTATTCAACTGCTGATTATGCCAGATTGTGCACTCTCTTCCAAAAACTCTGGCTTATGGCTGTATCACATTGAAACACCAGTTCCTGTATAATCATTGAAGATAAATGTTGAGCCTGATCAGTACCTAGATGAATGATCTTTTGGGAATCCCAGGTGTTTTAATGGATAATGGTTTGGAATTGTTAATTGGAGAGCCAAGTTCCAATTCCTGTTAGGTTCATTATATTCACTTGTGCACAAATATACTTGGGAAAGATTATCTCAAAAAACAAAAATTCATAAAACCTAAAAATATTTTCTGGCTTTAAATAACCTGCAAAGGGTTAATAATCCATAGAAAATGAATGAATCAATCAATCCCAAAACTCTAAGCATACTTGCAGTGTACAGAGTTTAATGTAGCTCCCAGCAAAGATCATATTTCTTACACTTGCAAATTGGTCTGAGAGAGACAGTGGATACAATGATTATTTCTTTTATATATTACACATTTATATATTAACTAAATAATACAAAAACAATGACTGTAATTTTCCTATCTTTGATACACCTTTATATTTGATGAAAGTTGATTTTTGTGTAACACCTGGCAGTTACTTTAAAGAAATGCATTTGGAATTTCTTAATATTTAAATTTTGATGTTTCTACACTGCACTGTTCAAAATGTAGATTGGCTGCCTTGTTGTTGCAGTTGTTTCAATTTCTGACTAAAACACATTTTCTAATGATTAACAAAAAAGTCTTCTAATTATTTTGGTTTGTAAGATTTGTAGAAGAATTAATCTGTTAATGTAATTTTCATTCAGGCTGGCTAAAAGTAAATAGAAATAAAATCCTGACAGCTGTTGCAAGTGATTTTATGGATGAGTTAATCTTTGGCATAAATCCATTGTTGTCACTTAAAAAGAATATTGAAATTATATGAAGCATTAATTCAATACATTTTTCATTTATATAAATTTAAGAATCATTGCTTGAATAAAATCTATTTTATGCCAAAAAATAGATAGATACATATTAACAGTGCATGTATTTATTTAACATATACTAGTGATAATACCTGTCAGTGTGTAAGTGAAATTTCTTTTCTTTGCTCTACTGTGTTACACAGTTTTTTCTATAAAAGATTAAAATTGTATTAGAAAAAGTGTCCTAATTAAAAGGGTTTAATAGGTTTAAACATTTTGGTACTCATTCATTTCATATATTGTATATCATAATTTATTTATTATTTTCCAAATATGCTATTAAAAAAGGTCAGTGTGACTTTATACATTGTTTATTTTTATTTGTTCTCAAACTTTGATCTAAATGCTAAGGTAGTTACAAATTTCAGGGAAGGCAGAAAATGGCTTTATTTGAATAACATAGCAATTTAATTATAAAAGCCAAACTCAACAATTGTTTATTTATAATGATCACAAGGCAAACCTGGACAAACATGCCCACAATAAGATGTAGTGTCAAAAGGATAATTTTTTTTATTCATAAATTTCTTAACATTTACTAAGTTTGAATCAGTTGGCAATTAGTCAGTGTTTTGCCAACCATTCCAATAAACAATATAATAAAGTGTAAATAAACAATCTAATAAATAAATAGTGTTTATTATTTTTGTAGTCAATTCTCAAGAACAGAAAAAAATGTATAAATTCACTTTCATCATATTTTGTTTTGATTAAAATTTTAATCATTGCTTTTAAATTAATAAAGATTGCTGAAGATTGAAGATAGTTAAAAAAACAAAAAACAAAGTGGTGCTATAGAAAAAACTGTCCTTTTGACACTAAATCATATTGCAGACATCTTTGTCCCTCACAAAATATCAGAATGGAAATTAATAAGAAGTTATTTTTAAAAGTTTAATTCTAAATTTATTGAATATGTAAATTAATTATCTTTATTAAGCTAGAACCACTAAACCAGACAAGATGTAAGATACATACTGGTCAATAGAAATCATAAAACTGCATGTGATACACAGTAAAACCTCAAATTAACAGTTATGGAACCAACAGACTCTGGATTTAACTTTAAAACTTTTCAAACTTTATTTAAAGGTATATGGTAACTTAAAATAAAATACACATGCATATATACTTTATTTACAATAATTTTGTATCGTACTGGGTGTTTTTAGTGCTTAACGAACAAATGTCTTTAACAGACAATCCTCCCACATATTAATCCATTAAATTGAGGTTCCACTGTATTTGACTAATTTTCAGTGAACACATTCACAAACATTGTAAATCTAATTTATAAAGCTCAATGTTAAGTTTCATTTCAGTTTTACCTAATATGTTAGATAGTGTTCTCAAATTGTCATCTATTAATATTAAGTCCAATGCTGTTGAGAATAAAAGAATTTGCAATTATTCTGTTTATTATTTAGATGTTACAGTTGTAATTTTGGTTACACTGTACTAAATATACATTGCTATGTATTTGAGAATAAATTTTTAAGTTCAGAATATTACAGGATATTAATAAAGAATGAGCATACTTTATTAAACTTGGGTGTTGTAGTGAAAAATCAAGATTGATTCTTCTCTTGCTTATAAATGAGAACATTTATGGCAAAGATAAGAACCTTTTTATTTTAATTTATAAGTCATTAGGCCTTTGTTATTAAGACTGCTATTTTCCTGCTTATTAATATATAAAACCTTTACACTTTTCTTAATAAATAAATACAATCCTGTGTCACTTTTTTTTATCACTGGTCATGCTAGAGCAAACATATCTAAACTTGAGTGAATCCTGCATGCCATTGGTCAAACATTTGATCTAGAGATAGGCAGGCAAATAATATATTCATGAGGCCTTGATGACATTATCTTTAAAATACTAAGATTTTTTTTTAAATTCTGTAATTATATATATATATATATATATATATATATATATATACATACACACAAAATACAGAGAGAGAGAGAGGGTGCGATGGGTAAATTGTCGCCATTTTATATTTTTAATTTCACAATTGTTTGTTTCTGATTTTGCTGACTGCACAGTATAGTAGGGTCAGTTGGGCACAGTCTGTGAGAAAAATAGCGTCATGGCACAATTCACTCCACCAGAAATTTAGAAATAGCATGCTGTACTGCATGACATTTGTGCCAGAAGCTCCAATACAAACATTTCCAAGTTTTGGGGTGTCAGTATGAGGACAGTGCAGAGGATTTGGAAAGAGTTGGATGAGTCTAATGGTGATTATGAAGGTACAGCATCTTGCAAATTTCACTCAGATCATTCTGATAAGAAAAGAACTCCTGAATTTGTTGGTGAGGGCCTCAAACTCAACACAGGCCTATATCGAGTGCCTTGAGGGGATAGTGCTGCCCTGGGTGAAGAGGGTGGCTGCTAGAAGACCCTATGTTTGGCAACTGGACTCTGCACCATGCAAGCAGGAGAACCCAGTCATAGCTGTCAAACAATTTCTGCATCCACATCACCCCTTACATCTGGCCACATAACACCCCCCAGACTGCAGCCCCCTTGATTATTATGTGTGCAGTACAGTAGAGTGAGAGACCAACAAAACTCCTTGTAATAACAAAGATGAACTGAAGGCAAGGAGTATGGAAGCATTCACCAACTTAACAAGGAGACTGTCCAGAAAAGTTGCAAGAGATTCTGAAATTGTCTGGAGGCTGTGGTTGAAGCCAATGGCACTTTTATTGAATAAATTTACTCTTTAGTATTTCAAGATATTTTTATGTCATTTTGATAAATATATCTGTTAAAATGAGATGTCAGTATTATTTTAATTTTTGCATAATTTAGATGACAATTTATCCAACGTGTGTGTGTACATATATATGTGTGTGTGTGTGTGTGTGTGTGCATACATTATAGGCCAAAGGTTTGGGGCCCATACTCTAGATTTAATAATTAATAAATTGGTTTAATTAACTCCTACTAAACTAGGATGCTGAAATTATGAATATTTTATTATAATTGTGCTTGTTTCTTCCTTAATTACTTAGTTTGTCCATCCGTTACACTCTTCAGTACTGATCTGTATTTAGTGTTTCACTGGCCCTGATTTTCAAAGAAACACCCTCACCCACTCCAAAGCAGTTAGAGGAGTGGCAATGGAGAATGCCTATAACAGTCCATTTTTATCAATTTTTTCTTCATGTTTTGTATATACATTATCTTGTATTTCTTTTGTGTATGTACCTCCACCTTTTTGCTGAAAAACAGCATAGCATGATGAAAAAGGCCCAAAACTTAATAAAAACATATTTTTATCATCAAAATGTTTGTTATTATTAAGAGGAAAAACCAAAGTATTTTTTGATTATTTTATTACATTTTTAATCTCTTCTTGCATGTTTGAAATTTTGGTAAAATCTTGTTTTTAAATCAGTGAGCTGGGTCATATTTACATTAGTGTTATTGCGCCTATTTTTCAGGTGAAAAACACATTGATTTGGAAATTTTTGCATAAATCAAGAAATTGCTGGAAATTATTTTTGTGTCCTTTGTTTTTCAGAAAATTGTTGTAAACAATTTTTTTACATATGTTAGAAACCGCTTACTATTTTTGGTTTTACTTAACTAAATAGAACCTAATTTTAGAAAAAACAATTTTTACTTTACCTTATCTTTCTTATTAAATTTCTATATGAAATTCTTATTTTTTTTAATTATATGTCATTTTGCAATTTCCTTTTAAATTATTTTTATATTTAACTCCTATTTCATAAAAAAGGTTTTTTAGTTTTTATTTTATGTTTTCTTTTTTTTTATTAATTTTTTGTTAGAACTGTTTTAAAACAAAAACATTTGAAAGATAGACTTGAATTCAATTCTCAATCTAATATTTAATTTAATTATTTTTAGACTTTATTTTATTCTCATTTGAAATTAGTAACTTTCAGTCTTACTTAATTTCATAAAATTTCGAAAAACCTTTAATCAGAGAAAGTCCCTCTGGTGAGCAATTAGATTAGTTTTAGATGATTGGTTGAAATCCAGAATGTCCCCAATCTTTTTACCGGTAGTGTATATTGATAGGTTAAACTTTTTTCTTTTTCTTTTCTTTTTTTTTAAATGAAAACCAAATTTAACATTTTCATTCAGTTTTTATTACATTTTAACTCTGCAGCAAACATTTCTCATGGCTTTGATTATCATTTTTATTCTTTCAGTAAAAGTTAATTTCATTTGGAATATTAATTTCATAGAATAAAAATAAAATGCAATAATTTTTTTTTTCACATATAGTAAATAGAATATTTTGATAAAGTTTGTTTGTTCTTCCCGTTGACTTAATTCAGCCATGTCGAACAGTATATAGCTCAGCAGAGTAGAACAGACTCTTCCCACCTACAGATGGAAGATTATAAAAGTCAGATTAAACTCATGGAATCAGGCTTTTGTTATCGATAACTAAAAAAAATGTATTTTATCATTACCTTTTGCAAAAACAGCATCAAACTAAGTAACCCTTGTCCAATCAACACCTGTCACCAAAGTCTGAATGATATACCTTTATCTTCCCACATTATCTCTCTTTCCTTCTTTCACTTCCCCTTTTCTTTTTCCCTTCATTCTCTCTCTCCCTCCTTTCATCCTCTCTCTCCCTCCTTTCATCCTCTCTCTCCCTCCTTTCATCCTCTCTCTCCCTCCTTTCATCCTCTCTCTCCCTCCTTTCATCCTCTCTCTCCCTCCTTTCATCCTCTCTCTCCCTCCTTTCATCCTCTCTCTCCCTCCTTTCATTCTCTCTCTCCCTCCTTTCATTCTCTCTCTCCCTCTCCCTCCTTTCATTCTCTCTCTCTCTCCCTCCTTTCATCCTCTCTCTCCATTCTTCTCACTACTATCTTCATTCTCTATTCTTCTTCCACTTTTCAAGTAGCTATAAGCCCTAAAAGAATAAGCATAAAAATGGAAGGCAAATTAATTCATGCATACTGTAGGTACCTTCAACATCTCCCAAATACCAAAAGAAATCAAAATTAATTACACTCTCAAGAAAATGAATAAATACATAAAATCCCCTTTTAAGATGCTTCAAATACCAGAAATATGGCCATCATGTAACCAAATGTATGGGACAAGCAACATGTAATAGATGTGGACAAAAAGACCCTGACCACTATAATGCAAAATGCAATGGAACATTTGTCATAGAGATCACTTGACAAATGCACAAATGTGTCAAATTTGAAGGAAATAAAAGGAAATCATGGTCATGAAATAAGGAAATGTGCCATTTCCAGAGTCATGAAAGATGGTGAAGGCTAAAACCTGAAATATGTCATAATTGAGTATTGTTTAAACCTTATCAAGTGCAACCAATAATGGTCAGCAGGATACATACATAGTACTCATTGAGAGGTTACTAAAACTAGGACCAAATAACCAGCAAACATTGAAAATAAAAAAGAATACTGGGAAAAATGGGAACCACCACTATTCTCCATGAAATGGACTCGTCAAAACCACAAATCCTTTCCAACAAAACAATGAAAAACAATGAACAAAGCCTGTTACCAACACCTTTTCAATGAGGAATTCCTCCCAAAGTCCTGATTTCTAATCTAACCACCTCCCCTCTGCTGAAGGATCTTACTTATAAGTGACCCTCAAGGGAGATGTCCAAAGAGGCAATATCTGCTTAAACAAAAACATCAACTTCAAAAATCCTCTGAAGAAAAAACTGTTTCAACAATTTGAAAAATAGTAACAAATAATAATCTTTTATATTGAAAAATCAACCAAGTCAAAATCTCCTAATGAATATTCCCAATCTTGAATTGGAACACATAAAATCCACCTGGATGTTTTTGTCAAAAGAAATAAATCACTTTATTTAGTGGTCAAATTTAAGTATAATTTGTTTCACTCTTTGATAATATTGTTATAACAAGAGTTTACTTTCTCTTAATCATTAGCAAAGAAATGTCTCAAAGATGCTTTTTTTTTTACCTATTGAAGCTAATTCTTACATTTTTTTTTCATATTTAAATTCAATTTTTAAAATTAAAAAAAACAGATGAGATATATATATATATATATATATATATATATATATATATATATATATATATATACACACACACACACTCTTCTTAAAATAACATTAATGTCAGTTCAGTCCTAGTGGGGATCTCATCCTCCTCCCCTCTTGGGATCCCATGGGGGTATGCTGCGTTAAAATTTAAAGAAGCTGATTTATGAGTACTCGTAGAGTGTGCTTGTAGGGCTGCTAACCCCGCAAGCCCCAAATGCTGTATTTTCAAGCTGTCAACTGTCTTTCTAGTAGTCAGTCGGTCTATTCACGGGTTGTCAACTGAACTGTTCTCGGCAGTCACTGTAAAATCCAGACTAAATATTCTTAAAATGCATTTATAAAATGCAACAATAGAGGTCATCAGTGATGGATTTCAGGTATTGCAACATCAGATTCATTCTGCCAGGTACCCTGACCTCTTAACAGGCCACCTCTCCGCATGTGATTTTAACAACAGGAAATGTATAAATAATCAGGAGGTAGATATTTCTTTTATAATGGCAACAAAACTTGCATTAGCCAATCAGAATTTGCTTGTCTGCTGTCTAGAGGTATAAAAACAAAGGCGCGACACTTTCTAGTTTTGCCTTTCCTGCACATGAGCCAATGTTATGGTAAGTCTTTTTTTCTTTTATATTGAGGGGAAAAAAAAATTAATAATATTAATTATCCTAATATGGTGTTTAATTCCTCATGGAATCGAACCCCCGTTTTATGTTCTCACCTTTACATCCTTGCATTCACTTACTAACCTAAGAAAAAAAAAATACTCAAACAAACCCTACAGAAAATTGAACATGTTTGTGAATGGCATGCCATGGGCCTTTATGGTTATGTGGTGAACAGTCCCATAGAAGCAAGCGAGCCAGAGTGGCTTGCATCTGGTGTATAGGAGAAAAAAAAAACGTTGACGATAGGTAGTGACGTGTGAAGACGGCGAGACCGGTGAATTGAACCAGCGATATTGTGATTTGTACAAGTGACTGCTGGGAGTGCAATAGACTCATTTTTACTACAAGCTATTTCGGCAATTTTTCTCTACTCATGGCGGACAGAAGTTTCGATATCAGGCTGATACCTGAATTCAGTGGAGCTGCTACCGATTTACCGATTGTAGAGTGGATTGAAAATGTGGAGTTGGTTTGTGAACTTTGCGAGATGAAGAAAGTCGAGCGGGTATTGCCACTGCGCTTGCGAGCCGGGGCTCTCTCTGTATATCGGCAACTGACAAAGGAGCAGAGGTCAGATCCAGAGCAGATTAAGCAGGCCCTTATAACTGCATATGCAGTGGATTCATTCACTGCGTATGATCAGTTTGTGTCACGACGATTTCGGCCAGGTGAAACGGTAGACAAATTTTTAGCAGAGCTGAAACGGCTAGCTTTGTTGGTTGGCGGCCAACTGCCTGAATGATGGATTACGTGTGCCTTCGTTTCTGGACTGCCACAACAAGTCAAGCAACTTCTCCGTGCATCTTCCAGAATGGACACTATGATGTTGGACCAGATCCTGACTCGCGCTCGGGCCATTATGACCGATAGCAAAGAGCCGGATGAGTCAGTTGCCGCAGCAGCTCAACAGACGAATATAGCAGCTCAACGGACGGACGACATTGTGTGCTTTAAATGTTTTGGTCCCAACCACCTGGCAAAGGATTGCAGGCAAGGCTACTCGGAGAAGACAGCTACCCAGACCCGACGATCCCGCCGCGGGATACGGTGTTTTCGGTGCAACAAGACTGGACACATTTCCTCAGAGTGCCAGGGAAACGGATCCGGGGAACAGACGTCAGCGCTGGTCTTTTCTCCAAGCAACTAAAAAACGCGGTGCTACCTATCATTGAGGTGGCCGTAGACGGAAAGAAGTGCACGACCCTGGTTGATTCGGGGTGCTCACGGACGTTGGTGAGCAAATGCGCATGTCGCAATTGGCGACCAATGAAGACGCAAGTTTTAACTGCCGACGGTAAGGTACTAAAATGCCGTGGACAGGGCAATATTGCGTTGAATGTTAGTTGTTTTATCAACCCGTGTACATTGATACCCTAATTGTGGATGGACCACTACTTGGGTTCGATCTGCTTCTTGGGATTGACGCAATTAAAGAATTAGGAGGAGTGCACATAAATTCCTCAGGAGAAGTTCAGTTTCCTGAAGAAGAAAGTAAGCCCCAATGTGCTGCTATTTCTATCATTGAACCCGACTTTGGTGTGGCGTTCGACCGTCATAACAAAGTATGGACAGCCTCATGGAAGTGGACCAATGGACAACCACCTATAACCCTGAAGAATAGAGTGGCAGAATATTCAGTACCTGACTATGCACAGGACGAATATGAAAGGGAACTGCAGTCCTGGCTGGATAATGGATGGCTGCGACCATACCCCGAAGATGAACTTGGTCCACCGAAGTGTCTAATCCCATTAATGGCAGTGATACAAGAGAGCAAGCAGAAGGTCTGCCCAGTACTGGATTACCGCGAGTTGAATGGTTTTGTAGAACCATATACTGCTAACGCAGAGGTTTGTGCACATAAGTTGCGAGAATGGCGACGATTGGGGGCCGATGTATCTTTATTGGACTTGCGGAGGGTGTATCTGCAGATACATGTGGAGAAGGCGCTATGGCCCTATCAAACTGTTATAGTGAAGGGGGAAAGATATTGCCTCACTCGACTGGGTTTCGGTTTAAATGTGGCACCTCTCATTATGAAAGCCATAATTGACGCAGTATTATCGCAAGACAAAACCATTGCGAATGCCACATCGGCATATGTTGACGATATTTATGTCAACGAGAGTCTCATTCCTGTTGCACGTGTGAGAGAGCTCCTGTCCAAGTACGGACTAGTGTGCAAGGAACCAACGAGATTAGAAGACGGAGCTAAGGTGGTGGGCTTACAGGTCTGGAGTGACAATGGAACTCTCCGATGGAGGTGAGGTGGTGAAATAACTCGCCGGCGCGTATTCTCGTTATGTGGAAAACTTGTGGGCCACTTTCCCGTTTGCGGCTGGCTACGAGTGGCCACTGCATTTGTGAAACGACAAGCAAGCGCTTTAACCACAGGATGGGATGACGAAGTTGAGAATGCCTCTATTAATTGCATGTTAACCGACATCATAGCCAGAATACGCGAGGCCGATCCAGTAGGGGGAGACTGGTGTGTGAGTGGCTGCGAAATGAACGTATGGGTGGATGCGAGTTCCGTAGCCACAGGTGTCGTATTAGAGGTAGATGGAAACGTTATTGAGGATGCATCGTGGCTACGCCCGGTTGGAGATGCTAAGCACATCAATTTGGCCGAGCTAGACACAACGATAAAGGGTATAAATTTGGCTCTTCAATGGCAAGTGTCAACAATACATCTTTTTACTGATTCAGCATGTGTTCATCAGTGGATTTCGAACACCTTAACTGGCAAGGCTCGAATAAATACGAAGGCGTCTGGTGAAATGTTAGTGCGGAGACGGCTAAACACACTTCGCGAGCTTGTAGCTGAATATGGCTTGACGGTGGACATAATACTGGTCAAATCCAACATGAATCTGGCTGACCGTCTGACCAGGGTGCCAAGAAAGTGGTTAAACTTACACAAGGAGGAAACGGAGCCAGTGCATTCAGTATGTGTTACTGCAACAACCAAGATGGACGCACGTGAAGTGGCTAATGTCCACCAAAAAACCGGACACCTAGGCATAAAAAGGACCCTGTACTTTGTCAGGTTGATAGACCCTTCAGTATCATCAGAAGTGGTAAAAGCCGTTGTCAAGGAATGTGAGGCGTGCCAAACCATTGACCCGGCTCCAGTGCATTGGCGAAAAGGAAAGCTGAACGTGCGGGACAACTGGAATAGGTTAGTGATAGACATCACTCACCATGGTGGTAAGCATTTTCTGACAATTATTGATTGTGGGCCTTCTCGGTTCGCAATATGGCGTCCACTACGTCAACAAGATTCTACTGGCGTAGTTCAGCAGTTAGAGGCAATTTTTTATGAACGGGGTCCACCACTTGAGATATTGACAGATAATGACACAGCATTCACGTGCAAACATTTCAAGAATTTTTTGAGTGATTGGGGTGTACGGTTGTGGTTCCGGTGTGCCTATGCACCTGCCGGGATTGGTATAGTAGAAAGAAGTCACCGAAGCATCAAAACCATTGCAGCTAGAAAGCAGTGCTCTATACCAGAGGCGGTTTACTGGTATAACGTTACACCTAAAGATAATCATTCGCCTAGCACTGCACCTGCTGATGCACTTTATAGGTATCATACCCGTGTCTGGGGCATCGAGGCTATGTCCCCCATTGAATCGCAGAATATTCAAGGAGCATATGAAGTGGGAGACGTCGTTTGGGTGAAAACTCCACATGGGAGGTGCACGACTAAATTTAGAATGGGTCACGTGACTCATGTTAATAGCCCACAGTCAGTGCACATTGATGGAGTTCCACGTCATGTGAAGGACTTGCGTCCCTTTATAGGAACGGTCCCGACAGATACACAGGACAGTGATTCTGAAGAGAGTGAGCGGTTAGTACAGTTGAGATCAACCCCGTTAGGAGACACTGATCACTCGCTTGATACTGAATCTGTTATAGACGACTCCCCAACTGTTAGCGTCCCAAATAATAATGTGGTACATCCTGCTAGCTCCCCTGATGACAGTTCATCTGAAGATGAAGCTTGTGTTGCTCCACTTCCTCGACAAAGTACCCAGCAAAAACGACCTGCTCGCGACTGTATGTTTTGTGATCATGAGATCAGGGGGAAGTGTGGTGAACAGTTCCGTAGAAGCAAGCGAGCCAGAGTGGCTTGCATCTGGTGTATAGGAGAAAAAAAAACATTGACGATAGGTAGTGACGTGTGAAGACGGCGAGAACGGTGAATTGAACCAGCGATATTGTGATTTGTACAAGTGACTGCTGGGAGTGCAATAGACTCATTTTTACTACAGGTTATGAAGAGTCAAAATCAACGGGGAGATATTCCATCATGGAGAGATTGTATTGTATTCAGTTAACATTAAAACCGATGGCTTTGTGGGTTGGAAGCTAACTTTTCTTGGTAAAGAAAACAATGTAAAAAAAAAAAAAAAAATAAGATAAAATAAAAAGATTAATTCTTCTAATCAATTGGTCTATGGCCCCTCGCCAGCTAAGGACTAACTGCAGTGTTTTAAAAAAAAAAAAAAAAAAAAGGGGTGCAAGCTAATTTACCAATAAATGGTGGAGAGAAAGAGTGAGGAGAAAAAAAACGCTTCATTCAATGAATGGATTTATTCATTCTTTAATCCATGGATCATTCCTTTTCAACCAAATCCACCAGGATCCTTCTTCAACTGCATCTGAGCTTTCTTTTAGCACTTTCTTTTTTTCAGCTCCCACAATTCCAATTTTTTCTAATGCTTTGCTCAGTGAGCGTCCCACAAAACCTCTGCACCTAATTTCTATTGGATCCAACAATTTTGCTGGCACCTTTTAACCAATTCTTGGTATTTCTCATGCTTTCTTTCATTGGTCAGTGTGATGTTTTCTTCCCAAGCAACCGATAATTCCCAAATTATTAACTTCTTTGTGCTATTCAAATAAATTAATAGATCCAGGTGAAGTGTTGTCTGTACTATATGACTTGGGAACTTCAATTGTTTTTTCAGGTCCATGATCAGCTGCCAGTCAGGTGCTGTTGAAATGTTTGGAGTATTCTTTTCAGACCCTGTTTTCTTTTCCACAGTCTTAATAAAATGTATTAGTGGCTTTCTTAACCCTGCTTTATATTTGCACGACCTGATGGCTTTCATGACTGTGTTTGCTAAGGCTCTGAGGACTTGGTCATGGTGCCAACGATACTGACCATCCTCTAAAGCCTTGGGGCAGCTGCTTAATAAGTGCTGCAATGACCCTCTCTTTCCATGTAGAGCACAGTTGGGCGTTTCATTCATTCAAACAAGTAATGTTTCCAATTAAACCATTTAACAATAGCAGTCAAAAAAAAAAGCATATAGAATTTAGTTAAGAGAAATGTATATTTCATCAGGATAATTCTAGATAATATGTATTATTATAGTTTCACTGTGAATTTTTCATTCATCCATCCTATTTTCCATAGATTGCATATTTTGGTAATTTATTCTAGAGCTTAGTTTTTTTAATTATTGCAAAAATCACAAAAAGAAGTTTTTGGTTCAGGAACATAAAAAGTTATGGGAGGATGAAATCATCATGACCAGACAGATCAGGTTAGAATCATTTGTGATAACAGAAAAACAAGATTGGCTTAAATTACATATACATTCAATACAGACTGATGAGTTAGTAGCCATGGTCAAATTCAAAAACAAATAACAGAACTGTCCAACAAACAGAATTGACAAAGTTTACAATAAAAAGAAAGAGTGAAAAATGAAATAATATCAAACAAGAAAACAATATATACAAAAGCAAATTTGCTGGTAAGAAACTACGAATTGGCGTCTACACACAAAATCAAGGTCAAACAAGCAAATGCAGTGTTCTGAGTCAAGTCAAATTGTAAACCAACCTATTTTATTGGCTAAGAAAAATCTCCCAGCATGCATTTTGTGGATTTTTGTCTATAAAAGGTGAGAGGCAAGTGTTTTGCAGTTATTCTCCCAACAAAGTGAAATGAACACAGACAAAAAGCCAAAACATAAGTTACATATGACCAAAGTATTGCTAATTTATAAACCAGATGCATATCTAGCAAGTCAATCCAATCTTACAATTCTGGAATATAGTAGGGAGTGCAATTTTGGACTATCTTTTGTTCCTCTACACAAGCTTTAACTGAACATTGCAACAGTTTTCTGGGGAAATTCAACAGACACTATTCTGGACAGATTGTTCAGAACCCATTTGAATTTTGAACTGCCTGCTGTTCCTCTGCATAAACTTTAGATTATTGGGATACCATTATGCTTCTCAGAAATCTAAACCTTCCAAAGTTGTGTAATGAAACTTGCTTAATTGTGAAGCAGTTTCTCCCATATCTCATTGAGGCAACTCTCCTAACCCAAGTAGACAAAAAAAAAAAAAAAAAATATGTATTCCTGGGAATGACAATAAACTACATCTGGCAGCATGGCATCTGTAGGATATTGGAGGTTTTGAAAAATGTGGATGCACTTGATTGCTGTTGTACTTACGTCCACCCTGACCAGAGGTGGTAGCACCTGTTAGGTTCCCAATTATCAAAAATAGTGAACTCTCAAACAAAAATAACACTATGAAAGTATAAAAGTACATTTTTATAGTAAGAATAACAGCAATACATTGTTATATAAAAAATTACTAACAATACCTATTTATAGTAAAAATTACCAACAATAAATTTTTAAAGCAAAATGACCAACAATACATTTTGTCTGGCATACAACTGCATTCAAAATATTTAGATTTTGGCATTAAATAACCCATGAAAGTTGATATGCCACTAAACAAAATCAAGCAACTAACTCCATAAACTTAATAGAATTGGTCTTTTAATTCAAGCAATTTCTAGATATTTCCTTCATAATAGTTTGAAACATGTAAATTAAAATGAGGATTTTTTTAATCATTTCACCCTGTGAAAGCCATTAAAAGCCACTACAAGGGGTTAATGAGAGTGAAATAAACAGAGTATACTAAAAGAACAGGATTCAAGGAGACAAAAGATTATGACTGACATTGCATTTGAATTTTTGAAGATTGTATTTGAGAGGAAAGCAGGACGCCAGGTTCTGCAAGTGCAGAAGATACTATTAGCATATAACTTGCAGTTATCATTAGCAATTTCAACAATAAAATTATGAAACCTAGCTACCAATCTAGTACTGCACTTAAATTTGTGAAGTTGAGTGACCAAAGAGGAAAATTTATCAGAACAATTAACATGAAAATATAGAAAACGTACTGGGAATCTATGGTGGGAAAGTGACTGAATTGTGACTGACTGATTGAACTTAAGCCAATGTTAGTTTCATTTTATATAACTCGCTGTTTATGTAGCCCATGTTATCAAGGGTAGGATTTATTAAACAAATACATCAAAACTTTCATTCTTTTTAATGATTAAATATAAAGTTGCAGAGCAGATTGCAATATTAGTAGAGAGAAAGATCATTAAGAAAATAAAAATTATGGTACTATTTTAGTATGAACTGCATCTGAATTCAATGTTTATAGAGGAATTTCTGTCAGTTATTATCACATTCTTTTTTGACCCTTGTATGTTCTGGCCTTCTTCAGGTGCCTGCCAATCCAGGTAACCTTTTGAGCTGAAGCTTTTATTTAATCTAAAGGTTAGATTGTTCTCATTCTGCTGTACATATCTCAGGATATCATGTTCTTTTTTTAGTACTGCACATTTATTGCTAACTCTCTTTCCACTTAAACCATGGGACAATAGGCTTAGTAGATTAAAGTGTTGACTTGTGAAATTGTAACAGTAATTGTGAGTTCAATCTCTGTGCTGGATAGTATGCTCAGACTCAGTTGAAACAAGGCTAGTAATAACTGAGCTGTACTAAAAAAGAACAAAATATCTCTAGATATTGTTAACAGAACAAGGACAATCTGTCCCTGTGGATTAAAAAAGGATTCAGCTCAAAATTCCCTAACAGTTACCAGATTCAACAAGTACATGAAAAAAACTGGAAAGCACAAAGGCTGGACTACTGTGATAATAACAGCAAATAGGATATTTGTTCTAATCTAAATAATGTAAGTATAAATATTATGTTTGGGATTTTCTTATGACTTTCCCTATTGATTTTCTGCTTCTAAACCACTCTCCTGCTTCGACTTTACTTATTTTCTGCATTAAAACAACTAAGTATTTGAGGTAATGTGTAATGAAGAACACAGGAGCTTATCACGCCAATTGAAACACCCATGTGTTGTAGGTATTCTCTGCAAAAAATGCTTAAAGTCATGTCCTTGTTTCAAGCTCTTTCATAGAGAGCTCAGCAGCTGATGCAAATTTCTATTTTTCCACTTATGACTAATTCAGTTGTGCATAAGCTCCTGCTGTTGAGAGGCTGGTGGTCAAAATTTGAAATAGAAATTGGTTTTACTTTCCTGTGTGCAGTGTGTTTATTTTTTTGTGACCTTCAACTCTTGACATCTGCATATATTACAACATAATGGAAAAAATTTAGAAAGTAAACACCAAATTTTGAAAACTTGAATTTTATTTTCTTTTACCTAAGTGTCAGTATTTAGTCTTTGTAGTGGATTGAAAGTGATGAAAAAGGAATTGTCAAAAATAGCAAAATATAAAAAACAGCAGTGCACTTGATGGATTTGCTCTCTCCCATTTGTAGAAATGAGATTCCCTGTGCCTTTTCTATAAATCCTTTCATGGTAATTGTTCTGATGAACTTTCCCCTGTGGTACCTAGACTTTATGAATTTAAGTGCAGTACTAGATTGTCAGCAAGGTCTCGTCATTTTACAGTTAAAATGACTCAATTTAACTATAAATTCTCTGCTCAGAGTTTCTATCACACTTCTCACTTGTGGAACTTCTCTTCTGGCTTCTTGCTTCCTAGTCAATTTTGGTCTTCAAAAATGTTAATGCAGTATCAATCATTATCTATTGTTTTTTTGTTTTTTTTAATTTTTGTTCTTTTAATAGTGTTAAAATATGGCACTTGACGAATTAGATCAATACATGACTGCTTTCTTTTTTTCTTTTTTTGCTGACAAGGTAGGTCACTACACCATTTTTGGTTATATTACCCAATGATTTCAGAATCATGATAGATGCAGCTCAAAGGAAGCCACATTTGTTGGATGTTCTCCTTAGTGGAAGGTTCTATCACCTCTTCATTTCTAGTTGAATTATCTACTTCTGGAAGTGGTGAAAATCTCATTAACCAAGATTAAATGTTGGCTAATGTTCCATCTCAAACTTGGCTGTACATTAGTTTTACAAGGCTTTTACTCTGACAAAGTCCCTTACCTTGTAGGTTGTAATTCATGTTTTGAGATTTGTTGCTGGCTTTATATTGGATCCCTTCATCAAACTTCATGTAAATGAACTCTGCTTTCTAGTTCGATTGAGAGAAGACATCTTTCTGAGTCATGTTGAATATATTTCCTGAATAGACCACTTCTTTCTGGTATACAATCATTTTCATGCTTCTATTGACAATGTTCTACTATCCCATTTCCTGTAGAGACATGCATATATCAGAAACATAGGTGCACACTCCCAATCTTCTGATTAGGTCCTGAAATTTCTGCTGCAGAACAGTGTCATCATCCATGAGGAGCTCAAGCAGTGAACCTCTGTCATAAAAAAACAGACTCCAGTTGACACATAACACTCAATGAACCAGAAACAGCCACACAATAAAATTATGACAAACCATATTCAATAAGTGTTAGATAAAGTTGATTGCTATAGTGGGCTCTATCAATTGTTAATCTCTACCAAGA
>OZ010579.1:103968060-104175560 GCA_963932145.1 Acanthosepion lycidas
TTCTTTTTTTTTCTTTTTATTTTTCTCTTTTTCGTTTACTTTTTTCTTTTTCTTCTTTTTCTTTTTTTACTTTTTTCTTTTTTTTCTTTTTCTTTTTTTACTTTTTTCTTTTTTTTACTTTTTCCTTTTTTTTCTTTAATCGGGCAATTTTCTTTCACTTAAAGTGTATGTTATAATAAAGTCATATTAATTGGGAGTAGTCAAGTGAAAAAGTTGTAATTTTGACCAATGTTTTGATCTTTTTCTTCTCAACAATTTTACTCTAAAAATAATCATGCTTGTTAGTGTACCAGGTAATGATTTTAATTCCTGTTCTATTACAACTAGTGTATTAGCCTAGAAGCTTTTTGATTCAGTTTCAATTAGTTTTCATTCTATTTGCTTTTATCACCTCATTGAACAATCTTTATTCAGTAGTTATTTTTTAATTCTAGAAATAATGAGATTTGTTGTTGTGCACTTATGCATATTACATGCATGAGTGGTTTAAAACATTAGCATTTTGATTATGAGAGTGGGCATCTGTAACAGGGATTAGCTAGACACCCTACAAACAGGCATACATAGAAACAAGCAGCCAACCATTACATACATACATATGACTTGAAAATATGGATTAAATCCAATAAAATGATTAAATAAGGAAACATGGAACAAAACCTTTATAAATGTTCATGTTTTGTTGTTTATTTAGCTTCATCAGAAATTTTTAGGAATGGGGCAGTGCAGAGATGTTTAATTTTATTTATTGTTTTTTAATAATTCTATGATGTTTTCATCTCTAGAATCACATACAAAATACTGAAGAGAATGACAGGCATCTTCCCAAAACTCATCCATAACCTGACCAATACAACAATGAATTAAAAAAATGAAAATATCTCTGCTTTGCGTCATTCCCAAAACTCCCAATATCTATCTATCTATCTGCACACACACACACACGGCCCTAGACTTATAACAGAGTTCCTTTTCTATGATACAACACAACACTATTTTCCATATAAGTTGGAATATATCATGATTTTCCGGGAATAAATGCTTACACTACTAACCTATGTTAATGCAATAGTAAAGTAATAATCTAGGACATAACAACACATTTCTATGACATATGTTAACATAATTAGGACAAAAAACACATATAATACATATAATGAAATTGTTTTAAGCTGCTTGTATATTTATTAGCAGTGATCTTATTGGCGCTTGCTAGATGAGATGAAGTGTAAGATCTTGTCTCTCGTGCAGTACTCAGAAGCAGCAGCAAATCTGGAGAAGAAAAAAAATATGAATTTGTTCTGTTTTTATCAGGAATTCATCAACTTATAGTTGAAACAAGATTATTGTGTCATAACCAGGAATCATCATAGACAGGACTGTTGTACTGTGGGGACTTACTATATATATATATATATATATATATATATACCCGCACACAAGATACTTTTGAGATGCTGTGCAATGTGTTTAAATATAGAACATCATTTTGATTAGAATCAGAATTTGATTTTAAATTGTAATTCAATATTTGTTTTGTTTTATTCTAGATGTAAAAAAATAAAAATGTATTCAAAGCTGAAAAATTCAGTGCACTGAGAATGGGATTTGATTAACTATAATTTGTAATAGAAAGCAAGTCTGATGTAAAATTCAATGTTCCTATTTTAAATCTTACTCCTGAATGATTATGTTCCATTACATCACCAAATTGATATAAACGATATGAGAAATTTCATGGTATCAATTACAGTTCAGTTAATTTTAGTAAGATATTTTTCATTTGTGTCTTTATATAAAAAATTCCTTTTTAAAAAGAAAACTTTTCATTGAATCCTGATTCTTTGAGATTTCAATAACTTTCAAACTCATCTAAAGGTTTTTATTGAAATATTTTAAAATTTTGCAGAAAGGGTCAGTTTAATGAGATGGGTAGTTTAACTCAAAATATTGTTTGGAAAAGAAGAAATCATTGTTTCTGATGAATAATTGAAGAAATCAACTTAGTTATTGTTTGTTATTTATGAAAAACATATTATTAATTATTACTATTATTCATTAGAACCAACATCATTATTTCATGAAATAGATTTGTTTCATGATTTGGCCCACATCAATAGCTGAGGATCATTAGGGGGTTTCAGGTCTTTTAACATCATAGCTCTTTTCCATGGTGACCCAGCCGATACTGATCAGATATCAACGTGTGTGCCATCCATCAGCTATAACTATTCTCATAGTATAGCTAACACTTCTGGCTTTTTTATTTCAATCATGAACAACTTTTAGTTTGCCAGCTTCTTCAATCTTCCATAAAAATAGAAGCAAACACTGTAACTACTTCACTCTCTTAGGAAATATGGCACCATTCTTGATTTGTGATATATGCACATACATATACACACACACACACACACACATATATATATATATATATATATATATATAACTGATTCTGCCCAATGATAAGTACTCTTTTTTTTCCTTTTTTCATTTATGCTAATCATTCAATCAACACTCAAAAAAAAAAAAAAAAAAAAAACATCCTCCCATGTGTCTATTGTGTGGAACAAAAAATTGATTACAAAAACCATAACCCTGTAGAAGGTGGGAGTGGATAAACAAGTCAAAAATCACCAATAGGTTAAAATGGTTTGGGGTACCTTAATTCTGTCCCCTAGTTGAAACTCCATTGTTGGATGTAGTTTTAGGTCATATCCAAGATTTTACATTCCAAACCCCTAAAAAAACCTCAACACTAAATATTAACCACAATTTTATCAGCCATTGATTTAATGAACTTTTCTACTGTTTTGTCTTCAATATAACTTTCAAAAGTTTTATTGCTTCTTAGAGATGATTTTTGAATATTTTCTCTTCTCATATTCATCTCTTTTAATGATGGTTGGCATATTTTTTATTGGATCAATATTTGTTGAGGTTAGAGCCCATTTCATTAATTTGATTTGGTATCTTTAAAACCTTTTTTGACAACATTGCAAAATATGAAAGAATGTTTTAAGAATATACTTTTTAGTTTAAAGCTTCTTTGTTGTGAAATGTACAACACAAAACCTCTTGTCAAAGAACTTGCAATAATTCTCACTGAATTTACCTTGAATTGTCATCAACTTTGAAGGGTCCCATAATTGTAATGCCTCCAACTGCCAATCAAAAACATTAGGCAACATTTAACAAATGTACCTACAAAAAAGGTGTGTCAAAAGGACTTTTTTTTCTCTTATCACCTCTATTACTGTATATTCCCTCAGCAATTTTTATTGTTTTAAAAAGCTATTTTTAGAATTTTAATAAAACTCAAATATGTGAAACTGGATTTATACATATTTTCTCGAATTGACAGCAATAATATTAAATAGGATTTATTTATTAGATTGTTTATTTACAAGAATAGTTTTATATTTACAAGATTAAAAGATACGTAAACCAACTACAATGCAATATTTATTATTTGCCATATTATAAAGAACTGCATTTTCCAGACATTACACGTTTTCTTCTCAGATTATTTCATATTTCAAATTATTTCTTGTTTAATTTTACATTTATTTTAGTTATTATTATCAGTTCATTGTAAAATGAGCAATTACATTTTCAAAATTCTAAATTTATAAAAGGGTGTTCCAATAACTTGGACCGATTTTAAACGTGAATTAAGTTTAAGAGTCTAATGATTTTTTTCTTTTTCTTTCAGATTTTGCAAACATTTGGGTGATATTACTTTTCAAACATAATTTCCATGACTTAAAGAACATGATCCAATAGAGAAATAAATAAATTTTCACCAATAACACTGATTTATTTAATGCTGACTTTGATCCGTCTTAATGAAACACCCATATATATAATCCGTCTTAATGAAACACCCTATAAAATCAAAACAATTTTTCCAAAAATTTTTATATAATGATGATATAGAATACTTTAATGGATAGAAATCTATTGTTTGAAACTCCACCATTTATGAGTCAACTCTTTTCCTACTCTTCATTGAAAAACATAATTTTGAAAAAAAATTAAAATGTTATTAATTTTTTAAAAATCCATTATTTTATATTTTATATATCATTTTTAAGTATTTTACTTAAAATCAGTTTCAGCCCATGTAAGGCAGTAAAGCCACAAAGACACAAGGGATTACTAGGCATGGCAGAATTAGGAACAGAAACATTAACAATGAGCAAGAAGCGAAAAGAGTAATCAGGAGGACAGTAGACAGCAATTGACATTGCATTTAAAATTTTGTAGATAAAAGTTGGCTGAAAAACATGGAGCCAAAAGGGAGTTTTATAAGTAAGAAGTGTGAGAAAAGAAACTGTTAGCATAGAATTTATAGTTACATCTAGCCAGCTTGTAAATTGGTGAGATCTTGATGCTAGTCTATAACTGCACTTAAATTAAAAAAGGCTAGGTACCATAGCAAAGAGCTCATCTGAACAATTACCATTAAAATATTTATAGAAAAGACACAGGCAACCTTACAGTGGTGGCAAAGTGACTGAAGCCAAGTCTCCAGATCAGGACCGTTAATATTGCTGATTCTTTTTTGGATTTTATCAAAGATCTCACGGTAAATAGCAGGGGTACCAAACCATCTGTGGCATATTCTAAGCATGGCTAAATGGTAGGCTTATAGATATGTATGATAGATTCTGGAGAGAAAACTTGTCTTGCATGACACAGTGAACCACCTTTCTTACCTGCTTACCTAGCAATAATTCAATATAGTCTTTTGACTTATAATAAAGATGTCTCGGCGAGTAGCCTAAGTAAAACATAATATTGTAACCCCTAGGATTGAGGTATAAGAATATCAGAGAGGGGACTCAGATGATTGATGGAGAGATGTTTGGTTTTGGAGAAATTAAAATTAACAAGCCAAATTTATTTAAATTTTCTTGTCTTATTATTCACAAATATTTTTATAAATCTATGAATAAAAAAATTTGTTTTCATAGTTATTTCTTTGTAATATGTTAAATAATAAATATTGCATTGTAGTGGGTTTACATATTTTATAATCTAGCAAATATAAAATTATTCTTCTCAATAAACAAACTAAATAAATAGTATTTAATATTTTGACAATTCTCAAGAAAAAAGAAAATGTAAAAATCCAGTTTCATATGTTCAGCTTTTATTAAAATTCTAAATTTTAGCTTTTTAAAATAATAAAAATGCTAAGTCAGTAAGCTGTAATAGAAATACTATCCTTTTGACAAAATGGATAATAGGTTGGAACTGGAAATCAAAAAGCCAATTTCCATTTCCAGTTGGGTTTACATTTACCCTAGGAAAAAATACGAATATACTTCTTCTTCCCACAGATATGGGTTAATTAGTAGAATTTGTATCAGTAAAAATCATTATCTCCAAAAAATTCTCAAAATATTTTCTGACTTTAAATAACCTGCAAAAAGTTGATAAGTTGCAAAAAAGAAACCAATCAATCCAAACCTAATATCAATTAGTTAATACTAATTTGATTGTGAAAACATTGACTTGCATCATAAAATTTGACATTGAGTATATGAAACACTAATCTTTGAGGAGTAAATAAATAAGAATGTGTTAGGAGTATTTTGTATACATATTATTTTACATTTCCTAGTTCACAAAAGGATTTTATTTTTTTGCTCCAAAACAAGCAACTTGTTTTTTTGTATTTTTTTTATGAATTCATAATAAAATAACTAAATCTTGGTATATTTTGCAACTCCATAAGAATTAGTTAGGTCATCATATTTGAATTAGAAAATGATGTTGATATTTCAGTGTTTATTTACATCCCCATCAGAATATTGATTGACAGGGTTTGGTTTACATTTAGCTTTAATTTTTTCTAGCTTAAAAGCTGCCCCATTGGGTAGCTTTTAAGCTAGCTCTTAATTGGGCCGTCATCACAATAGTTAGGGAGGAGTAGATGTGATAGGCAACAATAAACTACAGACGAACTCTAAATTGATCACTGCATTTAAGTATTGCATTAATATTTAAGCTTACCTCTTAAATTCTTCTGCTGCCACTTAATTTGAAGACAATAAGGTCCTTAATTTCCATACAATCAATTTTTATTTCATGGATAACTTTCACAGGATTTTGCAATTAATTTTGATTATTCCGAAATTTATTTCCAAGTTATAAAAATTATCGTACAAAAAAATGTGATTGGAAAAAGTTAATTTTTATTTCATGTGCATGATATACACCTTTAACTTACAGGCTAAAAATCTGAGAAAATGTGCATAGTGTATATAAATAATTGTGATAGTGACAGGACTGACCAAATTACTTCTAAGAGTCTGCAAGTTGCTCATTTCTAAGCTAAAATTATTTCCCACTATTTTGGGGTGTTTACATACTTAAGTTCAAATTCATTTCCTCATCCGTCAGACTGATGGTCATGTGCTTTTCAGTTAAATCCTGTTACAAGCTATTTTTTATTTTCCATTCTTTTTTGCTCTGACAGTTTCCTTACTTTTATACTGTTGTTTTCCTTTCCAGATAGCTAATACTCATCAGATGACCACACTGGACACATATTATCAGCTAAAGTTAGTCAGCTTTTAGAAGGATAATAAAGAAGAAGCCAACTGCAGAGGGAGATTTCTTTTTTAATTACAAAATTCTAATTATTTTCATTGTGCGGATTTCATTTTGATTTTGCTGCTGAAAATAACAAAAGGTAAATGTTTTGATTCTTTTGTTTTTTTTCTTTCATAATAATTTGATTGGATCTACATTGGTAATAAATGTTCTATTGATCTTTCCTTCAGGCTGTTTATTAAAAAACATTAAGGTTGAAAATAACTCTGAAAAGCATAACTGTGTGAAAAAAGAACATTTTAACTGATAAACAGGAAAATGTAATTGGCTTTGTTTTGAAAATTATATAAACAATGAAATATCAAGAAAATCAATTACAATTTTTTTTTTTTTAATTTTTTTATCGCTTACATCTTTTAAAATTTTCTTTTTTATATACATATATTTATAAAGAGGTTTTTATATACATATATTTATAAAGAGGTTTTTATATACATATATTTATAAAGAGGTTTTTATATACATATATTTATAAAGAGGTTTTTTATACATGTATTTATAAAGAGCTTGTATAAAGAAGTAATGTTATATATAAAAATTGTGTACTTATGTGCATATTTGTTTATACATGAGGCTTTTCCTGTGCATGTAGTGTCAGATTTTAATAAAAAAGTCAATATTTTCACAATATCATTTGTAATGACAAAAGTACGCAGGTGTAGGCTTTAAGAAAGTTTTATTCAACTGAGAATACAAGGTTCACATATAGTGTCCTTTTATAGACCCAGTAAATAGAAATAGCTCTCTCAAAATGGAGAGTAACAAAACAATGGGAGACTACTCTTGATTATTCATAACACATTTATCAACACTGGTAAACATTTTCAGAATATATTTATATACTCACCACGGCGAACCATCCCTGCCCCCCCCCAATTAGAATAACTGACGCTCAACCTCTCGAGAGCTCCTCTTTGTGACTAATCAGCCTCACATTGACTGCTGACCTGAGATGGAACAAATACATTGAGTCAATAGTTTCGACCACTGCAAGGAAAGTTGGCTCCTTGTTCCGTGCCAGGAAATTTTTCTCGCCAGAGTCGATCCTTCATATCTACAAATCAACCATTCACCCTTGCATGGAGTATTGCTGCCATATATGGTCTGGTGCCCCTTATGTTTGTCTCAAGGTTCTTGATAAGATCCAGAGACAGATATGCAATGTAATTGGCCCTGATCTGGCATCTCGTCTGCAGTCCTTCTCTCACAGACGTGTCGTCGCCTCCCTCTGTCTTTTTTACAAATACTTTCATGGTAACTGCTCCGATGAGCTGCTTTTGCTGGTTCCCAGACTTCATGAATTTAAGTGTTCTATTAGGCTGGCATTTCGCTCACACTCTTTCATTGACGAAACTGTTAAATTAGGTACCTCCACGAAATCGCTAAAAAAAAGAGCATAGTCTGATGAAAAAGACGCCAAACTTTATGAAAACAAAATTTTATCGTCTAAATGCTTATGTTTTTATGAAGAGGATAGACCAAATTTTTTTTTAATTATTTTTAAAAAAAATTTCCATCTTTTTAGAATATTCTAAATTTTGATTTAAAAACTTTGTTTATCTTTGTTGCAACAAGGGGTAGTAAATAACATAGATAAGTTTTAGCGTGTTTTTTTGTATTACACACATTAATTTGGAAAATCTTGCAAAAATAAAAATAATTGTCAGATGTTAATGAAACTTTAAGAAACTATTCACAGATGATCGAAATTATAAATATGTTGTTTTTTTATAAAAGTCATGGCAGAAATATTTTTTTTTCATATTTATTAACACCCCATAACTAATTTTATGAAAAACTAGAAATTCGATCGAGCCGTCCCTTACAGGTTGCAATAGTTAAAAGCACAAGGCTTTGAAGAATGCAAATCATGTATTTTTTTTTTTTTAATTGTGGCCAACATACCTGAAAATCAGCTCTGAATTGTAACATACAAAACTCAATAAAACAAATATATTATTTAATTTCAAATGCTTTTATTTGTTTTTATGAATATGGACAATATTTTCTGAAAGCAAAAAATTTTTTCAATGAAAATTGAATTTTTAATACAATTATTTATTATTTCTTTTAATTATAATAGATTTTTACATTAAGTTTTTAAAAATATTATAAAATTAGTTAAAAGCAACGCCGTGCTTTCAATTGTGTCCAGATGAGATCGTCATTGTCTAGCGCTTTGAAAATTGTATCGTTTGGACCAATCAGATTAGCCAAGGTAATTAAAAAATGTAACTTTTGTGCTTATAATCGAGCGGTAATTATAAAGTACGGAATATCAACCAGGATACAATTTAGTTGCATTATTTGAGTTCAGCATTGTTCTCCCCTCTTAAGGCCTTTACTTTTGCGAAACACGTATGGAGAAGTTAATTTGATTTTTCCATTTCAACTGAGAAGGGTACCTATAAGTATCAGTATCATCTTATGAAATTTAACTACTGCTAAACTTTAATTTATATGATCTTATTTTGATTTTAATCTCAGTTATGTCATTTTTCCATAAATGAAATATCAAAATTAATAGCAAAATAAATGGAAATACAAATAACACAGTAAAATGTAATAAATGTACATAAAATTATAGTATTTTATGTACACTTCTGATAAAAATTCATAAGGTACGTATAAATTAATTAGATACCTTTTTCTTATGAAATTTAATCTCACTCTTAACAGTCTTATTTTTTAATTTCTTTATATTTTCCATAAAGCATCGTAAACGTAAAGATGAAAGCTAAGTACAAAAAAAAAAAATGAAAAATTAGAGCGCTGAAAGTTTTCCTTAAAAGTAACGAGGTAAATAATTTGTTCATTTAAATCTAAATAATTTCACTTCCTTCCATCCGTAGAAAGAATTATCCTCCTGTAAGTTATCTAAACGTCATGAATCACAGCTGTCATCACTTGTCAAAGACGCGAAAGTTTATGACCTGCTTTGTTTTATTTTCAAATTACATTTTTTCGGCACAGAAGCCAAGTTAAGCTTGGTTCAAAATATTTTAAATAAACATTATAATTTCTGATTTTATTAAAATCAGTTTTGAAAAAATGATAATTGATTTTTAAAAGAATATCAAAGTCAGATTTTCATCTTTTTATCAAATGATTGAAAATGATTGATTATCTCACCTTTTTTTTTTTTTTTTTTTTTTTTTTTTTTGACAAAAAAAAACAAGATTTTTAACGAAAATTTCGGACGTGCTAGGAACAATTAAAGAATGTAAAAAAATACCCCAAAAATACTTTGATCTTTCCTCTTTAATAATAATATGAACATTAGACGATAAAAAATTGTTTTCATCAAGTTCGACATCTTTTTCATCATGCTATCTCTGTTTGTTTACATTTTCGTGGAGTTACCTATGTTAAATGTAGCCGTCTCTTCTAGCTTCATGTCTTGCACCTCTCACCTGTGGAACTCCCTCCCCTCTTCCTGTTTCCCTGATAGCTATAATCTCCAACTATTCAAATGTAATGTCAATCAACATCACCAGATGCCCTGATCTATCCAATATCCTTCTCTTCATCCTTTCCTCTATCACTCCTATTTGCTCTAGCTCCAACTCTCTGTAACCCCTTGTGTGCTAGTGGCTTCTCACCTTGCTTGGGGTGAAATGCTTAAAAAAAAAAAAAATATATACCATGTAAATTTTAGCTTATAAAACATTTCAATTAGAAATATTTACAATAACATAGTAAGGTGATATTTTATGCATCTTTTAAAATGCAAATTTATATACAAATTTTGAAATTGAGTATACAAAACTGTTCATGGGTCATTGATGGTTGTGCTAGCATAAAGGCACAAGTCACCAGGACTGGGGGGGGGGGAGCATACTGGCCCTGTTCAAACTGTTGCTCATACCAGGTTATTCCCTCTCTCTCAGTAATTGTTAAATCTGCTGCTTGGAAAGTTGGTTAAACAATTTTTCTTACCAGAATCTGTTTTCTATATTTATAAGTCTATCATTCATCCCCACATTGAATATTGTTACCACATCTGGTTTGATGTTCCTGCTATATATTTAGAGATTATTGATAAAATCCCAAGAAGAATGTGCAATATTATTGGACCTGACTTGATCTCAGCTTCAGACACTTTCCCACTGCCATAATGTAACTTTCCTGTGCCTTTTCTATAAATACTTTCATGGTAATTGTTCTGATGAACTTTTATCTATGGTACTTAGACTTAATGAATTTAAGCACAGTACTAGATTGGCAGCAAGATCTTATCATTTTACAGTTGAAATTGCTAGATGTAACCTTACATTCTATGTTCATAGTTTCTTCTATCACTTGTGGAACTCTCTTCCATCTTCTTGCTTCCCAGTCAACTTTGATCTTCAAGAATTTAACTGCAATGTCAATTATCTTCTGCCTTCTTAATTCCTGTTCTTTTGTTGTTCACTGTCCTTAATAATGTTTCTTTTTTTTTCATATCCTCTCACACCCACCTTGCATTTTAGTGGCTTTAGTACCTTTCTTGGGATGAAATGATTAAAAAATAGCAAGAAAACTGTAACTAAGGTTCACTCAACATAATTACAATATGCTGGGTTCTGTTGGTGTTAAACAATTACAAATGTATCTGAGAAGGTGTCTGCAACAGGGATTGGTTAGCCATCCTAGCAAACAGATGTGTGTTCAGAAACAAGTAGCTGGCTGTTATTTTATACAATGCAAGGTGTTTTGAATAATCAAGAGTGGTCTCCCCTTGTTTTGTTATTCTCCTCTTTGAGAGAGCTATTTCTGTTTACTGGGATCATAAAAGGACACTATATGCAAACCGTGTATTCTCATTTGAATAAAGCTTTCTTAAAGCCTACACCTCCATACTTTTGTTATTACACAAGGATTATTCACAATATTTTAAATAAACAAATATAGTGGTATAGCTATTCTTTCAGTTCAAATAAATTATGATTGCTGTGTTGTAAGAAAGATATAATCTCAAAAGAGAAACAAATTAGTGTAAAGTTATTGGGTGATGGAAACCAAATGTTGGCAATTGCAAAAAATTTTAATAGACATCATAGAACATAAAAATTTAAAATAATTACATGAAGATCATTCGTCTTTTTGTGTAAAAGGTGAAAATTTTAATTCCCCATCAAATCTAAGTTCTTGCACGAAGCACAAAACCTAGTTAATAAGAATAGAAAGAGAAAAGAGAACATGTGCCTCTCTTCTTGAAGTTAAATAGGTTCAAATCAAAAAATAAGACTCGAGCACTGTGTAAAATTTTAAAGGAAAAACATTTGATACACAATTAAAGGTAAACAAAGGTACACTACAAAAAGTGCACAAACACTTTCTTTTGTGCACCTATTATGGCAGGATAAATTTCTAGCATTACAAAAAAGGGATTACCATCAGATATAAGGAAAAAGTAACAATTTTTAGGTAAAGACATGGATTCAATGACAAAAAAATGACTACACCCTTTAAAAATGGAAAAACTTTGAGGAAGTAAAAAATTGCACAAGGCTCAAAATACAAAGCACACCCACCTAATTTCTTCAACTGAATAAAAATGTCTTAGTATGAAGAAGTTTTATGTTTTCCACAGGTGGTTGTCTCGATGGCTTTATGTCGTACTTTACTGGAAAGTTAAACTTGAATGTTTGTTTCATTTAAGTTCTTCTTAGGAAGACAAAAAAAGGAATTTTCTGTTTTGGATGTTGAATCTGCCTTGAATCTGTTAACTATTTTTTATTTCCCTGTGTTGATTTATGATCCCTTTTGCTAGACCAATCCTCTGTTCTGGATGACCCCTTTGGATGGACTAATCCTCCTTCCTTGAAGCATAGGTGCTAATGCTTCTTCCTCAACAGTTAATTGCTTACTGGCTTTATCCACTAATAGCAGTCTTTTTTATTGAACAACGGAGAGTCACAAAAGGCTCTGCCCAGGTTTTCACAAGGGCTTGAGAGCATGTCTCTCATTGGCCAGTAAATATGAAAACTTATTTCTCCATAAAAAATGAATCCTCAACAATTCACAAATAATTTTAGCGGTTCTTTAACTGCTAATTTTAAAATAGATTTTCACAACTGTAAAAATTCATCTTTACAAACCATCTGGCTTCAAAAATATACTTTTCTCAAAAAAAAAAAACAACCTAGACGATTAAACATTTATTTACTACACTAAAGACTAAGTAATAGAAAATAAAATTTTTATAAAAAAATCAAAGAAGAAATTGAAAACATTGGCAAGATAAGAAATGAAAAACTACCTTAAAAGAATCTCAGAAAAAGATTTGAGAAAAATTAAAAGGATAATAAACAAGAAAAGTGGATTGACCAGAAAGAATTATTTGCAAAAGTTATTATTGCAAATGTAAAACAGAGAAGAGAGATAGAATATTAAGAACGTTAGCTAAAGACATGAAAGCAACAGAACTAACACTTTTAAGTTAACATCACTAAAAAAAAAACAACTTGGGTGAAGAAGCTTTTTTTTTCTTTTTTTTTTAAATTGGTATCACCCTATACAAGTCAGTAAAGCTACTAAGACACAAAGAGTTACAGGATGTGGAAGAATTAGGGACAAATATTAATGAATGGGAAGAGAAAAGAGTAATCAAGAGGACAGTAGATAGCAAATGACATTGCATTTAAATTTTTGCAGATTACAATTGGCTGGAAAGCATGGTGCTGGAAGGGAGTTCCACAAGTGAGAAGTGTGAGAAAAGAAACTGTTAGCATAGAATTTATGGTTACATCTAGCCAGCTCAACTGCAAATTGATGAGATCTCGACACCAGTATTTGAAAACCAATTTCTCAACAGTAATTTTTAGTGATAAATGTAGAGCTATATTGGATGGACCTAATGATTGAGCTAAAGGTTGGGTCCTTTATGGAAATATTTAGGTAACATTATTTAAAAGAGAGCCGTAAGGAGGTAGAGTAAAGTATTGTATTCTAGGCAGTAAAATTGTAAATCCCTTTAAAGTTGATGATGGTATTAAGGTAAATGCAGAGACTTACTGGAAGTTCTTGGATAGGGTGTTCTTTAAGTAGTACAGGTTACAACCAAGAAGCTTTTAGGTAAGGCAAGATGCTTTCATTCAATCAAGATACGGTTCCTTTTTCATTTGGCAAAGCTGACTATTACCCACTTTGTCAAAAAAATGGTTTCAAAGATACAAAGTTAATGGAATGGACACTAGTGTCTCTGGATACATATTAAGTAGATAAGATAAGATATGGTCTATCATTAAAAGATATATATGAGAATGGAAAACAATATTCAAACAAAGAAAATCCTTTATTATTTAAATATTTCTAATAAAAACATAAGCTGAAATTCTATATCTATTATAAATGTTTGTATAACCTGAAAAGTTTACCAGTATTGGTTGGTTAATATTAATTATGAAAACCTTAATTTGCATCTAACATAGTTTATGTATATATGTCATAATAATGTCTGTAACTGTGCATATCTCAAATAATAGTTACTTAGATATGTTTTTTATTTTTTGATAACTTTGTATTAACAGAAAATACACCAGTCACCAGTAGCTATTATTTCTCTTTAAAAGAATTTTTAATTGTAAAGTTTTATTTATTCAAGATTACCACAAAATATATTATATATACATTCAGTCACTCATTAATTTTATTTCGTTCTTTTTTTTTTTTTTTTAAATCAAGAAATTGTCATAATGTGTTTGAACTTGTTCATATGAGATTACTTTTGTATTTATATTTTTTAAAATACAAACCAAAATCCCTTAATTCTGGATTCTTAGTTTTTCTGAAATCAAGACCTGTGACAGCTGTAGGAATATTGGTTAATAAAAAAAATACCTGATTTTTTATGGTAGGCTTAGATCAGAAAAACTATTGCATATTAAGTAAAAGCAAATTATGTAATGTCATATTTTTTATCTTTAATCTGCCTTTATAGAAAAATAGACATAACTGAGTGAATTCATTGATGCTCTGATAATCTTGAACTTTGTGTTTTGGAAGCTAGCTTGAGTAAAACTTGTACATCTGCCTTGCATACACAAATAACCCGACGTAACTATATAGAATAAGCAAAATTATAAGTAAAATGTTAGTTATATTTCCAGCCATTAGATGCATTCACCTGGCCTTCTCAATCAAGTCTGCTAGTGTCAGATGTGGCTTAATATTGCTGGTGATAATAAAAATAAATCTGTCAAAGATTGGGAGATGTTTGTGACTTGAGGAATATTGGCCACACTGACATTTAATAAATACGCATGTGAAATCTGACCCTGTGCTAATTCTCATGGAAACTTGGAAGCCAATTTGAGAGGATGTAGTGCAACATATCAATGCTTGTAAGAAACAAAGCATAGCTTTGAAAAAAAAATGTCTTTAGTTGAATGTACAGTACTGAAAATGTATTGGCCAGATAAATTACTATATAACACATTGTTATGCTGTGAATAAATTCCATTCTACTTTCACTGCCCCTCTTTCCCTCTCCTTTGGTAAATGTTGTTTTAGAGGGGTGCAATTAGGTTCCATTAATGCACTTACATGGAATAAAGAGAAACCAAGAAGTAAAATGTGTACTTATGTGTTGCATTCATTTTCATTACCAAAAATAGATTGCATTTAAAATTATTAAATTCAAAATTTTGTCTGTATATACACAGACATAATAAAACTTGTTTACATAAGAATGAAATATTCATGATATGATTATAGAATCTCTATTTTATAAATATTTGTTGGGTAAAGGCAACTTTGGTAACAAAAAAAAACTAGAATATTCACTGAAGAACACACTAATTCGAAGTAGCTTCTAAGATTCTTGTGATAACTTTGACAATTGCTATAATCCATTCTCTATAGCTTGAATCTGATGCTTGGAACTTTTAATAGGAAAAAAAATTAGAATCCTGTCAACAAATCACATTTCAGATACCTCAAGAACAAAACTGAACTCTTTTACCCACCACAAAGAACCCTCTCTGCCTCCCATTAGAATGTCTGATGTTCAACTCCACGAGAGCACCTCTCTGTGTCTGCTTGGTCTCACACTGCTCACTGATCTGAGATGTAACAAATACATTGAATCAACAGCTTCATCTACTGCAAGGAAAATTGGTTCTATATGTCACACCAGAAAGTTTGTTTTTTTTTTGTTTTTTTTTTTGCCTGAATCCTTCAAATCTATAAATCAACCATTCACCCTTGCATGGAATACTGCTGCCATATATGGTCTGGTGCCCTTGCTGTTCATCTCAAGGTCCTCAACAAAATTCAGAGATGGATATGCAATGTGATTCGCCCTGATCTGGAATCTTGTCTATAGTCACTTTATCACAGATATGCTGTCACTTCCCTCTGTCTTTTCTACAGATATTTTCACAGTAACTATTCCAACAAGCTACTTTTGTTGGTTCCCAAACTGTATGAATTTGTGTGCTACTAGGTTGGCATCTCAGTCTCACCTTTTCACTGTCGAAACTGTTAAATGTAACCATCTCTTCTACTCCAATAGCTTCATGTCTCACACTTCCCTTCTGTAGAACTCCCTTCCTCTTGCTTGCTTCCCTGATAGCTATCATCTTCGATTATTCAAATGCAATGTCAATTGACATCTTCAGATGCTGTGATCTAATTCCCTGTCTTTCTCTTCATCCTTTCCTCTATCATATCTCTTTACTCTTGCCCCCATTCAACCCCTTGCATGCTAGTGGCACTCCTGCCTTACTTGGGGTGAAATGCTTAAAAAAAAAAGCTTGAACCTGATGCTTGGAAATCTTAATATGAAAAAAATTAGAATCCTGTCAACAAATCACATTTCTGATCCATTTCCTTTACTTATTAATAAATTTGTCAAACAGATTATATAGACATTGCATTTTGATTTTCTTTTTTTTTTTCTTTTTTTTTTTTTTTTTTTTTTTTTGCTATTGGAATCAAAAGATGGACTACTTGACAGGAGTAAAATAAATCAAATCATACCTGATATTATTTTGAATTCATCTTTATTGCAACAGTGAATTTTGATGAGCTTAACAAGGAAAGATAGTATGGTTGATCTTGTACAACAAAAATGCAAGATATATTCTGGAAATTAAAATAGAGGTACTGGAATGGGATTCACTGTGTCGTGCATAAATATTTTGTCAGCAAATAAATCTAGAAAGTCAGTGATTAGATTTTCTTTTCTATTTAAATAATAGAAAGGAAGACAGATGACAAAATAGCAAAAATAATAATTGGGCAACAAGGAACAACTAACTAAAAATAGAGAAAATTGTAAAGAGTGGCTTGAAAAGTATGTATCTAATAAAGAAATGTGTTTCAAGAAAAAAATTTCTGGCAGTGTATACAGAATATAATTTTGGTAATTTATTTTTGAGTCAATTTAACCATTAACAATTTTACATTTTTTTGCATTGCCAATTTATCTCTTTTGGGGTTAGATAACATTCTTTTTTAGTGAATTTAGCTCCTGTAAATCAGCATTTAGCTATTTTATTTTGATTAGGAATTATTAAATATTAATAAGAAAAAGAACCAAATGCGGATTTATATTTTTTCTATACTTTGTAATTTTATTTAATTTTTTTCAGTCATTAAAAATAGCTTCAAGCAAATTAATTCTCTGTCTTAAAAAGACAATCCAATCCTTCAACAAATCTCAAAGACTAGCACTATAGAGTAACAAAGAAAGTACTTTACCAAATAGTAAAAACTAAATCACTTGAAGACTTTCAACAACAGCAATAACTAAAATTGGTAGCATATGTAACTGGAAGGAAAATAATGATATAATCATGTTGACTTTCCCCACTACCTTAAACAAAAGGTTAGTAAGAAAACTCTCTTCAGTAGTAGTGTTAACAGAAATTTGAGAAACCTATTTTCCTGAAAATTACAAATTTCAACTAACAATAACTATAACTGTTCAGTCTATGAATGCCAAATGTTTCCTATATGGAAAAAGCTAATTTCACTATCTGTAGTCTCTGCACTTTTTATTATATTTCATTCTATTTATTTACATGCATATACACTTATAAATAAGTAAAACAAAAATCACTTTGTTATCATCTCAGAAGGATGTGAATAAATATTGAAATTTTAACTGACTGCTACATTTGCTTTTATTAATGAAATAGATTACTTTGACCATATTTTCAATTCGTTTTCCTAATGATTCAAAATTAGATGGCTAATGTGGTAATTTGCATTTTGAGAAAAAAAGCAACCAAGAAACCAAGGAAATCCTTACTGTTTTCAATCAAAGCTGTTTATCAGAGATTGAGGTATGTTTGCTTTCTTGGTTTCACTTTATTTTCAAAGGGTTTTCAATGAATTCTGAACAGGGTCTTATAATTCACTTAGAACAATCTACCTGACAAAAAATAGGTATGGAAAGAAAACAAGGAATTCAACTTTTAAATTTTTAAAACCATTTTGGTAGTTTTTCTAATATTTCATTCTTCTCCTCTTGCAATTTCTTTTTTTCATCATTAATAATTGAACTGCTGTTATACAAGTAAAAACAAAAACTATAATGCACACAGATATTCTATGAGTTTTTAATGTTTAAATTTAATTCTGCTGTATAAACCCAAAATGCAAACCTCACCTAAACTTTCCAACTGGTCAATGATGACCCTATATTGCATTTCATGTTCACCAAAAGCTGGTAAAGGACTTGATCCTTGCTCAGAAGGTAACACAATGGAAGAAACGTCATGAGAAATAAGAAAACTCTGTTTTCCATATTATCCAGAGATAGATATGCAACAGGGTTGTTCTTGATCTGGCATCCCGTCTGCAGTCACTATCTCACAGACATGCTGTGGCTTCCCTTTGTCTTTTCTACAAGTACTTTCATGGCAACTGCTCCGATAGCTACTTTCACTGGTTCCCAAATTACATGAATTTAGGTGTGCTACTAGGTTGGCATCTCGATCACACACTTTCACTGTCAAAAAAACTAAATGTAGCCATCTCCTCTTATTTTGCACTTCCCCTCGGTGGAACTCCCTTCCTATCACTTGCTTCCTTGATAGCTATAATATTCAAATGTAATGTCAATCGACATCTTCTGATGCCTTGACCTTGATCTCTGTCCTTCTCTTTATCCTTTTCCCAAACTCTCCTCTTTACACTTACTCTCACTCTCTGTAACCACTTGTGTGCTAGTGACACTCCTGCCTTGCTTGGGGCAATTTGCTTAAAAAAAAATATTATATGTAGATGTTTAGGTAGAACTTCAAAAGGAACTATTCACTGGTCTATCAAACAGAAACATTTGAGATAGAAATAAAACAACCTCTTCCTCATATATGTGGGTGTCCATAGTATTATATCCAAGCAGTGATGTTTTAGAAGATATTGAAAATGTTAAATGTAAATAAAATAAGTTTATAACGTTACAAATTGAGAGATTACTGGAAACATAAATTAGACTTGTAGTTGCAGGTGTTTCAAGTACTTTCTCATAAATTTGTGAGGATTAAAAAGTTCTTTACTATCATTTGCCAAAGTTTCAGTGTGCTCTTATCAAGCATATAACCTTTGGGGATCATCTTTTGACAGTGTTATATTCTTTGAAGAATATTTAATTCACATTTATTAACAAATGTAATATATTTAAAGCCTGACATTGGGTTTAGGCGTGATTGTCATTTTCTGATGCTCTGATCCCCATTCTCCTTTTTATCCTTTCCTCAGTCACCCCCATAGTCTTTTCTCTTGCCTTCACTCTCTGTAACCTCTTGCACACTAGTGGCACTCCCACCTTTCTTGGAGTGAAATGCTTAAAAAATTATCTTACTTCACAAGAAGTTTTTATTTTAGAGACGAGTGCTCAGCACTTTAAAAATGTGCTTGGTGTGTTCCATAAAACACTGACAATAATTAATTGAAGGATTTTAATATATTTATCAATTGTTTGTTGGTTACTGTATAGGAAAATGTATTTTATGGTTTAAAGAAAAAATATATCACAACTTGATGTCATATCTTAAAATTTTATTCTCTTGATGCTAACAATTATTTAGTTGATTCATATTCTATAGCTTATCAACACTTTGTAGGTTTTTTAAAGCCAGAAAATATTCTTAGATTGTAAGAATATGGTGAGGGAGATAATAATTGTTTAGTAAAACATGTATTACTAATTAACCCATAGCTGGAAGGAAAAACATGCATTCATACTTTTCCCAATGGTATTTACATGAAAGTGCATATAACAAAACCAATGGGAATTGAAACATGGTTTTCTGATTAACAATCCTGGACCATTATCCATTAGACCACCCACAAATTCCTGCTTACAGCACCTGGTATTCCCAAGCTGTTACCCATCTAGGTACAGACCAGGCACAATGTTGATTAACTTTGATGATCATATGGTAACTGGTGTTTCAACATGATGTGAGCATAAGCCAACAATTATTTTGGGTTTGAAATACTTGTCAGCTTCAAATATTGGCTAAATATATAAATCACTATGTTTTGAGTAGATTCTGATAACATGCTAACAACTATTTGGTATTTTTTTAATATCCTGTTAAAGACGCAAAAACTAGTTGACCCATCTGACTTCTGCCATGCTTTATCTTTGCAAGAGTCAGATTAAACCAAAAATGTTGTATTCCTGTCATATCTAGGCTCAATCTTCAATTTCCAGCATTGATAAAGTTCAAAACATTTATACGGTTTTGTGAAGGATGTCTTATTCTGCAGCCTCTTTCTCACAGATGCAATATTAGAAACCTGTTGTTACTATATTGCAAATGAGCTCCAGTTCTTAATTTCACCAGTTCAGACTTTTACAACAAGGACTCTACTTGCTATGCTCACTGAGTTGAATCTCCTTCATTTCCCCACATTCCAGTTGAAAGGAGGAAGTTCCACTCAGTTTTTCCAAAGAACTGCTACTTTATGGAACAGGCTCCTACATGGATTCTTTCCCAAACATGACAATGTTAACATCCTCAAATGAAGAAACATTTATTCTCCTTCACAATATTCACTTTTTATTACCTTCTCTTATATTCATAGCACACCCTATTCAATATCCCTCTTCCTTGAATAGTTCTCAAGCTTTTTTGATTAAATTTTAGATTTTTAAAAAATGTGTGGTTTCTTATTTGCTAAAGCTTCTCTTTTAGTACATATTTTTTGTTTTAATCATTTAATTCCAAGTAAGGCAATAAATCCGCTAAGACACAATCAGTTGCTGAGAATGAAAGAATACAAGAAAAAGAAAAATTATTATGAAAAGAGAACAATAAAGGTACAGGAATTATGAAGGCAGAAGATAACAATTGACATTGCATTTAAATTTTTGAAGATCAAAGTTGACTGAAAAACAACAAGCTGGAAGAGAATTCCACAAGCAAGATGTATCATATGTCAGCATATCAATATATCCATAATATATCCATAATATAGTGACAAAAGTGTTTTACACAATATTTATATTTCAGCATAATCTTTCTCACTACATGTCTGTCATTCATATTCATGAAACAGTGAAAATTTAAAATAAAAATTCAACTTATAATTGTGGCAGGCTATGGACATTGACAAGCTTTGTTTTGGTTTGGTTTGTTTTATGGTATATCAACCTCAATGGGTTATTTAATGCCGACAATTTTTATATCTGGTAATATTTTTATTTTTTTTTTTTTTTTTTTTTTTTTTTTTTTCAAAAAAGGAATAGTTGATAATATTATTTTTTTAAATTATTGCTGGTAATAATTTTTTCCTTCAAAAAATTATTACTAGTAATAATTTTTTTTACAAAGTATTTTTGGTATTAAAACCTATTTTTACTCTTTCATAGTATTTTGACACAAGTTTGGGGATTAACTATTTGTCCATAGCTAGGACCCTAACAGGTGCTACTTCCCTGCATCAGGGTGGACCTCAGAACATGAGCAATTAAGGTAATTCCACACTCCTCAAAACCTCCTGATCAGAGGCCTTGCTGTTGCACTTAGTTTATCGTCTTACCCAGAACATGTCTCAAGCTTTGTATTGCAGTTTAGATTTGGCTAAATTTTTACTTAATTTTTTGTAAATTGTTGATTCATATAAACTTCCCACTTGAAATGAAAGCTTTTTTGCTTTCAGATTTTCAATTTATTAGACCATAACTTCATTTATCCAAATATAGCAAAATGATAATTTTTGTTATCTTTTTTCATAAAATATAAACAACAGTCTGCAATGAAATCTTTTGTTAGTTCTAATAATGTTTTTTTTTTTTTTTAATGTCAAAAAAGCAAAAATCTTTTCATAAAATAGACACCATTAATTTATGTTATGTTAGCTTTATGAGAACTGATGTACCATGAAAATCAATTTTATTCATTTCTCTCAGTGTATATTCAATGTATATTCTGTAAAGAAGAGATAAGAAAATTGTCTTGGGAAATGTTTTTATAAAGCCTAGATACTTTCTCATCCTTTATTTAATCATTTTATCTAATGATATATTTTTCAAAAGTTTTATTAGCTAAATGTCACTTTAAGATTTTTAAAACATATGTTTGAAGATGTAATGGCAGCTTTATTGTTAACAAGAAAAAGTAAAAAAACAACAAATGGAAATACAGATGTGGTTGTGATAAAAGTTTTTATTTTCCATGATTTTCAAGATTGAATTGTTTGCTTGTTTCAGGATATTGTATATCAGTCATGGGATACTGAGAGTTCATTTAGGGTATAGCAGAAGGTAGTAAAGATTTTTGGTTTGGTTTTGTTGCTGGCCAAAAGCATCACCATTGATGGAAGTGCCTTGGTGTTACTGCTGATTTCCTGAGCAGTTATGTAGTCTGCCAAATTGAGTTAAGCTTGCCTGCCGTGGGGTCTGTTGCTAATGCTAACTCAGTCAGATCTGCTTTCATCAGCATTGACTTTATAGTGAATCAGTGGCTCAGAAATGGTTACTGTAAAAGCTGCTGATTGGTCAGAACAAGTGTTTTATGATGCTGGTATTTTGAGGGTAGTATTCTGAAAGTGGATGTGCAAAGCCAGACAAAATTAGGATCTGTTTTTATCTGATGTTGAAGTGAACACTTTTATTTGAGTTAAAGAATTGGAATTCCAATAGTGTACAATAAAGAGAAAAGTAAAATCTTTTCAAAACTCCAGTTATTTTGTGATTAAGTTAACAAAGGTTGAATCACCTAAGTTGATTGTTTAATGCAAAAAAAAAAAAAAAAAAAAAAAAATTAACAAGCTACTTTTGATATTATTCTGTTTTTATGAATTCTATTGATATGTCCATGAAAACGTTACTATATTTCCATCATTTTTATATTTTAAGATTCTCTCTGAAAGCTTATTTAATCAAGATTGTCAGTTAGTAATTTCACTAAGTATTGTCTGGGTTAAAATTGTTTTCAGGATTATACACCTTTGGTAATGTTTTATCTGATTTAAAATTTTACATAAAATAATGAATCTATAAGAAAAATAACTATAATGATGTTATAAACAAGAAAGAGATGGAAACGACCTGGTCTTTGCATTTTATCTTCATAGTAAACTCTATTACTCTGAGAAGGCTAATGTATGTTTTATTTTTATCTCTTTCAATAAGAAAAAACTTGTTCATTTGAACCTTCTGTAAGATTCCTTGTGTATCAATATAAGTTAAGTATGAATAATTTTAAATTTTAATAGTTTAAACAAGGGTGGAAAAATAGCTTAAATGGGGTGAGCAATAACTGAACAGTACTAAATGAGAACTAGACAAGATATTTCTAGACATGTTCAGTAGAATGAGAACAATCTAACCCCATATATTAAATAGATTTCACATTCCCTGAAGATTACCTAGATTGACATGCACTAACAAATATTGAGAACATTAGACATGCATGTAAATAATAATTCCTCATCCCAGAAATTCATACAGAAAAATAACTTGCTTCTAATAGAATTTTTCATTAACATCTGAAAAGCTTAGTTTAAAAAAGAATAGAGCTGTTAATAGAACAGAATTTTGAATATTTTTTTCTGTCAACTTCTATAAATGAAAGAAAAATTCACCAAACCTTGAATATGAAAATTGGGTTAACCATAAAAATAATTTGCATAGCAATTATTTAAATGTATATATTTGTTTTGATTTTTTTTTTTCCTACACATTAGATAGAAATGAAAAAATGATTTGAATTTCATGATATAGCAAACTCAATTTTGTAATATTATTTATTTGTAAGTCTAGATATAGATAGAAAATATTAGAATTGGAAACATCTTCAAAAAACTTAAGATTAAATAGTTTATAGCTGAATTAATATATAAGATAAGCTAAATTTATCTACTTATCAGTTTATGTTCATCAGCAGGTTATTTTAGTAATTGATATTTTTATATAAGTTAGAATAATTCATAGTAATTTTATTTCCAATCTTTGAGCAGTTACTCTTCTGTGTGAATGGATGGCAGAACTGAGATAAAGAGATCTGGAAAGGTCAAAAATTACTTTGAGCAACAAAAAATCAGAAGTTATGGGGAGAGCCATGATTACCTTACATCCTGAAGGGATTTGGTATATAAAAGAAATGAAGCAATGACTATTATTGCTTATTTTTTAATAGCATTTCATTATAATTCCAGGTATTTTTCATTTTATCTTTTTTATATATATATTCCTGTTTACCCTATACAGGGCCTAAGAGCCATTCAAAGTAGAGGGTTACTAAAGGAGGTTGCATGAACAGTAGGAGGTAAGTGCAGTTTATAAGGATATATGAGAAAAATAACCTTAGACTTTGTTATAAACACGTGTATGGTAGCATGGGAGAATAAACGAAACAAAAGTACTGCAGGTGAGACAAAAAGGAAAAAGACAAATATATGTAAATATAAAATTAGAATATAGAATGTGGGTAGTATTGGTAAAGTTTGGATTTGATGCATTTGGCAAGTTGGTTGACCAAGATCATGGTGGTGATGAAGCCTACAGTAGATTAATGCAGATTGATCAAGTAGAAATGTCTGTTATTTTCAGATTCTGGTTGGATAGGGAAACAAACAAAAACAGCAATAACCAGCCTGTGAATTGATGTGAAATGATAAAATTGTTGCTATATGGTTCTTTAGTTACCATTACAGTAGATGTGTGAGGAAGGTGATTTTGAAGCAAGGTGATTCTTGGTAAAGCTTAGATTTGACAAATTTTTTGGGTCAGTTGACCGAAGTCACAGTGGTGAGATCAAGAGAGACCTGGAGTGGATTAGTGAAGCCATGAATCTGACTTTGCCAATACAGAGGTTGTGAGCAGAATGTTTGTGAGCATGGTGTGGGTGTTTGGAGGAGGGTGGGTTTCTAGCAAATGTGTGTATCAGTTGAACAAAGCCATGATGGTGATGTTGAGAGCCCATCGAGCAGAATGATAGCTGTCCTCCTGGCTGCATATGTGTCAGTTGCTTATGAGTGACTTTCTTAAAAGCAAATCTAGTGACTCCTAAGCTTAAATTTTTTCTTTGGTGGCAACATTTGTGATTGGCTTCTTTTATGTAGTATTTTAGATTTTGATGTGTGGGGGAGTATTTTGTCGGCCAGGTGTGATGCTCTGAACCCCTGCACAGAAGAAGATTTTTTTTTATTTTGGGTTTTGCTTTCTTAGTGCTCACATCCAACAAACATGTAGAGTAATTCAAAAAGATATCTAATTTGAAGAGGTAGTAGACAGGAAAACATCCTCTTGGGAATTGATTTTGTTATGGTGACCTACCTACATTAGAATGAACTCTTCCTCCTTCATAAATACTAACCTGTGAGGCAGTCAAGACGCAGTGTAACCTGACAGTTCAGACAAAACACTTCCATCTGCTGACTAATAACACTCTTATTTTGTATATATGTTCTGTTATTTCAATACACTTGTTCAACATACCTTCTTCTTTCTGTGTCTTTTTTTCTGGCCCTAACAGGCCACAATAGATTCCATAATGTAGGGGTTCATGGGAAGAAGTTATTCAAGTGGAACTTCCTTCTTATTTCTTTCTTTTTATGTGCCATGTCCTTTCAGGATGTAGGCGATCATAGTTCTCCACCTCCCTCTATCCCTTGCAGTCTCAACAAGTTCCTTCCAACTGCTTCCTCCCCCAGACCATGTTCTGTCATCCACTTGCTGATGTTGAGTATAAGCCTCCTCCTTGTTTGCAATTTCTGTAAGACCTCATCATTGCTCACATGCTCAGTTCATGATATCCTTAGCATCCTTCTGTAGAACCACATCTCTATTGCCTCGAGTCTTTTCTTCTTCTTTGAGGAAATCATCCGACATTCACTGCCATAAAGAAGGACAGATGTCATGTAACAGCTCAGTATTTTTTCTTTGTTACCAAAGAAATCCTCCTGTCTCACAATTCTCTGCCCAGCTTTTGGAATATGTTCTTGGCCATCCCAATACGCCTACGGATCTCAGTGTCACACTTACCATTCTCTGTCGAGATGCTTCCCAGATATATAAGCTTCCGCATCTGCTTGATTGTAATCTTCCCAACCTTCAAATTGCATTTTGGGCTCATCCGTCTTCTCTTCTTGTAGTTTATGCTTAGTCCTTTCTTCTTGCTTTCCATTGCTACCTTCTGTAGGAGATTTTGTAACTTTGAGACTAATTTTCAGACTAGTTAGGTAATTTGTAAATGAAAAAAAAACATCAGAAATATACATAGGACGTGCAAATGAAGCTTATTCATTTTTTTGTCTTTTTTTGACAACTAGTAAGGCTTATGCTAGATAGAAGACAACAGGAAAAGTGAAGAGATATATTTTATTTTATATTTTTTCCCTTTCTTTGTCATTTTATTGAAACACAAAGTAGCCATTCTCAACTGTTGGAGAGAAAATGATGACATGTCAGATTTGACCCCACCCACACCACAGCTTGGTGGTCTTTGAAAATGGAGAGGCTTCTTGTTAAAGTCAGCTGTAACATTTCACTAAATGACCATTTGATTCAAGTATAGCAAGAATTGAAAACTAGGTCCCATGTGTAAGTAGAAAGAAGCGCTTTTTTCACAATGCTGGAAAATCGCATATTATTTTAGTAAGGAGCAATGGGACTTATACAAGTTAAAACTTTATTTTTTTTTTTTTTTTTTAAAAACTTTATTCTCTCCCCCCTTTTCAGTAAGTTTTTCAGTCAAAATGTCAGTGACTAAACCAACTATCCCACTCTAAGTTACAAGTGAGGCAGCTCGTTAGCAAGCCAGTAGGACAAAAAACAAGATCTAACAAAGGGCAGAGGAACTCTCTGAGTTAATGGCCAGCTAACTAGAAGTGGTGTCTTTATAAAACACTGTGGAGAAGGCAACAGGAAACCACTCCACTACCAATCCCAGAACAAATCATGGCTATCAACTTCCCTCTTACTAATAAAATATGAAGGGAATGAGGATAGTTCAATTTGGTGTATGTGACCTGGCAAGTCTTAGCTTGGAAGATGAGAATTGGTGGAACAAAGGAATGTAGCATGTTAGAACATTTTCCATGGAAATAGTGAGAGGCTTACAGCATTTCATTTGTGGGAAAGATGTTGCAGGGTGGAAAATAATTCATCACCCACAAGGCCACATAGATACTTTTAAACTCTATGAAAACTGGAAAATGAAGACTGGGCACCTACAGCTCAGATCTTGTAAAGGTAGATCATAGCAGGTGTTAGGTACTTACTGAAGTGGCACAAGGAACCAATCATTTTTCCAGCATCTTTAGTGATAAATTATATGTATGTGTTCCACTTGAGGTCTGAGGCAAGCTTAATTCTCAATAGGCACTCTCGGCAAGGGTTTCTTTGAGAGAACACCTGTTCATTGCGATAGATAGAAATTCAGGGGCTGCTTATTACAAGTTTTTTAGATATTGAATGTGACAAGCCAGTTTTTCCTCTACTGACCTGTTACAGCTTGAAGATAACTGATGGAATAATGTTCTTAAGAACAACCACCAGGATTTTATCTGGACTGGTAGCCTTCATGGTCTAAGGCATCTTGATAAATCTGGAAACTTCCCAGGCCATGATAGATATTACAATTTTTGTGCTCCATGAAAAGTGGCAAGTTAGGAAGGGGATGGTCTTTGTCATTTAATGTGGAGTTAGAGGGAAAGGCAATGTTCACTGCAAAGAGGTTTACCTTATATAATTAGGACGAGATAACCTCAAAGCCAAATATGATAACAGGCACTGACACTCTATTGAGAAGTTTGTTTTTGATTTTCCAGGATTCACAGGATCCAAATCTTTTGCTTTCAACCATTGCTTGGACTGCTTGTGCATTTTCTAGAACTCCCTTGCCATAATTGCAAACAGTTCTGTATACAGTAAGGGTCCTATCAAATATACCAACAGTGAGAGTTTGGGGAAAATAAGGAATAAGCTATTAAATGGTTAGATTTGTTCCTCTTCATTTTTGGCCCTCATAACTGATATACTAGAGCAACTTTTACTGTCATATAAACTTTTCAAAGAAAAAGGATAAGAGTTCAAGTCTTGCTGAGATTTTATTCTTTCTTTTGATTTATACTGTTTAATAATAGACATAGATTCTATATCAGCTTGGAATTAAAACCAAGATCAAAGCTTTAGGAAAGATTTTTCGTTTTTAAAATTAATTTTAGACCTTCAGTCAGTTATGTGCCTTGCGTGATACATGCTTAGGCAATCATGTATCTTTCAATACATGACTGACGAGGCAGATTTTTTTCCCACAGTAGGTTGCCATTTCTTTCTGTGGTAGACCAGTTGCCATCCAAGGTTGTAGAACCCGGTCTGTCCTGCTATTTACCCATAGCTGGGGGGAGAAGAAAAGGATTCATACCTTTACCAAGGGTATTAGCACATAAGTGAATGTAATGGATTCGATTGGAATTCAAACTCAGCTCTCTGATTCTTCTGATTGACAATGTTTCATTTAATAATAATAAAATTTAAAGGAACCTCTACTCAATATAATCTATAATTTCTATGTGCTGTCCTTTCAGGGAATAACGATCTTGACTCTCCACAAACTTCTGTTCTTTGTAACACTTAGCAATATTTGTCTTTTACCTATGCCTCCCACTCCCTGTTCTACCATCCATTTACACAAGCTTACTATGTAGGTTACTTGCTGTTTCCCTCTGTCTCTCTTGCCTTCAATATGACCTGTGAGTAAAATTCTTCAAGCCATCTTTTCTGATTATGTACCACTGAAATTTCAATTATCTCTTTCTGATTATAGGTATTTGTGTTCTTTTTGTTTCCATTTTCTTTAAAACTTTCTTATCAATGATGTAATGGAATAACCTATACCCCCAACCTATGAGTGACTACACTATAGGTAGTAACTTCCTATAAGTATCTGTAAGTCAACAGAGACTAGCTGGGCTCTGTTCCAGCTAAACAGTCGAACTCTCTGCCTTCGGGCAGAGAGAAACCTGGACGAGGCTCCGCCAAAAGGCAGTCTCGTTCAGGGAGGTAGACTGCCCCTGAACCCATTTATACGGGTTTGAAAGAGAATATTTTTGGCCAAGCCTATGGGCTCTGAGAACCCACGTTAAACCGGCCTTGTGCCATATGCAACCCTCATGGGAGGGTAGCTAAATATACTAGCTGGGATCTGTTGAGTATGACTCAGACATGCAAGAACTACCAACCTTCCAATAGTAGCACTCCCTATTGGATTGACTTGCAACGACCTTGTGCATAAGCGTTACCTTTATTCCTATTGTACTGGTTTTTTACAATAAACCTTTACTTATTATATCCACCTTGTTTTTCAAGTATATATTCCTATTAGCACGGAATATAGCAATTAACATGTTTAGTCTGCAATATTCTTAGCATTCCACATTTTTAGAGCCGCATTGCCTCGTTTCTTCATCTGCCCAGCATTTACTGCCATATAGTATGCCAGCCAACTATTAATGTTCAGAAAAATATCTATAAATAATGTATATTTTACTTAATAATTTGCTGAGAAATTATTATTGTATTATCATTATATAATTTGTTGATTTAGGAGTTTTTGATGTTGTTCATTTACAAGTAATTTTGTTTGAGTCTAACAGTTCAAAACTTTCATTTAATAAATCTGAAAGTTACTGACATTGTTTTTGTTTCTTCTTTTCATTTAGTCCTTCCTGTTTTGTCTACTTTACTATTTGTTTTTCATAAAATTGTTACATTTGTCATGAGATTTATCTTGTTCCAATGTATTTTTTTTCTTTTTCCTGCTTTTAAATCTGGACACAATTTTAAAAGGTTTTTACAAAAGGATTAGTCACAGGAGTAGACAAATTTTCTTTCAGATGGATTATATATATTCAATATTATCTTCTTATATAGACCTATTGCCATAGGCATGCATTGACATGTACCATCGTCATTTGTTTCAAATATTTTATATTTAACATACTCTTGCCTTTGTAGTTGTGTATAATTAATTTTTAAATAACATGCTTTCAAAGATCTTTAAAAAATATGTAAATTAAATTAAACAAATAATTATTCTGATTAAATTATAAAAAATTAATAATCTTTAAAGTTTGAAAAATGTAAGCTGCATGTCAAAACAATTTTTCATGTAATCTAAACTTTTTTGTTTATCTGTGATTAAAGTCATGTTTCAAATATCTTTGTTACAAAGTATTTAAGACATTATTTTCATGTTTATTTGTTATTCTACTTTAACTTTACACCATATTTAACAATTGCTCTGTGATAGAGACTATAAGTTTGTCTTAGGTTTGAACATCAACCATATAAGTGGGCTTATGTTTATCATAGAAATATCATCACATGTTCATATTTATGCAAAACTATGAAAAATGGATATTCAGTTAGTGTAATGATTATTGGTGTAGAAAGAATTGATGAGCAGATTCCAAATTCCAGCTTAGCATGTTCAATTCATTTTTGCCCTTGCATTTGAAAAAGGTGTGAATTTATCTCTTCCATTTCCAGCTATGGGCTAAATAGTAGGGTAAAGTGGACTCTGAAGCCTTGGATAGCGGCCTTATACTATTCAATTCCAAACCCTTTCAAAAGGCATTAATCTACTATCTTTCCTAAGAAATGGCAATTCTCATAAAAAAGGAATCTGAAGAGACACAAGAGCTTCTGTCCTGAAAGGACATGGCATTATTTTTTTTTTTTTTAAATAAAGAGCAGATATTAAATATAGTGAAAAATGTATTATTTTTCTAAAACTTAGAGATCTCATTGTTTTCATTTTTTTTTCTTTTTTCAGTTGATTTTTCTCTATAATATGCTGTGAATGAAAATGAACAATGTTGTGTAAATTTTCAAGCTAAAGTATTGTTATCATTCGGCTTTACCTTAATTTTTTTTCAATCAAGTTTCGGTTTGTATGTGTGAAAAGCCATACATTTCATTGGTCAAGATGAAAATAAGGATACCAGACTGAAAAATTTATGTAAGACTGAACAGTTTCAACGCTTTAATGTGTATATGTAAATCACTGTTAGCAAAAGAGGAATGAGCTGGCAGAGACTAATTTGATAGAATTAATGTTTATTTCTATCTTTAAATGATATTTTATGTGTGAATTTATTTAATATACTAATTAGAAATACATTGGGCCATTTGGGAAAACATTCAAAATACTTGTGTTATTACCAATATCAACATTTATTAATCCTCAAAACCTATTTCAAAACAAAAGTCTTGAGAGATAGTGTTTTGTAATGTATTTAAGATAGGATACAAATTAATAACTTTTAAGTAATACAGGTTGAATATCTTTTATCAGAAAATCTCCAAAATCCAAAAGTTTTTCAGGTGCTGACATGACTTGCCACAAACAGAAAATCTAAGAAAGCACTGGGAAGGTTTCTAGATGATGTGCAGCTGTTGTAAGTGGCCTCATCTACCTGGTTGGGGATTACTTAACACAGTTACATAGCCTACATTAGCACTATTTTTTGTTAGTGATCCTCACAACACCACCTTCATTCATGGATTACTTACCAAGGTATTTTGTGCTCAGTAAAGATATTATTCAAAATGTCCAAAAGTCTTGCATTTATATATTTTTGTAAGTAGTGATCATGTTTTTTTTTGTTTTTTGTACATGTACAGGAAGTACAAAAAAATTATTTTACATGAAATCTTAATTTCACCACTTGAAAATCCATGTGAACATTACCTGACTAGCATCATTACCCGTATCTGTATATACACAAAATTTATTAAATTTTATATAAACTACTATCAGGGTATATGTTATTTATATAAAACTACCTTCAGGGTATATCATATAAGTTATGATATATAAGGGGATATCATATTTATGCTTGGCTTCTATCCTCAAGCTGTCCCATTTTATAGATGCTATATACAAATTAAATAGCCTGTATTCCAAAATCAAAAAAATCTGAAAACCGAAGCACTTCCAGTCTCAAGAATTTTGGATAAAGGATTCTTAACTTATAATTGTCAGTTGTTTTAAATTTGATATCAAAATACAAATCAAGGAAAGCTTCTTCTTTCTTTTTTTTTTTTTTTTTTTACTTGTATTAGAAATTTATTTCAACCTGGGTAATCTATAGAGAATTTTAAATTGAACACTTTATTCAATTTACAAGGGTAAATTGTTCTTGTTCTACTGTTCATGTCTAAGGGTATCTAGTTCTTATTTAGTACTGTTGCTTAGTTATTACTTGCTTCATTTCCTATTCAGTTCAAACTAGCCCAGGGATTGAACTCACAATTACTGTCACCAAATTCATGAACTAATACTTTAATCCATAAGACTATTGTCCTGTGGGACAATCCTGAGTGGAAAAATTTTCACCTAAAACCTAACCTGCCTGCTGATAAGTGCTGCTACTTGTCACACTTGACTGATCGCTAAACTTCTTTTTTGTTGTAGTTGCTGAAGTTGTGCTGTAACAAAAGACAAACTTCTGGCAGTGCATTTAGATGTGACAAGCAGTAGCAGCAGCACTGAAAACTAATTGTTAGTTCAGTCCCTGGCCCAGGCAGTATATACTTGGACTCAGTTCAAACAGGGCGAGCAGTAACTGAGCAGTACTAAATAAGAACTAAATGAGATATCTTTAGAAAATGTCAGTGGAACAAGAACAATCTATTCCCAAAGTGTTCAGTTTGAAATTCCCTGTTTGTTATCCAAGTTGATAAGCACCCAATGAAGGCTTGAGAGTACAATGGTTGAAACGTTATGATGACAACAAAGATGACGACAATGTTTGCATATAAACTCTTCATACCAGGAATTCAGACAGAAATTAAAAGAGGATTAATGTTAAGCAATGTACTCAATGCACCTATGTATCACTGAATCTTTCGTGATTACAATTTTTCACCCATAAAATACCATTTTTTAATAAAAATGAGTATAATTTACTTAGATGGATTGAAAGTGCCATGATCTCTAAGAGTCCCCGAAAAGTGATATATGATCAAACTATTTCAGTTAACCACTTGTTCTTACTAAATAAATACAAAATCATTGTGGAATTGATAAAACTTGAGGGGGGGGGAATATTTGAAATTAGTTAAAATCTAATTTCTATAACAATGCAGTTGAAGTAAAAATAAAGCATTCAGCTGCTTCATGTGAATCACATTTTGTCTTGCTCATGTAAATTTTGTTCTTGCAAAATTAAACTCTTTTTGCGATGAGATCAGTTCATTGGCAAAACATTTCAGATTGAAGCTTTCAAAATTCTTACATACTTACCATTCTATTTTATTCATAATGTTATATATATATATATATATATATATCTATATATATATATATATATAATGACTTGGCTCTTACTAACAAGGTGGTTGATATGCCATAAAACCCAACCAACCATCTTACTAACAAGGGTTTTGGAAGGGACTCTATACATGCTGCAAAGTACCAGTGGCTTGCAAGGTCTTCCACAGTAGATGCAAGACCACTGATGAGAAGAATTATACAAGTGAAAGATGTTGCCTTCTCTCCTCTGTTTTGATACTGCATTTAAATTCAGTAAGGCCGATTGCAGAGATGAGCTTGTGGTACTCTGTCATGACTTTCCATTGACAGCAGTCATTGCTGCAAAAAATAAGGGTGTTTTCAGGTAACACCTTTATTTTTTTTCGTGATGCTTGTCTGTTTCATTGGCAGCTCATCAAACTGTACAGTCTTTGGAAATCAATATTCTTCTATACGTGATGTGTGGCCTGCTCAGTACTGCTACATATATTTGCTGCATTGACTCAATGCTGAAGGTAATAGCATTCTTGGGGACTTCAGCGTTTGTAATGAAGTCACCCTAGTATAAAGGTAGCACTAGTGAAAGTGTAGGTGGTAGTAGTGTATGAACCAAAGTTCTTTTCTTAGATTCTTATTTATCCAGACATGATTGCATATTTTCTGTCTGAATTTCTGAGATGAGAATTTATTATTTACATTATTTAGATGTGATTATTGTCTTCATCTTTGTTGTTATCACTATTGATAGCATTATAATATTGATAACTTATATAAGTTAAATTTATTTCTCTGTATTCCTTTGCATCTTGTCAGTATGGCCGAGTAGGTGAAGCTATATGGTCTAGGCAGTGCACAACCTCTATATACTATTGCTCAGGTCAATGCCCTGAGAATGTCACTCACCACCAAAAGACTGAATTTTGACCAAACAGGCTGCTATTATTAACTCATAAGGTAAACAGATACCTACTATAATTTAAAATTTGGTATATTTACAGATATAGACAATGGGGACACAGGAGTCAACACTTACTATATATATATATATATATATATATATATAATATTTGTTGGTTATTGGAATTTATTCTGTATACACCAATCCTATACTTGTGTGTGTATATATATATATATATATCTATTGCATAAACATTATTTTTATGGATGCCCATATCTGAGTAGATGTTCTGTTTTTATTTATTTATTTCTGCCCTGAATATTTCAGATTCAAACCTGCATCTTCTTGGGGAAACTGTCAGGAGGTTCTTTCTGGCCGAGAGGTCAAGGCATGTCAGATCTAATGATGGTTTCCTCCAGGGGACACAGGTTTGAATCCTTCCAGAGAGTGCATATTTTTCTAACAAGATTTCTCAAATATTCAGTCTGGTAGATGGAAATGAATGAATAAATAAATAAATATACCATTTAATAAATAAATAGAGTACCTACTCATATATGGTTATTCATTAAAAATAATGTTTAAGCAATAAGTTAAGATATGTCAGATTAGCAAATGAAGAATCCATTACTTTTTATATATATATATATATATATATATATATATATCTTTTTGTATTTTGTTGCTTCCCATTTTCAAATATGCATCTGTATTTAAATGTATAAACTGTTTCAAATATATCTTGTTATCAATACAAATAGTCACTTGTGATATATACACAAGCATCTGCAAATGTTGATCAAATAATACAAATTTCTGCAGGTGATTGGTGTTCACATATGACATTTTCTATGCTTAGTAGCCTTTGGGTATCTTTTACTTTCTATTATTGAATAATTTTCTAAGAGGCACATTAATATTAGATAAAAATTGAATGAAAATTGATAAAGACTATAATGATAAATGTACAACTGTCTTGAAGATTTGTTCTTCATGTGCATTATCATCATCAATAAGTATTGGCAGAATAGTCTAAGAAAAGAAGAGAAAATAATATGATTAACTATTTATGTAATCCAAGATATTATGGTTGGGTTTTAATTAAAATTTTCATTTAATCTAATCACTACATGCTTAGTAATGCAACAAATATTAAAAGTATATATAAAAAGTAAACAGATGACCAAATTTCTGTAGTACAGTAATTATAGGAAATGATGTAGCAAATATATGAATGATCAAATGCACTTGATTTTGAAGATCAAAGTTGACTGGAAAGATGTTGTAAGGGAGTTCACAAGTGAAAAATTGTTAGCAACAGTCACACAGTGAACAGTCACACACAAAGGCATCTCACTACAGACTGAGCAACCCAGGGTAGAGTGTTAGTTTATCCATGTGTAGTAAAAGTCCCCTCTGATTAGTTACCAAGTCAAATTAGTTACCATGGTTGAACATCTAGTTCTTGAAATATTCACAATAGCTATATATGTTCTGGACAGACTGTCCTCACATACATACACACACTCATATATATAAACATATGGGAAAAATTTATGACAAAGTGAAAAAAGTTTACTTGTGATGTGGTTCGTCCTTTAGGACTTCATTGGACTAAATTTGTTGTTGGGTCAATGAAGTCCAATAGGACGAAACACGTCACAAGTAAACTTTTTCCACTTTGTCATACATTTTTCCCAATATTATTCTTGATATATAAAAAATATATATCATTTTTTCATATATAGAGGGTGCGATGGGTAAATTGTTGCCATTTTATTTTTTTAATTTCATGCTTGTTTGTTGTTTATTTTTGATCTTGTCAAGTACACAGTATAGTAGGGTCAGTTGAGCACCATCTATGAGAAAAAGAGCACCATGATGCAATTCACTCCACCAGAAATATGGAAACAGCATGCTGTACTGCTTGGCATTCATGACGGAAACTCCAATATGAACATTTCAAAGTGTTTGGGTGTCAATCTGAGGACACTGTAGAGAATTTGGAAAGAGTAGGATGAGTCTGATGGTGATCACTCTGATTGTTCTGAAAAGAAAAGAGCTCTCAAATTTGTTGGTGAGGGCCTCAGACTCAGAAGCCTACGTCAAGTGCCTTGAGGAGGTAGGGCTGCCCCAAGTCAAGGGAATGGTTACTGGAAGACCCTATGTCTGGCAACAGAACTCTGCACCATGCCACACAAGCAGGCGAACCCAGTCATGGCTGTCAGATAATTTCAGTCACCACATCACCTTTTACATCTGTCAACCTAACCTCCCCAGACTGCAACCCCCTTGATTATTATTATTATTCGTTGGGTACAGATGAACAAGAGACCAACAAAACTCCTTTTAACATATAAGATGAACTGAAGGCAAGGATTATGGCAGCATTTACCTACTTAAACAAGGAGACCATCCAGAAGAGTTGCAGGAGATTCTAAAGTTGTCTGGGGAACATGGTTGAAGCCATTGGCGATTTTATTGAATAGATTTTCTCTTTAGTATTTTAAGATATTTCTGTAATTTTGGTAAATATATCTGTTAAATGAGATGTCAGTGATATTTTCATTTTTGCGTAATTTAGATGACAATTTATCAATTTCACCTTCTGCGTGTGTGTGTGTATATATAAATATATATATAAAATCAGATATAATTGTTGCTCATTCAAAAATGTAATTAATTTGGAATAAACCTTTTGCACTAAACACATGTTGTACAATATTTCAGTATTCATAGAAACAAGTATAGAATTAAAAGTAATTTTTGTTGAATGGACTCCATATATTTTCAATTATCATTGATTTGTATATTTCATAACTTCAACATTAACCTGAAGAACCAATAATATTCTCTGTATATTTAGCAGCTTTTCTATTAATATTGTATAATACAACATATGCTTCTTTATCTATCTTGATTGCTTCTTTTTATTTATTTTATGTTTCAAATGCTTTCATGCATTCTTCAGGCCAAGCCATTACCTTCTTGGTCTTAAAGAAGACAATCCACCATCAGATCTTATAGACTGCTGCTACAGAATCACAAACTAAGAACTTGAAAATATTGGAATGCAGCAATGACTAAAATGGATAGCACATGTAACTAGACAGGAAAATAATAATATAAGGAAGATGTTGACTTTCCACGCTACCCTAAACAAAAGATTATGATAGAAATTACCATCACTATTAGAAAGAGCAATAACAATGAACTTGAGAAGACTATTTTCCTGAAAAACTATTTTAAGAAAAAGATTTTATAAATTTCAAATGGCAGTAATACTAACAGTTCAGTCAATGAATGTCAGATACTTCTTGTATGGAAACTGTTAATCTTACCATTAACTATAAATAAGAATATAAATAACCATTTAAGCAGATGCACAAATATTCTTAGATGCTTTTCTCAACTTGCTTGTTATACTTACATTTTAGCTGTTATATCTTCCTGCCTTTTTCAAATGTATGTATTCATACACAGTAACTGTCTTGAAATTTTTAACTGAAATTGTTATTCAATTCACAGTAGTAGATTGTTCTCATTCTGCTTTCCATGCTTAGGGGAGATAATTCATGTCAGTTAATACTCACCAGCCTTTACTTTTATGCCTATAGGTAAATCATGTTGAAAACGCTGGTTCTCATTTGATCACTGAAGTTAAAAGGCATGAAATAATTCTGTTAGAAAAGGTGATATTGGGAAAAGACTGGGCATAGATTATTATTTGGATAACAACTAATACACTTGTCATACATAGAAATAAATTCAACCACAATTTTGATTTTAAAAATGCTACATTCATAAAAAAAAAAGAAAATAACTCGCTCAAAAGGAAAATCCTTGAGAGTGCCACCATTGAATAGTATCCAAATATTAATCTATGCCCAGACTTTTTCCCAATCTCACCTTTCCTAACAGAATTACTGCTCTCCCAAGCAAATGTACACAACTGTATCAAGAAATCGAAAGAAAATAGTTGAATCTGCCAACACAACAATAAAAACAATAATTCCACATATGACAGTACTTGACATAATTTTCAGTTGACAATATGAATACAACAGTGTTTTCTAAATTATTCTAGTTGCTAAGGACATTTTGTTTTGTTGCTTATAGTTACTTTGTTTTTGAATAAATTCATTTCATTTTTGTCTTGAAAAAGTCCACATTGGACAAAAATCATTGGCTAATAATAGTTTCCCTATTGTTTATATATATATATATATATATATATATATATATATATATATATATATTAAGAAACGTACAACTTCAAGGCTTCGTGGTAATTATAATTTATTATTTCCTTAGAATCCAAATTTGATTGTAATTCCTCAGATTTGCTCTGTTCTTACATTGAGCTCTCTGGATTATATCCTCCCTGGAATTATCCATATGGATTACCAAGCACATCTTTACCTATATATATATATATATATATATATATATATATATATATATATATATATAAAATGGCTATCTACTCTTTTAAGCATGACCACCTTCATACATCTAAGAAAGAATCTGCAACTAAGGAATTAATAATAGAAACTTGTACAACATGGATATCACCTTTTGTACATCAACTATCATAATCCAATGACAAGAATGTTCAAGGTGATAGGTGCAGTCACAAGTTTTTAAGTTTGCCCTACTATTAACCCCTAACTGTGGGGAGAAGAGACTGATTCCTACCATTCTTGTGTGCGTAATATATATTTAGAAAAATATGACAAACTGGAAAGGATTTTTTTGTGCTGCATTTCGTTCATTAGGATTTCAGCAGACTGAGCTTTATTGACATTGCCACATCTACACATGCACATGTGTAGACATGCCAATGTCAATAAAGCTCAGTCTGATGAAATGTGTCACAAAAAAAAACTTTCCATTTGTCATATTTTTTCTAAATACTGTTTGTTGATATATAAAATTATACAAAATTATATATTGATTTTTATAATATATATATATATATATATATATAAGTTTATTGAAAGACACTACATATATATATATATATATATATATATATATATATATATAAGTTTATTGAAAGACACCCCATATATATAAAGTTTATTGAAAGACACCCCATATATATAAAGTTTATTGAAAGACACCCCATATATATAAAGTTTATTGAAAGACACCCCATATATATAAAGTTTATTGAAAGACACCCCATATATATATATATATAAAGTTTATTGAAAGACACCCCATATATATATATATATATATAAAGTTTATTGAAAGACACCATATATATATATATATATATATATATAAAGTTTATTGAAAGACACCATATATATATATATATATATATATATAAAGTTTATTGAAAGACACCATATATATATATATATATATATATAAAGTTTATTGAAAGACACCATATATATATATATATATATATATAAAGTTTATTGAAAGACACCATATATATATATATATATATATATATATATAAAGTTTATTGAAAGACACCATATATATATATATATATATATATATAAAGTTTATTGAAAGACACCAACAAGGTTTGTCTATTTCATTTTTTTTATATAGTTTTTCCAGTTACTGACTGCAGTGTTTTATTTTAGGATTAAAAATATTAAACTTTTCAAAGTTAATCTTTATACATTTCATTACTTTTGACTGTTACCACAGTTGTTGTCTAGAATCGTGAGTTATCAGTCTGTTTATCAAAATGTGTTTGGCAAATTCCTATTTTTTTTTTTGTTTTTTTTTAGTTTGCTGGAATCAAGGCTTTTAAATTTGAGAATGTTCATGAATATTCATCAGGTGATTGAAATGTTAGTCAAGACATGTAGAGAATGCAAAGTGTCATAAGTCAGTCTGGTAAGACAAAAGCGAGTGAGTAATATTCAAGAATTTTTTTTTTTTTTTAATAAATTAAAGAGTTATTACTTTCCAAAACCAACATACAGGACCACAAAAATATTGAAAAATCAAAAGAAAATGGTTAAATCCATCACCTTACGTTTTTGAAGATGTACAACATATCCATCCATCCCAAACTATAACAATCTGATCACAATCCTAACAATATTCATTTATTAAAAAAATATAAATATTTCTTGAATATTAACCACATGCTTTTGTCTTATCAAACTTTGAATCATGGCACTTTGTGTCCTCCATGTTTCAACTGATCCTTCAACCACCTGATGAATATTCATGAATGTTCTCAAATTTAAAAGCCGTAATAAACTAATGATATTTCTCTTGTATATAAACATATGCAACAAAATAAATCTTTACATTTGCTTGATAAAGTCCCTCAGAGGAAAAAACACGTTGGTTAAGAATAGTTTTTCCTCTTGTCTTTTTATTCATCTTGTTCTTTTGCAGATATACTCTATCTGAAAATAATGTATACATGTATGTATGTATATATATATATATATATATATATATATATATATATATTCTTTGTAGAATAAATAGTGTATTCTACTTCTTTCTGTTTGTGGGCTAAGGCAGAAAATATACTCAGTTTCATACATTCTTCTTTTTGATATCTGCCATTCTTGGCCACAGTAACTAAAAGTATAATTTTATAGATTTATGTATGAATTCCCCCCCCCCACTAATATTACTCCTGGGACTTTCAATAACCAGGCAACCTGACAGCTTTTATGATCATCTATTGCTTTGATGTTAGATATAGATTAATTGTAAGTATTTTCAGCAATTCATGTTACTGAATGAATCACTGGACAAGTCATATACAGAACAATATAATTAGAGAGTTTAGAATTTTTTTTTTATAATATTAATGTTCATGCAATACAATGTTTAAGAGTCACTCAAAGTAGAGGCTTACTGGATGAGATGAGTTATATGGACATAAGAGAATCAAAAAAGAAGTAAAGATATGGAGGATAGATAATGATGACTTGAAGAGGTTAAGATTGTAGTATTCAGTGAAGCATCCACATGGGAATCTGTTCTAGGCATTTTGGAGAAGAAGCTGTCTGATTGAAACAGCATTCTTACTAGTGGAATATGTCGGGAGTTTTCTGTGGATGTAGCAAGTTGGGTCTTAGCTGCAAAAATCTGAAATGGTGATACTAAAGAATGGAACTCATCTGAACATGAAAGTAGCAATAAAGTGACCTATCTCTATTCTATTGGTAAATGTTTAGACAAATTACAGAGAAAAACAAAAGCTGAAATTTTAGAAGTGTTTATCTGTACTTTACCTGCTCCCAAATATTCACAGGTAGTTATGTAAATTGTTGCTCTGAAGTTTTTGAATTTATATTTCATTTTTGTGACATTCTATGATTTATCAATTATTGTAGATAATTTTATTTTTTATACCCTGTCATCTGAAAATGATTATTGAATGATATAAATAAAAACCACTGTGTAACAATTCCTGGAAATAAGCAGGTATGGTTTTAAAAATTCTTCATTACCACACTCTGCAGAAATTATTGCTCTTTTAATTTGGCAAAAGTATGAGATTTACTGGAGTTTCTTGTAAGAGTTATATAAATCAAAGTTTAGTATACATTTTGAAAAATTGACATTGAAAACTAATAAATTTCCCAGTGGATAACCCATCAGAATAAACAGCTAATATTGTTAGCAGGTCAGTGAAGTTAAGCTTCAAACCTAAAATATATATAAGCACACAGAAGTAACTCCCAAAGATACTAAAAAGGCATACCATAAAAAATGTGCTCGCTGGTGTAATAGCAAAGCATTTATATTTTACAACATAATAATCCAGTGTATACATGACCAACACACTAATGCACACAGTCTTCAGGTAGTTGGTATTAGTCTGTTTGATGATAGTGACATTTATACTCCCTCACCTAACTCAAGATGTTACAATGTGGGTAACAGGCACATGCGTATAATGTACTCACCAACTAAAATCACTGAGAGGGAAATACTCATATGGCATATGATTGAAAAATAGTTAAAAGATCACTGCTATTTGAGGAGATAAAATATAACAAATCCCCAAAACAGCAGAATAAATTTACAAGTGTACCAAATATTTACAAATGCTCCCACTGCCATGATATGGCTTCCTGCTATCTTTTATATAAATATTTTCATGGCAATTATTCTGATGAGCTTCCTTCCGTGGTTCATCAACCACATGAATTTAAGTGTATTACTAGATTGGCAGCTAGGTATCACCATTTTAATCTTGAACTGGCTAGATATAACCATAAGTTCTATTCTAATAGTTTCTTTTCTCACACTCCTCACCTGTGGAACTCTCTTTCCATTTCTTGATTCTTTGCCATCTACAATCTTGATTCCTGTTCTTTTATTGTCCTTTCTGCTCAATAAAGTCTTCACATTTTCTTTCACTCTTATTAACCTCTTAGTCTTAGTGGCATTATTTCCTTGCTTGGGATGAAATGATTAAAAGAAAGTATGCTGTGATTGGTTGTGTCTGGATTATGAGTAATTAATACACACACACAATAAAAGGATATGACAAACAATTCTATTTGATTTTTTTTTCTTTTTTACAATGTGTCAAAGAAAAAGATGCAAAAAAATAGAAAGAAAAATATGAAAGAAAAGAAATTATTATAAAAATGAAGAAGTATAAGATACACCCGCCCATCCCACCTCTCTAAAAAGAAAGAAATGTGTCAGAATTAAAGGCAGGAATTAATAAATGCAAGTAAGGAAGAGAATGATGGTAAATGAAATAAATGGTGTGTTCTAAAAATTTTATAAAAATATTGAATGTTGTTTTTGTAAGAATAATGATACAGTTGTACACTTCTGATAAGATAAAGAGGATTAAAGACTTGTTTAAGCAACATGATGAAACAGTGTTTTTTTTTTTGTTTTTTTTTGTTTTTTTGTGACTTTCTTTTGATATATTCCTTCCAAGTGCATACTCAAATACATATAAAGACAAATGTTCTCACATACATATCAATATGGACTCTTCTTCATTGGTATACACATAATACATGTTTATATTTGTGTATACATAGAGAAACATTTAAAGATTTGCTTGAATTTGTATATATACATACATACATACGGCCTGATGAAACAGACTGACACATCTGGGTGTTGATTTCAATGTCCACTTAACTAATATATATATATATATATATATATATATATATATATATATATATATATATTCTGTTTATACATTATTTTTATAGATACAAATATTTAAGTAAATGCTCTGTTTATAATAAACAGTATTAACAACATTTACTGGCCTGAATGTCTGAGAAATTTTCATAGAATATATGTGTCCTCCAACAGGAATCAAAACTGTATCCTACATGAAACCATCATATACCCTGATGTGCTATACCAGTTTAGCTACAGATGAGCACCTGGTTAGCAAGGTTGATTTTACTGCTTTTAAACTACAATTTTCTATGATTTCCCAAAAATATTCATGTCTGCTCAATGCGTGTCCAAACATAAAACTGATGATGTCACACACTATGAAATGGACAAAGTCCGACGATTATTTTGCTATCTTCTGTTTATATATAATGATATATATATATTATTTTATATATATTATTTTGTTATCTTCTGTTTATATAATGATATATATATTGTTATCTTCTGTTTATATAATGATATATATATATCACTGGATTGCTAAAAAAATTAGTGACAACTACCTAATAGCATAAAGCTCCTCCCTTTCCCTGAATAACAGAGGCTATGTGATGTTCAATGGAGTCTACAAAGTATTGGAGTCATTGCATTGGTATATTCAGCTAGGCACATTCAATGGCTGTCCATAACAAAGTTGAGCTTATGTTGTCAATAATGTCTTTTCATAGACCTATTACAGTACAATTTTTTATATTGATTACAGGGCAGAGGTATCTGGCCATCAAGCAAGATCTTAGATCTTCTGATTGCCAATGTTGAAGCCTTTTGCTATTCTTTTCCAGCTCAATCAACCAACCTTTATAGTTGAATAAATATTCTACTGATATTTTATCCCAGGTTATAACTTGTAAGATATGTACTCTTCTTGAACTTGAGGGTGTGTGTGTGTGTGTATAAAGTTGGTTTCCTGTGTTGCGCTAGACAATTTTTTTTGCCTGAATCTATCTTACATATGTCTACCATTTGTCCTTGCTTTGAATATTGCTGCCACATCAGGACCTGGTGTTCCTGCTTTATATTTAGAGATTCTTAATAAAATTCAATGAATCTACAATGTTATTAGTCCTGACCTGGCATCTCGCCTTCAATCACTTTCCCACCATCATAATATAGTTTTCTGTGCCTTTTCTATAAATAATTTCATGGTAATTGTTCTCATGAACTTTCCTTTATGGTACCTAGACTTTATGAATTTAAGCAGAGTACTAGATTGGTAGTAAGGTCTCATCATTTCACAGCTGAAATGAATAGATGTAATTGTAAGTTCTATGTGAAGAGTTCATCATACTTTTTGCTTGGGTTTCTCTTCCAGCTTCTTGCTTTTCAGTCAGCTTTGCTTTTAAATTTTTTAAGATCAATGTCAATCATTACCTTCTGCCTTTTTAATTCCTGTTCTTTTATTGTTCTCTTTCATTAATAGTTTTTTTTTTTTCTTATATTCAATAACTTCTTGAGTCTTAGTGGCTTTATTGACTTGCTTGGGTTAAATGATCAAAAATGCATGGATTTCTGTATATATAACAAAGACTATTTGCACTATTTACATTGTTCAAACTGTTGTCCACATCTTTGTCCTTCTTCAGGTGATTCAAATTTTGAACCAAACCATTTATTATAATAAATGATGCTCCCATCCAATCCAACCAGATGGTGAGCCTGGATGTGATGAGTTTGTTCACCAGTATACCAATATATAACCTGATGATGATACTGACTTTATGTACCCAAAAACACACTTCAGAATGGGATCAGACATATTGGCAGGATGACAGTTTAGCAATGGACTCAGCATTATCACCAGTAATGGAAATAGCATTAGAACCACATCACTAAAGACGAGATACATAGATGACACCTTAATACTCTGGCCTCACCAGGAAAAGGTCCAGCTACTACTGGACCATGTGAACTCAATAAGATCATTGATAGAGTTCACAATGGAGAGAGAAAACGACAACAAACTAGCATTCCTGGATATACTAATATCTTGAACTGAGCACGGGCTCAAGATATCTGTATATCACAAGCCAACATTCACTGCACAATACCTCAACTTCTAGTCCCACCACCCATGCCGTGTAAAGAAAGGGATCAAAAGTATTAAGTGGCAACCCAGAGACATATGAATAAAAATGGTCAGTAGAAGCAATACCCTACACTGTAACAACTAACCTGAATACATGATAGCAGCTCCAATAAACTGGAATAAAAGGGGTGCATGAGGATAACAACACTCAGAAAACAGCTTCAGTCTGTCTACTCTATATAAAGGGATTATTGGAACAAATACAAAAGATCTATGGTACATATAATCTCAGGACCTTCAAAAATGGTTCAGCACTTCACAGACGCCTCTTTCAAGTAAGACCTCTCATAGAGGACAACATGGCTAAGCACTGTGTGTACGCCATACCATGTAGCTATGGTAAGAAATGTAAAGGAGAAATGGGCTACCCCCATAAAATGAGACTGCAGAAACACTATAAAGCCGTAACATAAGGGGAAATAGAAAAATCAGGCATGGCTGACCACATATGGAGGGAAAAAAGAAATCACCACTCCTAGTGGGATGAGGTTGAAATAAGAGATAAAGAACATCATTGAAAAATACAAAAACTTAAGGAATCAATACATATGCTAGGCCACAAAAATCTTCTAAGCCAGCCAAGCATAGACATGAATCCCATGTAGGGAACCAGCAATATGGAGTACTAGACATTAGGTTTATAAGTTCCAAGGATTCGTACACTGATGTTCTCAAAGACACATGGCCTAGTGGATAAAAGCATTGGTTTAATCCTGTGGCTTGACCTAAAGTGTTGTGAGTTAAATAAAATAAAAACTTGCAAAGTTGAGTTAAAATACTGAGATATCCAGAAGAGGCATGGCATATGGAATTAGAACAATCTATCCTGGTAGGCAAAATAAAGAGTTTGGTTTGAAATTCTAATCGCCTGAAGAAGGCTGGACTGTACAACATCCGAAACATTGTGTTATATTCCGTGCTAATAGGAATATGGAATGGACAAACACAGTGGATAAATAGTAACAGGTTTATTGTAGAAACCAGTACAACATGTAAGGAAGTAAAAGTTAGTAATAGTTATCACAAGTCAGAACAGTTGTGTGCATGCTGTTATCGGAAGGCTGCTAGTTCTTGCAGATCTCAGCTCAACTCTCCCGTCTGCTGTCCTCCCAGATACTTATAGGTGGTTACCACCTATAGTGCCACCACTCATGGGGGTGGCAGGTTATTCCATCACATCACGTTGTGAATATGGCAACAAATTGCCATGTAGTTCATGGCAGTCAATGTTAACAATAGATTTGAAAACAAAATCTTTTCATAAGCAAAATATTGCTTATAAAAATATATATATATATATATTGCTTATAAATAAATATATATATATATATATATGAAGAAATATAGTCTTAAGGTGTGCTATATTTATGGGATAAAGTGCTCACTATCAGAGATAGAGCGTGTGTAAATATAAAAGTGAACATAGAAGTCAACACTTAGAGGCGACAGTCTGTTTCATGCTATATGCAATCGTCAGGCCACGTATGCTGTTATTTTTCTCAGCTATTTATACATATACGGGTCAGTGGTGCATTGTGGGTAGTCTATTATGGCGGTTAATTTACCGGAAGTCGTTTATTTATTTATTTGGGTTAAATTATTTTGCTTGTTTTTATATTTTGTTTCTTATTTTATTTATTTATTTACTTATTTTTTAATCGGTGTTTTTTTATTAATGTAGTAAAGATTTGTTTATATCACTTGTTTAATAGTTTTGTTTTGGTTTGAGAATTTAATTAAAGCTATTTGTTTGGTTTTGGGGTTGGTTGTTGTAGTTTACTCTAACTATTATTTTGGCAGAAAATAATAGAGTAAACTACAACAACCAACCCCAAAACCAAACAAATAGCTTTAATTAAAGTACATTTATTAATAAGACATTTAGTCAAAAAATGAATACAAATGCTTATGATATAAAGTTAGATATCCTTTTTATTTTAAAATTTTTTAAAATTTTAACAAGTAAATATTATGCAATCTCCTTAAAATTTTATATGTGGCATTTTTCAATGAATGGAACAAATTTATGAGTGATAATTCAATTTCGCCATGCATATCAAAAACAAAAGACACCCTAATATATATCATATTGCAACAATAATACTCTAAGCAGAAAGGCATCATCCTACGTATTATGGTTTAACTCATGCATATATTTTGATAAAGTACAAGGAGTACCTAATACTGTGAAACAGTGAATAAAAAATAAATGCAAATTTTAAATTTGTTTACAGCCATTTAATAAGAATTAAATATGAATTATCACAGCAACTTAATAAATAAATAATAAAGGGTCTTCAATTTCATCTGAAAAATTTAATCACTAATGAGTTTTACTATTGAAAATAAATTTCTCACAACTAAAAAATTTAATAATTTCTAAAAAGAATCAAGAAGTATTTTATCTTTGTTAAAAGACAAAAAGAGTAAAAGTGCAATAACACAGTAAAAACATATCCTTTGGTTTATTAAAGAGATATAAGCAATTTTAGCAAACTTTACAGTAATTTTTTTTAAATATTAGGAAGTTGAAAGCTAATAAATAATGCTGACATCCAACTTGATCATTTTATAAGATATGAGATTCGACTGTTACAAAATATTAAAATAAAAATAAGATTAAAAATGATTAAAGGATGAGAACAACTATGTATTTTTTGCATGGGATTCATTTTTTTCAGTTATTTATTAAATTATTAGAAGATGAAATTTTACTAGTTTTATTTTTAAAATATGAAAACAAATCATGTTAAAAGTGGAAAAAAAACTATCGGTTAATCATGCCAGATAAAAATGTGATAAAAATACTTGTTTTTAACTTTCTTTTATACACTTCTACTTATAATACTTATATTTCATTTGGCTTTGAGAAGGAATAAATGAGAAAAAAGTTCAAAATATTTTAAATGCCTTAATAATTTAACACAGGAAAATTCCATTATGCCAAAGAAAAATATTAGTAAGTAAAATAAAATTAAATACAATTCTTGATGGAAATTAAATTTTAGGTTTTTTAATACAAACTTTTGTGTGAAAAAGCCTTTTTTTTTTTTTTTTTTTTTCTTTTTTTTTTTTTTCAGGAAACTTAAAATATATTTTTTTTTTTTTTAAATAAATAAACATGAAAATCCATTTTGAAAGCTATAAAATTTTAAGAAATACATGCATTTCATATGAACAAATTTAAGTTTCTTAAAAAGAATGTTTACTATTTTAAGCCTTAGTTATTTAAAAGATTTATTTTTGTCTATGTAATATGCTACATAAACAAAATAAATCTTTTTCAATAACCAAGACTAAAAATTGAATTAAACTATTATAATTGGATTAAAACTATTATAAAAACAAATTGTTATAATTTAACTGCCTCACCACAAGGACAATTGTGAGACAAGGTCAATTTTTTATGTAAAGAAATCAAATGTGACATTGGCAGGAATTCTATACATTTTTACCTTTTTTAAATTAAAAAAAATAATAAAAATTGTCTTAAAAGAGAGCCTGGCAGAACAATAATGTGAATTCATTTTGTGTTTATATTACATGATTTTGATTATAATCATTAAATTAATAATTTATGACATCAAATGGGTGAATTAACAATGTTTAAAAAGAAATTAAAAGTAAAAATTCTATCTTTTAATTGAAACAGATTTTAATCTCGTGAACTTTATGGAAAGTTTGGGAATTGCATAGAAACTTGCACATTTCATCTTTTTTTTTTTCTTTTTTTTTTTTTTTAACATAAGTAAAATAAATTTATATCATACTTAACTTAGGTGTTATTATGATCTATAGATTTTAATTTTACTAATAGTTTAAAATCAATAAATATTTATATTTTTTTTTATTTTTAGTACCAGCAAGGGAAAATTAAGTTTTAAACAAAAGAAAAAATGTAAAGAATCATTTTTGAAATCAGAAATTAGGTTAAAAATTCTCTGATTCTGATACCCCCAAAAGTCACAATATTTTTTATTCTAATTCTGATTAATTGTCACATTGCTAATATGACTGGATGGAGCAAATTTAAAATAACATTTTTTTCTCAAAAATTGTGACTGAAGATGAGTCTTAGTGCTATAGTTCTAATCCAGGAACAAAATAAACTTCAAACCAAAGGAAAATACTAAATTCACCAAGACCCATGCTGATTTACAAAGAATTTGTTTCACTTGGTCAGATGATGAATTTGTGCAGAAAACAACCAAAAATGTGTAATAGAGTTGATTATTTGATCCTTCACTACAAGAAAGCCCCTCCTCACATGGCTTTGAGAGTCCATCCGTAGGATATTTTTTGTGCCCTTATATGAAAAATGACTTGGAAACGAAATGTTTTGCTGACATCATTGAAACTAAAAATGCTGCAGTTATTAGACAAAATGTACACTGAAAAGTATAAGTGACAAAAATATTTCCAACAGTGAAACATTGAGACAAATGCACTAAGATGAGAGTTACTTTTAAGGAGACTTTCAAGTTTTAAAACACTATCAAACATTTTTTTAAGAAAAATAATTCTGGTTATTTTGGGATCCCCACTCAAAATTTTAATTATTGTTAGATTATAACTAAAAACTAATCATATAATTTTAATATGTAGTGTGGTCATTTCACCAAATATAACGCTTGTGGGATTTTGGTAAACTTTAACTGGAAATCCCAATCCCCAGTATTACAGTTCAGTGAAGTATGTATGGATTGAGCATGGTTATTTCCATCATTTGTCTCCCTCATTGGACTTTTATTGCCTAGTAGAAATATTTCTTTGTTGTGTACCTATTGGAATGAGTTATACAATGCAGTATCTTATTTATTTCAACAGGTCTTGGATTTTGGTTTGTGGTTCAGGCAATGTTTCAATCCTAGAGATTTTCTTAATTTGGACAACCTTCCTAAAAAGTGGGGAATTCTAGCAGAAATTATCTGTTGATAAAGCTATCAATAATTTATTAATGGGAATACCTCAAAGTTGCAACCTTCACATTTATGTAGTTCAACTTCAGTAAAATCTTTTTCTTCCTTTGAGAGATATCTAATAGGTGAAATGCAAGTGTGTTGCCAACTTTGTTGTTGCTGCTAGAATTTCTATGAAAACGGATGTCAGTGTTGTTCTTGGCTCCCAAGTGTGAACTGAGTAAAATGGTAAGTGTATGCGCTTATGTGGATAATGGCCTGAATGGGAACTGATTAATTAGATACCCATATAAAGACCCTCTTTGTTAAACAAAGAACTTTCTATTACCATTGCATGTGATCCATGCTTCTAAAGTACTTTAGAATTATGTATGTAGAAAGATTGCTAAATACATTTCCCAACTCCATCTAGGTTTTGCAGAATTTTGTCAAACACATTAATCATGTTATCATGGCTTTTGCAGAGGTGTATGTCTAGGCTGGAAATTTCAGTTATGCCAAATTTTAGGGTTAAATCTTCTTGATGCTTTCCTTAAATATTTTGGAGGTTCAAATTAATATTTTTAAATGGAACTTTTTTTTCATCAAGTTCCAACCCAATTAACCATTCTCCTATATTTTTCTCTATCTAATATTTCTATTCCTTCATTCAGAATTGCTAAGTCTTTTAATACCTCAAGTCACCAAACAAAAGTTCATGCACTAATGACTCAGTCAGGGCCACTGCCCAGTTAAATTAATATTTGTTTTTACATTAAGGAATCAGAAGTGAAAAATGTTTAAGACAATTTCTTTTTGCTATTTCTATATTTAATTGCTGTTAGATGTACAACTAAAGACTAATTAGTACCTGCTGCTTTGATAACAATGAAGAAGAATCATAAGTGAGAAACATTTGAGAAGTTCAGAATTAAACTGAGACTACAAAAAACAAAACAAATTCAATGACAGAAATTAGCAACTTTATCAATTAAACTACTAAATGTATCTTACTCTGGAGCCATGAATTCAATAACTCAGCTTGGCAGTGTAGCAGGGTATTGACTTGGAAGTGAAGTACAATCATTAAAATTGATAGAAAAAGCTGCAAATTAGGACAATAGTAGACAATAATAATTTTAAAAAATACATTTCTGGATGAAATAAAATTTTCTGATGTTTACTGGATGTAAGATAACTTGGAAGAAGATTGGAGAGTATAGTGTGAAATATTACAATGATTTTATTTTTAATCATATAACAATGAATCTTATAGATTCTAATATAATTCTATTTTTAATTTTTTGAAGCATAGAGATCTGAAGAAAAAAATTTATCACAATCCAATTTGTACTTTAATGATTTTAATCTCAGAGTCAATTTCTTTAGTAATGAAAATGTGACTTCAAAAAAATCACATTCTTGCTTATTAATAAGAAGCCTGGTCATCTATCATAACTTCAGCAATACCATATACTTCTAGGTTTGACTTCATGTTTAAAGCACTGAATTAACCAAGAAAAAGCCTTTGGTCCTTCTGAATGTTGCTATGGTGATACCCATTGTTCTAAAATGAGAGAAACAAATTTACTCCAATGCAAAGGTCTCTTTCATAAACCATCAGTCTTGTAAAACTGACTGGAAGCAAATCTCTAAAGCAGAGCAAAGCACATTACCTGTCTTGATGGATTCATTGAAAAGAAAAAAAATTCTACATAAAAATTATGCATTTTGTTTTTGTACATAGCAACTTCTAAGAAGAGGTAGATATTGCTTTTGAACTGAATTTAAAAAAATATTTAAGGTGACACTGAGATAGAACCAGTTAAAAATAAGAAAATATGTGAAAGCTCGGATTAAAAAATATTAATAAAGAAAATAATCAGTTTTGAGTATTGAAAAAAAGGCAAATATTTCTGAGAAAATCCAGGTAATTTTAAGAATAATTCAAGTTATGCCCACTCTTGTATTAAGGTGTGTAATTTTATAGTGTGGAAATGCACTGAAATCCAAATAGCTTTGTGATTACTGAAATTAATATTTTGATTGATCAGAATGAAATGATTGATGGATTAAAAATTTCAATTGCTGTTTTGTTTAATAAAATAAAACTAAATTGAATTAAAAAAAAAAACAACTTCAGAGTTTCAAAGTCGGAATAAGACCTAGACCATAAAAAGGCAGTGGGAAACATTTATCCTCTTAGAAACACAGCCAGTTTAATTGAAAGAGAATAGTAATGGGACTTGAGAACCATAAATTAATCATGACATATTTCAGCTCAAAGTCTAAATTGAATTTTTGGTTAGTTTTTTCAGTTAATTTATTTTTGCTTTTATGAATGAATTAGTTTAGCTATTGTCTATAGGAGACTTGATCCCATGATACTAGTTCAAGTTTTATGAGGAACCACTTATTTATTTCAACTTAATCCTGTAATTAGTCAGACACTATTCAACTTGAAAAGATGAGAAAGGCAACAAGATGAATTAATAATGATGAAATATATTTTGTTCATAGTCTTTCATTTTTATTGCGAGAAGCTGGATAATAATCATGTTTCAAAATAATTTTTGCTAAAACACTTTAGGAGCCAGATACTTTTTGCTAGTTTTTTGACATTGACTACAGAAATTAAATCATTAATCTTAACACCTTCAGCACCAATATATAGTCTCAAATATAGAGAAGAATGGAAATTCTGCAGAGACTAAATTGTATCAATGGAAATCTGGTATTAGCCAAAAGATTGTGCAGATGAAAAATGAAGACAAGAAGTTAATTTCAAAAAGAAGTGTAGCAATGTGGTGATACTGGATTTTAATGGATACGGATGCTGTTGATTACCAATTTGTAACAGGAAGTGTTACAACTTGTTGCTGATTTGAATGAAGATTTTCAAAGTAAAAGAATTCAGTAATCTCAAAAGTAATGAATTCACACAGAGGATTTATATACAGTGTAACCCGGATATAAGAGAAACCCGGATATAAGAGAGATTTTCTCTTGTCCCAAATTAGAGCCATATTTACCTAAACAAAATAGACCAAACCTGGATATAAGAGACTTCTTCTCCGGTCCCGGCAACTCTCTTATATCCGGGTTACACTGTACATATTTTGGCAATCTTGGACCTTCATGCCCATTAAAAAAAAAAATGAAGTGTGAAAAGGACAGTAACCTTTCCCTTGACACTGATAATATTTAACTAAATTCACTCCTCGGCAATGTTTGTTTTAAAAAGTGGTGATTGGAATTTCAATGAAACCTAAACATATGAAAGTGAATTTATACATTTTATTTGTTTTAGAGAATATGCAACAAAAATAATAAACACTGTTTATTTATCCCATTTATTTATTAAGTTGTTTATTGAAATAGTTTGCAAAACATTGGCTAATTTCTAATTGATTCAAACTTTATAAAATGGTAAATAAGGATTTCTTTACAGTTGGTTCATATATTTTAATAATTTAGTAAATGTTTAAGCTGCTCTCTTGAGTAGTTTATAACACATGTATTTATCATCTCTCAGTTGTGTCTCTGTCTTTGGGCAGTGTGCGCTCAGGGGCAGCTACGTTAAATGACAGTCACAACTGAGGAAAATTATACTGAGATATGCCCAGCACTGGGGAACAGCTGCCCGAGACCACGCCCTCTGATTGCACTAGAAAGAGGGATCAGTGCTCGTACCAAGGCCAGTGCAATTGATGGTTATAGGGACAGTGGGCAATTTTTGTTCCTAGCCCGGGTGTACATGCTCGGGGCCCCACCTTAAAAACTAACCTTGTGTCACTCCTCTTCTTAATGAGGAGACAGAGTAAATACCTAGTAAATGTTTATAAATTTATGAATAAGACATTGTTTTCATATTCATGTCTTTATAAACTGGTAAATGATAAATATTGTATGTATTAGATTTAATACAATTGTATTAGTTTTTGGAATGTTGTAAATATAAAATTAATCTTGTAAATGAACAATCTAATAAATAAATAGTGTTAAATATTTTTGTTGTAAATTCTCAAGAACGAAAAAATAATGTATAAATTTACTTTCACCATCGCTTTTTAAAACCATAAACATTGCCAAAGAGTGAATGTTGTTAAAATAATAGCAGTGCTAAGGGAAAAACAGTACATTTGTCACTTTGTTTTTTGTAGGTACAAAGGTCCAAGACTGCCCATATATTTTTATGTAAAGAACAATATAGCTCACAAAAAAAGAGAAAGAAAAATTATATTCATATGTATGGAGATAGCTAAAAAAAAAAAAAAAAAAAAAAAGAAAGAAACCTTTATGTACTTATCTGTTGTTTGTGTAATGTGCTTTGTTTGAAATCAAGTAATTTGGTTTGTTGGGTGACTAAGTCTTGCCAAAGGAGAAAACTGGACATGTCTGCTACCTTCTACACCCTGTTTCTGAGTGAGCAAAAAAGACAAAAAGAGGGCATTTATGTCCTTACTTTTTAAAGTCCTGAATTGAACATCACTTAGCGAGCGTCCCAACAAACAATGTGGGGTAATCCCCATAGAAGTATGTTATATAATTCACATTATTTGCTCCTTAACAGGTCAACTCATAATAACTCTTATTCATGCTTTTTGGCACTGAATGTGTTATGGTCACATTTCTTAGAAATTGGCTCATAATTAAAGAATAGCTGTATTTCACTTAGTTTTCAGTATTAGAAAAGAAAAAACAAGCAAAAATAAGTGAAGCAGACAGAAAAGAAATGTAACAATTAGTTTATACTACCTTCAATTTTCTTTGTCTTACTTTTGGAAATATAAACCAGTTAAAAACTACATACTATAAACATTTCTGTAACTTAGCCATATTATACAATTATAGATTAATACAGCCACAGCCTGACAGTAATTAAATAAATTTTGATAGGAAATTTTCATAGTATAATATTCAATCTATATAGTTAATATAGAAAATCTGTATATCAGACTAATTGTAAGTAACTGGATGACAAATTTGAAAGATTCCAAAGTTAGGCATTTTCTCCCTGGAAAAGACTTCTTCAGATTAATAAAGGTTTTATCTATGGGGTCAGTCTTATATAGTGAGGTAAGAAATACAATAAACATTTAATTTTACATTAAGAAACGCTGAAGATATGAGGACACTTTGCTTTAAATTTCAATTTTTCAAAACTGTTGGCATGCTGTGTATCTAAATACATAAGCTCATTCACCCTTCTCTTGCTTTTATTTTTAATTTTATAAATAATGTTTAACACTGAATTATGCTGAAAACTAAATATCTGTAAAATAAATGCTCTTTTTCACCACAATGATAATGTAAACATGACTATGTAATATCTCTATTTATTTCTCTAAGCTATTTTAATTTTCATTTATATCATTTTATAACTATGAATTTCAATTCAATCATGCCTACATTTGATGGTTATACTGAATAAGATGTAAGACATTTTTCAATCAAGAGGAGGAAAATGAAAGTTACTCAAAAATATGATAGAATTGTATATTTCTCTAGTACCTTAAAAAGTTTTCATTGTTATGATACTTATACTTTGTATCATTACAGTTATTTGTTAATTCTTAATTATTTTGTATAGATATTGTTTGTACTAAATTTATCAGTAAGAAATTGACCAATAAGATTTCATTGTTGTGAAATAAGTAAGTTTGGGCATGTGACCAAGGGATTAGAATGTTTTATTTCCGACCATAAGACCTGAGTTTGAATCTCTTCAAGATTGATTTGTTTGATAGAACACTTCTTAATGTTATTGGCTGCAGGAGCTGATTCCAGTTTGTGTTATCACTGGAAAGTGGACGAATGCCTTGTGAGTGAAATTGGGTAGCCATAACTGTTTGTCAATGGTTGTGCTAGCACAAAGTTACAAGTCATCATGACTGAGGGTTTGAGTATACTGACTTTGTATAAACTGATGATCACACCAGAGAATGTAAATTCTCCCAGAAATTGTAACTGATGTCTAATCAGTTAGTTGCAGTATAAGCCAAGGATGGTTTCTGAGGGTGTTGCACAAACTCTAATGTGCCTGAGCAGGCGTCTACAACAGGGATGGCTAAATGTCTGAGCAGACACATGGAAACAAGTAGCTTGCAATTATTAAGTTAAATGTTCATATGAAGAACAGTCATATGGATTGTGACAAAACATTTTCAAAAGCTACTAAATCTAAATTCTATCATTTTTAGAATCTATGGATTTTTTTAGAGATATTAGATTTTAATTTTGTTTACTATATATTAATTTTAAATGCTAACTGAAAGTCATTAATTAAGATTAGAATGTAGCAAAGTTTGCACTCTTTTAGGTGATTTAATTTTTATTTATTTTTGTACAAATTGTAGAGGAAAGGAACACAAAGAATAAATAATGTACTTTGAGAAGTTTCTCATATTTTTTTAATGCACTAACTCAGTGCTCTTGATGCCAGAATGAAGACTCCTTCCTAATTTGTATTTTGATGCTTAAAATTTTATAAGTACAACAGCATTAAAATATTTTTAAAATCATCTGAAATGTCACACAAGAGACACTTTGACTTATTTATCATGAAAACTGATCTTGAAGAAGAAAAGAAATATCTACCATATACACACATCCATTTTGTTCTGTACAAGCAAATTAATAGATTTATTTTAAGTTAAGCATATAGGTTTTACAGCCATTTATTATCTATCCTAAAATTGTAGTTAGATTTTTGATTACATCATTCACTTTTATAGAAGTAAAGTAAATGTCACAAACTAAGTTGAAATATGTCTTAACATTTGCAAATTTAAGAGGAATGTTTGAGTATACGGTAAAAACTTTTTTCATTAAAACATGAGTTAACTCCCTTACCCTTTTTCTATATATCTTTTATCATGGAGAAATTTTAAAAAATTATGTTGCTGACAACTTTCTGAGGGTTATAGTTTGTAGTTCTCTAAATTTAGTCATTTAGTATTCATTTTGTTTATTATAACTATAACTAAAATGCAACCACTATAGTATATTTAGTGGATATTTGACATGATTATTTTCTAGAATATTATAGCGGTCATTGTTGTCTGCTTTAATCTATGTCAAGTATTTATATCTAAATGGCTATAAATAAAAAAAAGTATAATGTTTCTAAATGACAGACAAAGAGGAAACTAAGGCTCATATGAGTAGGGATAAAAGCAACTGAGAATTTGTCTTAACCGTCAAACATGCAACTGAACTATTTAATTATTGTAGAAGATGGTGTTAGATTTGTAGCTAAAATGTTGGGGGATTTAGTTAAAATGTATATACTATGAATGATAATGGTATTTTGTTGTCCTTATATATTTTCGATTATTTTACTTGATTAATTTTCTTGATTTTTCTTGATATATTTATAAAGACAGTTTATTAATAATGTTAATATTAGCTGTTATAAGGAAACATTTGGCATTCATTGACTGAGCAGTCAGTGCTGCTTTTGTTTGAAATTTATAAAAATTTTCTCTTAAAATAATTTTTCAGGAAAATAGCTTTCTCAAGTTTGGTAGCTGTTATTGCTCTTTCCGGTATTTATGGGGGCTTCCTTCCTTTCTTTTTATTTGAAGTAGTGTGAAATATTAGCACCATGATTATGTCATTATTCTCTCTTCAAGTTGCATGTGCTATCCATTTTAGTTGTTGCTGCTGTTGAAAGTCCACAAGTGATGTGGTTTCTGTTATTTGGTATGGTTATTTGTTTGTGATTCTGTAGCACCAATCCATGAGGTTCAAAGAAGTATTGTCCTTGTTGAGACCTACTTGTTTGAAGCCATTTTTAATCATCAATTGGAGAAAGCAGTTGTATACAGCTGACACTTTGGATATTTCTGAAGGAGTTTGGTACCATGCATGACATCCATTTGACAAGACTATTTAGGGACATTACTCTAGTTTTTAGAATAACATTTTGGTTTTATAGCAACTTGTGGTGTTCGGTGAAACTACCTCTAGTGTAGTCTATCCTATGTTCAATTTCCTCATCTCCTATGCTAAATTTGTTATAACTGATCCATACAATGAGCTATGTAAAGTGTTTAGTATTGACTAATTCTGAATTTTTTTGTGATTGATTCAGAGTAGGTGAAAATTATAAAATTATATACAATGAAAATATGTATTTGTGAAGAAATTTTCATTTGAATAAATAACAAACCTTGGTTTAACTCAATTAGATGTAACATTTTGTTTGTTAACTAGATGAGAATCAACAATGTCTAATTGATGTCTACAATGAATTCTGATAAACATGCATTTTATATGTTTGTATTTATTTCTTGAGTTTACCTTGCTTTATTAAAAATAAAAAACAAAATTGGCTAAACTAAATTTCTAGCCATTATAAACACAGTTTTCTTATATTTTAAAAATTATTGAAATATTATCAAAACATAATCATTTATACATTAAAATAAATGGGAAAAAGGTAGCTTGCTGGTAGAAATACTCATTTTAAATTTTGACATATTAAAATTTAATGGGTATTTCTATCAGCAAGCAATAAATTAAATCTTATTGGTCAATCTTAATAATTAAATTGACTTGATTTATAGTCCCAGACTTTTGAATAAACTGACATGGATTAATTATTAAAAAAGATAATTGTGAATTTAATGGAATGTACATTTGTAAAGATGCAATCAGAAATAGAATATGCTGGAGGAAGAGTACAGAACACAAATGATAATACATTTTGTAAGTATTCTGATGAATGTAGATAATTCTAGAAAGTTTATCAATTTTGATAATTTTACTTGTAAATCAATGTTTCAGTTGGTAATTTCTCATTTTTGTTGGTGTTAAAAAAATTAAATCAAAAAGAAAAATATATTAACAATGCTTTCTCTGCTCTCTCTTCAATTTAAAAGTATTTTCATTTCCTCAAGCACAGTTTTTGTTTTATCTTATGAACTGAACAAAATGGGCAAGTTAATGAGCAATGTGTCTTTTATCAATAACTTTAATTTATTAGTGCATAACTCTGCAGTCTCATCCATTTTCTTTTTCTTTTTTTAACAATTATTCATTGCAGTTTATATTTGATGAAATTATAATCTTTCATAAAAATGACATGATAATGAACAGATTAGATGTTAGAGATTTGCTGGATATCAATGATGACCCATTCTAAAAATACTTGTACAAATTATAGCGCATTTCCAAAATAGCTTGTGTAATAGAATTATTGATTTTTAGAGAAGATTTTTTAATGTGCTTCACCTGCTATTTCTATTTATATATATATATATATATATATATATATATATATATATATATATATATATATATATATATATATAATAGTGTACAGTGAATACTTGTAATAATAATTATAATAATAAGTCCTATTTTGCTGTTTATTTTTATTTTTTTATCCATTTATTTTTCCCCATATGAAAATAGACTACTCCATTATCTTGCCAGTAGCTTATAAAGTGTTCAGTCAGACAGTTTTAATTTATAATTTATGCCTGATGACTGCTATATTCATGAAACTTGGAGCAGTCAGGAACAAATATATAATTATTCTTTGTGTGTGTGCACACACACACACACACACACATATATATATATATATATATATATATATATATATATATATATATATATAGTATTTATTCAAAAATTATAACATAAGCATTTTATAACATCACTACAAAAATAGCCATTTTGTTTCAAAACTTCTGATGTCTTGTCACGTGATTATGTTGATTGCAGAAAAAAGAGTTTTAAAAAGTTTTTCTGCAATCAACATCCTCATGTGACAAGACACCGGAAGTATTGAAACAAAATGGCTATTTTTGTAGTGATGTTATTGTCGTAGAGTGATTTCACAGTGGAGGCTTGCATTTGTACTAAGTTGGTCCTAAAATAGGTTTGACATGCAAAACGTTAGGAACTTGGTGTAATAGGTATAACGCAGAGTAATCTAGTTGTGGTCGCTGATACTTTAGTATTTCGACTAACTGTCGTCCAACATCGACTGACTCACCGATTGACTCGTTACTCTTACTACTCCTACTTATTACAGATGGGAAAGTCTATTAACTATAGAATAGGTGTGTTCCACTATAACAGTTATAACATGTTTGTTACAATTTTTGAATAAATACTATTTGCTCTACTCTGTATTGAGCACGCTTTTAAGAATAGTGTTTTTGGTTATTGGAATTTTATTCCATCTATACCAATCCTGTACTTGTGTGTGTGTGTATATGTGTGTGTGTGTGTGTATATATATATATAACAAACAAACATTTTCTGCTGACTTGATGTCAAAAGATTATATTGAATGAATTGCTTGGTCTATTGTATATGAATATATAACAGAAGTCACAGATGATGTTGTTCATCATCTACTGAAATGTACTCATAATTCGAAAGGCATGTAATTGTGCTCAAACAAACCAAACAGTGTTGTAATGTTGTTTTATGCACATCATCAGGGTGGACCGACACTTGATGATAAGCTGATGATAAATCAGTTTTTGAAAAGATTTTCTTACCATGCAATTTAAATGCTAAAGTATTTATATTCAGTACTTGGTACCAATCTACTTTCAGGTCTGTGTGTACCATCCAACCATGTGTAAGGCTGAACCTCATCCTGATTTTGAAAGGGATATAAAATTATTCTTGCTTTTTGGAGTTTCCTAAATTCCTCTTTTGCTATGTTGAATTTCTGTGCCAATAGTTGTGATTTAGAAAATGTGGGACAGTTGCTACTAGTCTCAATCCTATGAAAATGTTCAGTTTTTCTGCATTAGAGGTGAAGTTATGTTTAGATATTTTCCCATAATACTCCTCATTTTTGAATCAGTAGCATTTTCTTGCACTGCTTTGATGTTCATAACCTTCTTTCAGGCTGTGTCTTGCTGTATTGATCAGTCCATTGTTTGTGCAGTTAACTGTCAACCTGAAATGGTTTAAGAAATCCTAATCTAGGAGAGGTTTTGTGTTATCTGCAATCACAAACATCCAGGTGAACTTACATCTGAGGTTGTGCATCATCAAATTTAATGTAGCTTGTCCTGAGCATTCAATCTTCTGTCTGTTAGTGGACACACCAAATTAGTTTTCTGAGGTCCCTGCAGGTGAAGGAGGGCTCGAATTTGGTTGTATTTTAACTTTATTTTTCTTCGACCACTTGCACCATGGCTTGCAGAATTTTACACATCCAGCTAAATATAAATGAGCCTAAAAAACTTTTGGTTTCTGGTCCTTGTTGAAAGGGCAAACACTGAGTGGGCAGTTGTTTGTTTGACAAATCTATACTTCTACTACTATGGTGCTGACCCTGTGCCACTTGCTGGACTTGTGTGGCCTCATATTAAAATATAGCAGATCATCTGTCATTTTTCCAAGATGATCTGTTTCTAGATCAGTTTGAGATGCTATTGTTGGCTTGGTCGAAGTTGGTAGTGATATAAGCTCACTTAGATATAATGAAGGATGTCCTGTCATGTTGGAAGATGGCATCAATTTTTCAAGAATCTCTACTTTAGATTTTTCATGTGAGCTTATAATAGATTCTTTCATTTTTTTATTATAGTCCTTTGATTGGAGCATGGCTGGTTGTAATTTTTCAATTCAGTGCACATTGTGTCATATTATATATATATGTCAGTTACATCAGAGTTTACCACTTAGGGAATGTTATGCGGGCACATTAGGGAGACAATGAGAGAAAGAATGTAATTATGTATACATGTATATATCCAAATGTAGTAGCTGTCAGTTGATCATATGGTGAAGGAAGGTATGTTTGTTTTCAATGTAGTAAGTACAGTTTAGCAGTGTAGGGTCACCAGATAATCATGCAAATGTTGTATTTCAACTCTAGTTATATTACAATGATTGCAGCATTGGAGGATGAACAAAATTTTTTGATACTGATTTTGATTAATTTTCCATCTGTTTATTGGGAAAGCTTTCTGATTGGTTGGTCAACCTATGACTTTGTTTACCTGATGATTTTTATTATCTATTTTTAGAGATGATGAACTTTTGTTTCCATTGTTATTTATATTTATTTATTTCTCTATCACTACACACTACTATTTATTTAGAGATTCTTGATAAGATTCAAAGAAGAATCTACAATGTTATCAGTCCTTACCTGGCATCTTGGCTTCAATCACTTTCCAACTGCTGTAATGTAGCTTCTCTATCTTTTCTATAAATATTTTCATGGTAATTGTTCTGATGAGCTTTCCTCTTTGATACCTTGATTTTACAAATATAAGTGCCATACTAGATTGTCAGCTGGGTCTCATCATTTTATTGTTAAAGTTGCTAGATGTAGCGAGATTCTGTACTAACAGTTTCTTCTTTCACAGTTCTCACTTGTGGAACTCTCTTCTGGCTTCTTGCTTCCTAGTCAACTTTGATCTTAATAAATTTAAGTGCAATATCAGATGTTATCTTCTTAATTCTTTTTCTTTTTATTGTTCTCTCTTCTTTGGGAGCCAGATTCTAAAAATTCTAGGAAGATGCATTCCAGTACTCTGCTGAGCGGTAATCCCATTGGTAGACCAAATTCCTGTCCTGCAGAGTACTGACATGCACTTTTGTAGAATTTTTAGAAGCCAAGCCTCTTTCATTGTATTTTTCCAATATCTTTTCAATACAGTAATGATGCCCTATTAATATACCAACACGGCATATCACTACCAAAGATTATTGATATATTAAACAGGATAGAACATAAATTGATTTCACCTTAAAAAAAAAAAAAAAAAGAGAAGCAAACTACACTTTATCATGTTAATATGCACACATAAGGAGATATGCATACACGCATACATATATATATATACATATGTGTGTGCATGTGTGTATACTCTTATGTCAGTAATGCTTAGGTTAATTATTGACCATTGACAATCTTTTATTTTTTTCTTATTTTTAGTGCACAATCCACAGATTCTGCCAAAACTTGCTCAAAGGAATTTTAGGTTAACAATTGTGATTTTTTTTTTCTTTTGCAGCTGTCAGAAGTACAGAATGGAGAAGCAAAACTTGCAAAATTAATACAACCCTTGAAACTCTCATTATGTATAAATAAGCCTATTAATACAAAAGTATATTAATAAAACTAATAAAAATGAATCATTAATTGTGGCTTCCATTATTTTCAATTACAGCCTTGACATAAACATTAAAATGTGTAACTCTTAACCATGAAATCCTTAGACATCTTAGGCCACTCCTCCTTAATGGTAGCCTTGAGTTTATTGATGTTGAGGTGAAAGTCTTGTTGTTGGCCTGCTCCAAAATACTCAACACACTGTTATCTAGCAAGGTTAAGTTCTGGGCTGAAGGAGGTCCAGGAATCAACAAATCTTCTTGGGTGGAAACACTGTTCTGGATCCAGACATAGTTTCTATTGTAGCATACCTGCAGATGATAATGAGTATGTCCCCATTCACATAAATACAGTAGTAAATATTGTATGTTGGTCTGCAGTTAGTTTCATTGTGGAATTCATTTGACTCCTAGCAGTTGACTACTTCTTCTACGTGCCACTGGCAAATCTTATATGTATTGTTCTTGTCTATGTATTATCATTCATTACCAACCTTTATGTGATTATACTATTAGGTAACCTTCCTTAGGTTGCAACAGTTTCCCTAGCAAAACATGCTACCTAAGCATCAGCACCCACTTTTCTCCAAGCTTGGATAACAATGGGAAGATCTTTTTCCTGTTGGAGACCATAACACAAAACCGTGACTTGGACTAGATAGTTGGTTCTGAAGTTACCCTTGACATTAACTACTAACTTTGTAAGATACTGATTGTTTTTGACAATTCAGAACTGTGTACACTTGGAAAATTTTCTATTCAGAGAATATTTTAACACAGGACCTATGACTTCTGAGGTACCTGAATACTTTCTTGCACTTTTCCAGCCCCCTGGCAAAAATTTGTCATGCATATTACTGATAGTCTTTGGGTTCATGTTTAGCTCAGCAGTTATCTTACATATGGATAGTGTTGGTTTTTTTTACAGTTTTGGTCTTGAGGACATTAATCAAGTCCCAATTTTACTTCTAGTTAACTTTGTCACTGCCTAGTTTCCTCTGGGTATCATCAAATGTTTCTTTAGTGATGGTTTTCTCTTGAGTAAAGTTCTAGATAATGCTCTAATCATTGTCCTACTTGTTTGTCTTTGTAATTGACAATCTCATCATGTATATAAAACTGGGAATTCAAAAATATATCCAAGTATTTGATTAACCACTCCAACTATTAATACTTTATTTACATTTGGACTAATATCCTCATCTTTGTTGCTATTATTAAATTTTGGTTGTTGTGCACTCCAGCCTTATTCAGGTATCTGTTGATCTGAGTAATTTTTAGGGAATTTCAAACTGAATACTTTATAAAGGTTACCCAGATCAACAGACACCTGAAGAAGGCTAGAGGGCAAAATGACTGAATTGTTGTGATAACAACAAAGATGAGGTCATTAATCTAAATGTAAATAACTCCTCATCCCTGAAATTAAGACAGAAATTATCAAATGCTAATAATTTGTCTTTATTACAAACTCTTTATATGATAATTCTAATAGACTCTTTCTCCATCTTACATCAATATTAATTTACCAAATGTATTATATATATATATATATATAGTGAAGCAAACATTTAACTTTATTGATCCTGTGTTTAGACTTTTATAACAATTTTTTTTACTATTGTTCACCTGACACAAGGCCCAGGAGACACTCGAGGTAGAGGGTTATTGAATTAGGTTGCTATAAGAGCATACAAGGAGGGAATAAGAGGTACATATGAGGATATGTAGGATAGATGACAGTTGACTCTAGATTTGAAGTTGTTAAGATTGTAGAGATTGGGGAAGCATCCTTTCAGGAGTCTGTTCCAGAATGTAATATTTCTAAGGTAGAAGTCGAGTGGAACTTCCTCCTTACCAATGGAATATGAAGGAAATAAGGATAAGTTGATTTTGTGTATATGATATGGCGAGTCCTAACTGTAAAAGTCTGGACTTGTGGAATTCAGAAATATAGCTTGTCTGAATATGTAGCTTGTTTAGACAAACTACATTTCTGATTATTTATAGATTTTTTGTATAATAATATCATTATTATTGATTTGGTCATTAATATAATCATTTATTTGTACTCTATCAGCGGAATTTTTTGTTTTTTCATAATCTTTCACCATCTTTAAGATAAAATGACGTTACTCCATTTACAGTCAAATCATACTGAAAATATCTGTTCTTGTTCAGTTACCAGAGTTAAGCAGTGTTGAGCCCTGTTAGTACTTTATTGAGGGAACACCAAGTATTGTAAGCAATCTCCTACAATATGAAATATGACTCAGCTTTAAATAACCCACAAAGTGTTGATAAGCCATAAAAAAATCAATCTTTTACATTATATGATTACAATTTTTATAAACCTCCCAAGAAATCTAGAAGACTTGTTTCAAATTCAGAAAAACACCCTTTTTAACTTTATTGTATGAGTTGCTTGTATCATTATTATTAACTTGGTTCTTTTTAATAGTTCACCAGTATCAAGAGCCTGATCTTTAGTAAAAGTTGATAATCCATCTCCTTAACAAGTATCTTGAGTTTGAGTAGATAATCCTTTTGATGAACAAGACAAATACAGCATCCTTTTCCTCAACAAGAATCTTGAGTTAAATAGAATAATCCTTTTGCTGAACATGACAAATACAGTATCTAGTAAACATAGGTTTAGGTGATTGCTTGATAATACTTTTGTTCAGTTTATTTTTGCTTGTTTCTTTTTTCCTTTCTTTTTGGTGTCTTTTCATATCATCCTCCTCATTTGATGACATACAATTGCTTGCCTGCTGTATGTCTGTTACACACTTTGAAAATCACTTCATTCCTTTTATTTGTCTGGTTTGTTCCACATCTGTTAAGAGTCTCCTCAATCTGACATGAGCCAAAACGAAATGTGTGTCAGGCTCATTAGCCTTATTTCTAGAGAGAAGTGAAATTGCAATTCCCTTTATACTAGTATTCACACCTTTGTTCTATAATATTTTGAAGGTAATATTTAGTGTAATAGACTTATTTGCTCTGTACAAAGCAGTTTATTTATGAAACTTAAGATTATTGTATTATATGAAAATGATTTTGCTTGTGCATTAATACCTATAAAAGACATTTTAATTTGTTTTCTTTATACATTGATTAAATTAACTTTAGCATTGTACCATATTCATAAGTAATAAAAGAATCCTGGCAACATAAGAAAAACCTTCCACATAATATGTAATAGAAAGAGATGATTTCTCTAAAAATGAAAATTGTAACCAATCTCTGTTGCGCCAGTTGTTTGCAATTTTAAGTTACTTAACTTTTTGGTTTGTTTTATATGCAAATGAAGATTAATTTAATTTTTATATTAGCATTAAGGAACAATGATTTCACTATATATTTAAAGTTGAGTGGAATGAGATTTATTTGTAGATTTCCTCCAAGTATGGTTTATTGATACTCGGTGATATAGTAAATAAAAAAAAACAGATCTGACTAAAAGCCAAAATATATCTTTGCTATTAGTGTTGGAATTTGTAAAATCTATGGCAGCCACATATTACAAATGACTATGTATTTGTTTTGTATATGTTAATTTATTGTTTATTTTACAGAGTAAAATAGACAATAAATTGACATATACAAAACAAATGGTTTGGTTTGTTTTACAGCATATCAACCTCAATGTGTCATTTAATACCAACAATATTTTTTTTTCCTGGTAATATTAATTTAAAAAATGTATTGCCGGTAATATTTTTTTCAAAAACGTATTGCTGGTAATAGTTTTTGTCTTCAAAAATTTTATTTCTGGCAATAATTTTTTACAGAGTATTTCTGGTATTAAAACCTATTTTTACACTTTCATAATGCTTTTTACTTCAGTTTTAGGGTTAACTATTTGCCCATAGCTGGGGCCCTAACAGGTGCTACCACCCCAGGTCAGGGTGGACCTGGAAACACCAGCAATTAAGAGGTGGTTCCATGCTCCTCAAAATCTTCTGATCAGAGGCCTCGCTGGTGGACGTAGTTTATCATCTTACTCGGGATGTGGATGCAGTTTATTGTCATACCCAGGACAGACAAAAAAATGATTCCAGCACTAATGGTAAAGATTTCAGTCAAACCTGTTTTTGATTTACTAGATCATGAACAATTAAAGTGAGGGGAGAAAAAATTAAACTATAATTGAAGCTGAACTTTAATGCGGACTACATTTTTATATATATATATATATATATATATATATATATATATATAATCATAGGTTTCAGTATTTTCTGTCACTAATCCTGTCATTCCCCTTCTACCATTTGCTTTTGAAATTCTTTAACAGTAAAAAAACTAAATATTATTGGCAGTAAAGAAAAACAAAATTTGATGATTAAACAGTAAATTTTGTGATTTTTGTTTTAAAATTTGTTTTCACGTTTGGACATAAATTTGTGTGACAAGCATAAAAAAATGAGGAAAAATATTGCCAGTGATTAGAAATTAAGGCAAGCATTACTGACAAAATATATATCAGCTGGGGGAGAAGAGATGGATTCATATCTTTCCCAGGGTTATTTGCATGTCAAGTCAATGTAGCAAACTTGACTGGAATTCGAACTTGGATCTTCAATCCAAGTCATTAGCCATTACTCCACCATGTATCAAGAATAATCTTATTTTATTTATTAAGCTTAATTTGTTTCAAGTAAAAACACCCATCCCTCAGAAATCTGGATGCTTAGAGAGATATCAAAAATACACCATGACAGAAAATTAAAAAAAAAACAAAAAAAACTGTCATGCAAATTTGCAATCTGTCACAGATGGAAATAATGCAACATTAGATAGAAACAAATGAAATGATTGAAAGATTGTGTTGCATTAATCTTGCAAATAAGGAGGGTCTGTTTGCCTAGAAAATCTGCATTAAAAATTAATGACATTTAGTTAAGCTTGAACAACTACTTATTTAGAAATGACCTCAGCTATCTAACAGATTCCCAAGAATTAATTTATCAGTTAATAAAGTTTTTGTTATTTACATTATTTACATGTAGACTACTGTCCCCATCTTTGTTGCCATTATCAGAATATTGCTCCCTTTGATCTAGTTACTCTTCAGGGAATTTCAAACTGAACCCTTTACTTAATTTATGACAGATTGTTCTCATTACACTGTCTGATCACATGTAACTCAAAGAGAAAATAATGGTATAATCAAGATGTCGCTAATCCGCTCTACTTCAAATAAATGGTGAGGAAGGAAGCCTCCATCATTACTGGAAATAGTGATAACATCTACTGGACTTGAAAAACATATTTTTATGAAAAATTGTTTCAAGAGAAATATTCTATAAATTTCAGCCAAAAGCAGCACTGGCTGCTTGGTCAATGAATGTCAAATTATAAGAAAACAGTTAATATTACTATTACCATGTCCAGTTATATTTAGTACTGCTCAGTTACTGCTCACCCCATTTCCACTGAGTCCAAGTACTACCAAATTTACAAATCAATGCTTTAATCCACTAGGCTATTCTCCTGTGGGACAAGTCTTAGTAGAGATCTTGGAGCCTTAAACCTAACCTATCTGCTAATGTTGTTTGTTATTGCACTTGGTGAGGCTTTGCTTTTTACTGTGTATAAATGATGTAAACAATGATAACTCCTCATCCCAGAAATTCAGACAGTTTTTGTTATTTGAACAGACTTCATTTAAAACTTGTATTCTATTCAATGCTATTCAGGTAAGCAGAATTTTCAGTCTGATTTTCAGTGTATTTTTTAACAGATTTTCCACTTGAAACTGGTGGCACTTCAAATTGAAATCCTGGGAATATAATGGCAGTGCCATTCTGAAAAAGCAGTTGCTTCATTGAACAAAAATTACTTGTATCAATAGTCCTTCAGATTTTCTGGCTATTGCTTTTCCAAATAGATTTTTGTCAGTCTTAGTCATTGATGCTTTGTGAACATTAAGTACAGGCTGTTAAGGGAGACATTACTTGCAACTTGTAGCTTTGTTTGAATTGCAAATAAAGCCTTCTACTCAGCAGTTTTCTTTAGTTAGATATATGTAGATTTAAATGAAAAAAATTTCTGTCTACATGTTTCTTTCTCTCTCTCTCTATCTATCTCTCTCTCTCTATCTATCTCTCTCTCTCTATCTATCTCTCTCTCTCTATCTATCTCTCTCTCTCTATCTATCTCTCTCTCTATATATATATATATATATACACACACACACACACACTTGTATTTCTTGTTATATATTAACCCACAAATATATTTCATTTGTGGGTGAATATATAACAACAAATATATAGGATTGTGCTTATATAAATGTATAGCTATACACAGATGTGCATGTATAATACATACACAAATATCTGTATTTTCTTGCACCTAGTGAGGACCTGTCTCTTTAGCAGCTAAAAAAAAATTGCTTTTTACCTCTTTATTGTACTTTTGAAATTTCTTTCTTGCCTTTTTTTCCCCCAACTTATCTTGATTGTCTTTTTGTATTCTTTTTTTTCCACCACTTTCTTCTTCTCACTTCATTCTCCCTCTATGCTATTTACATCCTCTCTCACTTATTTTTCTCTTCCATTTTCTGTTTTTCTTATTTTCATCTTCCTCTTGTTTTTCCTTTTCATCCCTCCTTATCTGCCCTTATTTTTATCTATTTACTATACAACTTTATCTCATTTGTACTATGTCCTTTCAAAAAAAGAAAATCACTACCAATGTTTTGTCCCTCTTATTTACTTATTGCCCTCTAAATTGTTAAAAATAAATGTCTTTGATTTTCCAGACGGTAAAGGGAAATGGAAGATAGTGTAGGGGAATTTTGTCTGGTCAGCTTTTGTTTACACCTTGATCATTATCTTTCATTCCCCATAAAAGGTTTACATTCTTTGTTTTCTTTGCATGAACAGTGCAATGATTTCTGTCCTTTTTACTGAATCAACTGAATTATTCAAGTGATTCTAACAAAGAAATTCAATTCATGAATATTTTCTACTGTACAGCTTTCTTGAATTGTGGACTTTGCAATGATTATATCCAATGATATTACACCAAGATACAACCATAAATATATGGAGATTAAGTGCTAATTCCTTGGGTGTTTAAATGAACTGGTCAACAGCTTTTAAAGAGAGAAAAAACACAACTTGTAGTATTTAAATATATTTAATATACAAATAATAAAAAAAGAGAAATAAGGAAAGAAGCGGTTGCAACCAATGTGTATCGACAGACTTAGCTTAGATGAAAAGCATCTGGTTATCTTGTCAACAGTCTTGTTTGAAGGAGAAAGTTCATTCCACTTCCCAGTTAGCTTCTTTAGATAGTAGTCATTTCTCTTGTGGTAGCTGGCCCTGTTCCTTCATAACTTGAGACTACTGACCAAGCTTGTGATGAAGGAGCAGCATTGCTTTGTGCTTCCTGATTAATGTGATGAAAAAAATAGAAGACATGTCTTTCAGTTTGGTATTTATATAGCCAGGATCATTTGACCTTTACAGGGATAATGATTGCTCCTTTATTTAGCTATTCAGCATCCTAATTTTATTCTGTGGTTAATTAGTGTTATTTTTCTGACTGATTATTTTAAATTTGAGTAACATCAGAAAATAAAAATACTTAGTGTGTAATGATATCATATCAGCAATATTATTGGTCCTGATCTGGTGGCTCAGCTTCAGTCTCTTACTCACTGCCATAAAGTTGACTCTCCATGCCTTTTTTATAAATACTTAATTGGTTGGATAAGCTCTTTGCTATAGTACCTAGACTTTATGAATTTAAGCACAGTACTAGACTGGCATTGAGATCTCATCAATTTACATCTGAGCTGGCTAGATGTAGCCATAAGTTCTATGCTAAGTTTCTTTTCTTGCACTTCTCATTTGTGAAAATCCCTTCTGGCTCCATGCTTTCCAGCCAACTTTAATATGCAAAAATTTAAATGCAATTTCAATTGCTATCTACTGTCCTCCTGATTAATCTTTTCTCTTTCTGCTCATTATTAATGTTTCTGTCCCTAATTCTTCCACACCCTGTAATCCCTTGTGTTTTGGTGGCTTTACTGTCTTGCCTGGGATGATACCAATTTAAATAAAAATAAAAAATTAGGAATTATAGCAAAATAATTATTTCATTATTTTTCTAAATGTACTTTGCATCAAGTTTCTTTACATCTTTTTTTTTATATTAAACATTCATTGTGTAAATTATTTTTTCATTTATATTGTCTGTAATCAGTATTATTTTGTCAGAAGTTGGATCAAATTCATAAAATAATACTAGTACAATAAAGGTTCTATATCTGTCTATATTTCTGAGATGAGATATTGTAATTGTTTACACTATTTACGTTGTTCAGACTGTTGTCCTCATCTTTGTTGGCCCAAAGAGTTGTGAGTTTAATACCTGGCTAAAGCTGAGGTGAACAAAAAAGAAACTTTGAGAGTTGAGTTAAAGGGAGATAACAGATACTGAGACATCCAGAAAAGGCATGGCATGTGGAACAAGAACAAACTACCTGGTGGACATAATAAAGAGTTTAGTTTGAAATTCCAATGACCTGAAGAAGACTGGAGCATACAACAGCCGAAACATCATGAATATGGCAATGAAGATGAGGACAACAGTCCGAACAATGTAAATAGTGTAAATAAATGTTCTATTAATCAAGTTGGGGATCATCAATTGTTAGAAAAAAATATTTTACAAAGTTTGGTAATTTACCAAACTTTGGAAAATATTTTTTGTTCTCTTACTCTCTAAAAAGGCTTCAGTGTAAGAAATGATTGAAATAGTGATTATGTTAAGGTTAAAACTGTCAGAATATAAACTAATATGTGAAGTAAGTATAATCCACTACTCTCTGTGAAATGTATTTTTCTACATGTGTTCATCTTGTCTGGCTTCCTGAGAAAAGTAAATGTAAACTCCAATACAAAACTTTGACAGTCCGCACATTGAGAGCGCTTCCCCACAACTGAGAAAAAGCTGGTGTCCGAGACTCATGCTGACTATTGGTTAATACCTGCTCGGTATTGTTCCTATGCAAATTTTGTCAGCGCCCCCTATTCTAAGTAGAATGTCTTCTCTCAACAGCCAATTGTGGAAGAGGACGTAACTCCTGGTGCTTACTACACCACATGCAACCAACTCTGGGTCTCTTGTTGGGTTGACCCGATTCTCCACTACACTATATGAAGCCATTCTTTATTCATGTTAGGAGCAATGTGTGTACTATTGCAGATAATATTGTGGATACTACAACTATTTCACATTTATGTCACATCATCTAACAAAATATAAGATTCATATTTTTATATTCTCTCAAATGGGTTAAACTTATATTCTCCCATGTCAGTTTAAACTGATGACTTCTTTTTGTATATATTGTGAGCATTTTGCTTAAAATTTCCTATCTCCTTGATTTAAGATGAAAATCTGCAAATTTTCCAAAATATTTCAGTAAAATTTTTCACTTTCCAAAATTATAATTCATCATATGGAAAAAAGAAGGCACCAGTTTAAACTGATATCAAAAAGACATGGGCTGTTTACGCTATTTACATTGTTCAGACTGTTGTCCTCATCTTTATTGTTATATTTACAACATTTTGTCCATTGTATGCCTTCATCAGATTATATACATTGGAATTTTAACCATATCTTTTATTTCATCCACTAGGGTAGATTGTTCTAGTTCCACATGCCATGCCTTTTTCTGGATATCTCAGTTTCAGTTATTTCCCTTTAGTAACTCAACTCTTTAAGTTTTTGTTCACCTCTGCTGTGGCCAAGTATTGAACTCACAACTCTTTGGGTCAAGTCATTGAATTACATCAACTAATGCCTTTATTCACTGGATCATGTGTCCTTGGGTACAACGACCAAAACGTTATGAATATGACAATAAAGATGAGGACAACAGTCCAAAACAATGTAAATAGTGTAAATAGTTACAATACCTCATCTCAGAAATATAAACAGACATGTGCTGATCAAAAAATGTTTTGAATTTCCTTTTAATAACTGACTTATTTACTTTTTGCAAATGCTTGAATTATACTGTACAGTGTATCTTTTCAATATATTCAGTAGTGTAATGTGATATGGTTGGGAACAAAGTTGAGGATAATCTTGATAACTTAATACTTAATCAGATTGTTAGTATTGAAGTGGATGGAAATCAAATAAAAATACTAAGATATTTATAATGTGAGCTTTGATAAAGGCTATAAGAGAAGCTCTACTAGCTATCAGTTTCTATATATTTTCTATGTGTCATGTCCCTTCAGCACATGGGTGAACATGGCTCTCCACAACTTCCTATCCTTTGTAGTTATAAAAGCAATGTTTGTTTTCTTACTATCCTGCCTAGTCTCTATTCTGCCATCCATTTACAAGAGCTTGTTAGATTGCTTGCCGTTTTCCTTTACCCCACTTGCCTTCAATAAGTCCTATGAGTGTCAAATTCTCTATTTTATCATTATATGCCACAGAAATTTCAACTGATTTTTCCTAATTAAGTACAAGTATAATTTTTGTTTTCATTTTCCTTAAAAATTTGTCATTGCTCACATATTCCATCCATGGTATTCTCAGCATTCTTCTGTAGAGCCATGATTTTTTTGCTTCAAATCTTTTCATCTATGAAGAAATTGTCCAGCATTTACCGTTATATTGAAGGATAGATATTACATAGTGGTTCAGTACTCTTTTCTTTGTTTCTACCAAAGTTTTCCCGTTTATTAGTACTGTGGCCCTGTTGTGTGCTTTGCTGAATGCCACTCTTACTTCAGTCCATCTCTGATGAGCCCGCTCTACATCAATCTTGCATCCCTACATTGTATTTCCGTGTCCACAGGAATATCAGTGAAGGAGGACCAAGCTTGACACCTCATTGTCCTGGCTATGCTTGTGAAAGACGAATGTTGTTGGTAGACTTAACTAAATTCAGCAACACTCATTAACAAGTGTCAAAATAACAACTTCTATTTATAGTACTATGATGATAATCCATAAACAAAAGGGATTTGAAGACGTTTCTCTGTATAAAGAATTCTTGAGTTGAGAGGAAGAGGTTGACTGGTGGTTGTAGTTATAGCTAAAAAGCCCAGAATCATTCAACTATTTAAATGAAGGCAGCTGTTCAAGGAAGTTCAAAAAGCAGCATAGAGAACAGGTCTTTAGCTGATTGAAGTACCATGGGCATTTGGTAGAATGAGTGTTGGTCTACTAGTGGCAAGATCAGTTCAATCCTACTTCTACTCTTTCAGTGACTGCATTTATGGAGGTGCAAACCCCAGTTGCACTGCTCTGACTGACTAAATAATAATGCTTGACCAATGATCTTGTGTCATATATATCAAGAGCGGGGTGGGGGGGAGAAAAGAACTCAATATGATTGGTGGTCCAATCAAAATAATAGCCTACTGTTGTAAATATTGAAGTGGGAGTTGAGAAGCTCCATCCAAGTCCTTCTCTTATTGGCAGGCCAATCAAAATTGTGGCCTTGTATCGCTCATATCCATCTTCAGTGGAACATTTTCCATGTTCCAATATCTCACCCTCATTTGATTTGATTATCACAGGTGTCATCATCACCACCATCTGACTGTCATATCCCTGATCAAAACAAACCTGACCTGTAAAGATTTATTTTGTTTCACTCATTTCAACTAATCTTTATCAAATGAAATCAATGCTCAAGTTTAACAAACCTAAGACTGTACCTAATAACCAATCATGCCCAAGCACACAATTTAATATCTCACACCATACTCCACAAGTGACACAAACTGAAAGATTTATGGTAACACATTTTTTTAACAGGAATAAAAATTAGATCACCAGTCAACTTTTGACTCCAATCATAGTGTCATAGTACTTTGCTTAGCTTTTGGAAGGCATCTTATGCTATTCCAATGCACTTTTAGATTTTGGTGTCGCATTTTCCATAATCTGTAAAAACAATTTCCAGATATATAAACTTGTTTGATTTTTATATTTCCAATTCATCTTGAGCTTTTTCTTTTGCTGACAACCATATATTTTGTCTTCTTACAATTTATGGTTAGTCCTTTCTTCTCACTTTCCTTTATTACCATGTCTAAGAGTTCCTGCAGTTTTCTTTCTGTGTCTGCTATTGACATGGTGTCATCTGTGTATCTTATGTTGTTAAACATGTGTTTGCTAATAATAAATCCTATCTTCCAGTTTTCTTCAAACTAAATTGTTGTATAGTTTTAATAAATCTGGTGAGAAAATGCATCCTTATCTTGTGCATCTTTCTATTTCCATGTACTTACTCAACTCATTTGCTATTCTGTATACATGTAGTTTGTTCGTAGTAAATGTTTTGGAGTATTCTAATATTAAGTATATTTGCATGATAGATATTTTTTCTTCCACTTGTACCCCACAAAAATGCTGCCTCTGTCTATCAAAAGAGCTGTAAATATTTTGGGTAAATATTTAATGACAAATTTGTATTTCTTTGTCATTCCAAGAACTTTTCAGAACCACCCATACATTGAAAATCACAATGGTAGAGTTAGTAGTCTGGAATCAGACTAACCAATACTAAAAGACAAAGCAATTGTATCATTGGTCAATGACAAATTTATTGTCTAAATGTTTTTAGCTCATTTAGGACAATTTTGATGTGCTGAATTAAAAAAAAATAACATTGGTTTTGCTTAACCAGGTCAACTTTTTGTGCTATAGCCACAAGCTGTTTTTTACATTTTTGTTTACATTGTCATGTCCATTAAAATATCTAAATATGCAGCATATTTCACTCAATCAAACTAATTATTATGTTAATTATAAACTTATTAATTTTAACCCATCAGAATTATTTTCAACCAAAAATAGCTTCATAAATATTAAAATGCACCAATAACACGCAATAAAATGCTTACATCTCAAAACACACTAATTAAACTATACAATACAAAACCATAGAATACAATGTAGCAATAGTAGTAGTGGTGGTGGTGGTGTTGTAGAAGTGGTTTTTGACAATGATGCTTCATATCCTTTTTCCCAAAAGAAACTAAATAATCTAGTTCACAATCTCAGCTTGTCAAAGTTCTCTGTTGAACTGTTGGCAACCAGATTGAAGGGAAAAAAAAAACTCCTCTTTGACAGTATTTGCATCATCTACCACAACAGTCATCAAGTGCACCTTCGTTTTTTTCTGAACAGAAGAACTTGGTGTACTGTACAGATATTGCACATCTTCTGCATAAAAAAACTTATCAATGTATACTGTTCAATTTATTGTAATCAATTTTTGTAACATTTAATTAATAAATTGTGTTAGAAAACAATTGTTTCTCTTAAAAGCTTATTTTATATGAGAAATATTAATAAAATTCAATCAATAATGTCACAAAAATATAATTGATTTAGTTAGATCAAATTTTTAAAACCTCAATTTAGCACAAAAACATGGCTTGATTGATAGAAACAGATGTCATTTTCAGATTCAGCAGTGAAAAATTGTCCTAAATCATTTGGAAAAACATAGACAACTTAAAAAAAATACTTTTTTGTTGGCCAGTACAGTAACCAATGGTTGTTGCTGCTTTTTGCTATATTTCGTAAGCATTTGTATGTTCACACAGGAAGCTTCATGAATCATAAACTTCATAGTTTCCTGATGGAAACATCCCCATTAGCAGACACATCTTTACTATCATTATAGGTAGCTGTATGAAAATTTCTGCTTTTATGCATGTTGCTGGAATGTATCAGTGGTTTTATTCTTTGGGCATTTTGTTCTTTGCCTTTTTTCTTTTGTCTGACATATACTGGCAAAGTGACTACACTTTTTTGCATTTAAGACATGTTTTACTCTTTGTTGGACATTCCCCTTATAATGGTGTCTACCACAGAATCTGTACATATTCACAGTCATGGTTTGTTTGTATTGCATCTTCATTGGCCTTCTCCAATGCAATATGGATTGCCTCCATCTGTTTATTGGTTGCCTCTCCTGTTTCTGCAATATCTAGAGCTAATGCAATAGTCACGTCCTTACCTTCTTTCAATAATGATTTTGGGGTTGATTTGAGGTGCATCTCAAATATGAATAGATCCACTAAATTTGTCTCTTCAACTATGGAGTTGTATTCACACTGTTTTATTATCTGCCTTAGTTTCTTGAGGAAGACATGGGCAGGTTCATTTGCCTCTTGGCAGCATTGCATCAGTTTATGTCTAAACACTTGAAAATTAGATTATGGACTCATATAGTCCTTGAGGCATTTAATATAGTTATCTACATTTTTTACTTCTCCCCTTTGAAAAACAAAGGTTTCACTTATCTCCTAGCCATCTACATAACCTCAAAGTAAGAAATAATTTATTTTCACTGTCGCCTATGGCATAAAGTGGTCCGCCAAAATACATTTTATCCTGACGTATGAAATTGTCCATTTCTTTTCTCAAATTGTGACTGAGTCTATCTATCTTTGATGTGGGTGTGCAAGATGTTTCCATGGTGGGGAACTGGAGATGCAAGTAGTAATAGTAGAAGTCAAATTGCTCTTACCTTGATGGTACATATTAGCATGTGGGTTTTTTCAAATGTTTAAAATGTCATCCAAACTTGTCAAAATATCACTGTAAACCATGATTATTTGAGGGAAAATACCTTGTGCCTATTTTTTACACTTGTTTTCCTCATTCTGACACCATGATACAACAATCCTCGGGATACCTCAGATTGATAACAGAAATGTAGGTGGTGTTAAATATATGTTTATTTACATTCAGCAGGGAGACAGGAAGTGGGTCTTCTAAGGGCAGTGTTATACTCCATTGTCGCAATTAGATCTCTTTCTGATTCATTCTGCATGCTGGCCAGATGTGAGTGCCTTCATGGCAGAGAATGAAATAACAAAAGTTGTTTTCTGCACATTAGGCTCCATGCATCACATCCAGTCTATGAAGCAAGCTCCGGCAATGTCCAATCTCAAATATTTCCACTTGAGGGAGAGATGCACCTGGGGACTACTAGACCTGCTTAAAAGCAGGTCTCTGAGAACAAGACCAGTCAGTGTTTGTTGTGTTATAAAACATTATCTTTGTGTTATACTCCATTACAATTTCTGTTCATTAGGCTCCAAGCATCACATACAGCCAACACAACATGTCTACCAACCAACAAAACAACCTATCACTGTGACCTTGATCAACCAACACAAGCACCAACCATATCCTTTGACTTCACACCAAACCCACACAAGAATTAGGTCAACACCAAGTGATATTCTTACACCTGATGACTGGCCAGTGAAACAGACATTCCACCCATCCTTCAACATCTCTGTATGACATGCCAGCAATAAACGTTCAAAATGTAATCCTCATTATTCCTTTCTCTCACTACCAAATGCTTAATATAACAGCAGTTAATACCTGGAAATACTAAAGAATTAAGGGAAACATTTAGCTTGTCATCTAAGAGTCTCAGCATTCTAATACAACAGAGAGACTAATAAAAAAATTAATAAGACTAACAATTCTATGTAAGAAATTCAGATACATTAACTTTTAGAAATAAATTTTTTATCACACTATATAAAAGCATACAAATAAGAACAACTTGTTGTAACCTAGGGAAGGCTACTGAAAAGAATAATCAACTGAAGGTTGGTAATGAGCGATAATACTTAGGACAAGAAAAACACATATATGATTAACCAGCGGCACATAGAAGAAGTAGTCAACTGCTGGAAGTGAGTCAAGTGAATTCCATAATGAATCTCAAACTGCAGATCAACATACAGTATTTACTACTGTATTTATGTGAATGGGGACATACCCATTATCATTTGTAGGTATGTTACAACACTTGTGTTTTTATTTTTTTTTTTTTTGCAAGCAAAATAAAAACCATCAAAAAATATCTGTTTGAATTTCTAAGATGAGTAATTCTCATTATTATACATTGATTATACCAGTTTTAATAAATCCGTGTATAGTACAGGCCATGACAGAAACATAAAGACAGGGTGGATTCTGTTACATGCATGGAAATAGAATAAGATAAAAATTCCTTTGATAAAGCAAGCAGTTTGTGACTTTGGAAGCCAGTATGACAATGCTGTTGCTTTCATTACCTGACTGCATGGCTATTGCAGAGTTCACTGCATTCTTGTGTATAGATATTAATAGCAGCTTTCTGCTTCTGCATCACTTAACATGGTATATTTAATATCACATAAACAATCCTTTTGATTCCATATTCAAGAAACAGTAACATATCTTTGCAAAACATTTTCCAACTGAATGCTCATGCCACAACCCTTAATAAGAATATCATTTTTGAGAGAAGAGAAAGAATAGTTATATGCATAAAATGTTTAGAATATATATTTTTAGGAATATATAAACTATATGCTGAGCAGTCTTATCAGTATTTAAAAAATATTGAATTACAAGACTAAATTACTAACTAAAGAAATTAAAATTATCAATGATAATGCTTTAAAATATGGTAAGCAAAATGGATTTGGCAATAAAATGCATTTAAAATAATCAGGAATCTACTTAGTTTGCAAGTAAGTTTCATTAATCATTGATTAGTTAAATCTTCATAGAGTAGTCTATTATTGTATCTCTGTGCCATACCAGGTTAAACCTAATAAATTTATATGGTACAAATAAACTCAGCTGAATTGTTTTATGTTGATAATGTAGAATATAACACTTTAAAATAATATTTTTACTATTTATTCTTACATTTTAACATAAATTATTTTTAATTGAAATATTTTGAAAGACGTAACTGAATTATCATTTAGAATTAATAAATTTATAGCCTATTTGTAACTACTATAAAGATTAAGAAATATTGTGTATGATAAATGCTGTTTATAGTAAACTATTTGGTATTGGTTACTGTATATTTCCTTGCAAATGTGAGAACTCACAGATAGATAATGATTTCAAGTATTGGACTGTATAGGTCCCTTAAGTTCAATGCTAAGTCATTCCCAAGATTGAGTAGCCTTTGTAATTGGAGCATTTCTTGTCTGTAGAATTGAGGTCTTAGTTTGGCACAAATAGAGCAACTGGAGCAAACTACTTTGACATCTTCTGTTGAAAAAGTCAGATTTCAAATTCAGACAACATGAGAGAACCTCAATACCCCAAGGGGGCATAACTGCTAGTGCATCATTTTGAATTCAGTAAGGTTGAGAGTAGTAAAGCAAAAGACTTATGAAAAGGCATCAACAGCAGAGTTGTTTTTTTCAGGTTGATACAAAAGATCATAGGTGTAGCAAGATAATTCTACTCACTGTCACAGGATGTGATTGTTTTTATTTCACTTCAGTGAACAGAGTTGAGCATAAGACACTGACTCTTGGTCTGTCACAAGGGTAATGTCTTTCCCAGAAAGATAGTACCTCCAATTATATACAGCCTCTATTATAATATAGATCTTGCATTCACTAGAAGTTAAAGATCTGGAAAAGAAAGCAGCAAGTCTCTCAGCTTGTTTTAGAACAATGGAATGTGAAGAGTCAAAACAATCATTTCCTATCATAAATGATAAGGATTCATTGGTAATGTTCATGATTGCTTTCTCAATATTTTCCTTCAAGCCATTGAAGGATCAAACTGTCTCCTCATCAAGGGAAAACTTCTTAAGACTGCACAAGTGTGCAAACTTGAATAGTTGGGAATGCAACGAGAATAGTAATCAAACATCCAGATTACACTAGAGAGAGAATCACCATTATGAGGAACAGGGAAACTTTTTCAAAGAATACAATCTTTTAGCATTAGGTTTTAATAGTATTGTGGAATATCCAACCACATCAATTGATGAAACTGATGAGATTTTTGATGATTGTTTTTTATCTTGTTGAACTCCTGGCCATTCTGAAAAACTGCTTTACTAAGATTGAAAGGATTTTCATGTTCTTTTCCATCCTTACCAGCCACACGTATGTTGTCTAAATAAATGTATCCTTTCAGTGTGGGTTTAGCAATGAAGTCATCCATAATTCACTGAAAGATCACTACTCCATTTGTTATGCCAAACAATACAATTTGAAACAGGTAGAATTTCTTTGTTGGTCTCAAAAGTGGCAAATTGGTTGGAAGTCACCAACACTTGTGTCCACCAAGGGGAGTTATGAGGTGCAATTACTTTTGCAATCAATATGGGTTCAACCTCTGAGGCAATAAAACTTTTGTCAGCATCAGAAAATCATCTGGATTAAGTAAGAGTTCAGGTAATAGTTTGGAGTCAGATTAAAAAAATTCTCCATAATCTTTATTATAATATTAATAATTATTACATTATTTCATTCATGGTGTGCAGGTGGTGTAATAGTTTGTGGCTCAGAATGACTTTATATATATATATATAGTACTCTCTGTAGTTTTATGTATCTTCTGAAGGCGGCCTTGAAACACAACTTCCCATGGATGAGAGAGAGGGACTACTAAATGTAGTTAATTTGATGTGATATGTATCATTTGACTTATACATAAACTAATGGTGGTCAGCGAGATAATGTTTGAATAAAGTTGTCAATGTGCTCTTTTAGGTTTTTATTCCTGTTGTTAGCTAGCACTTTTTAAAACCCTTAACACTTTCAATGCTGTGAGGGACTATAGTCAGATCCATAGCACTGTGCTTTTTGCAACTATAATTGAATTTCATATGATATTCCATTTTCTGATATGTACTTTCCATCCCCCTGGGGAATTTTGCAGAGTAGTTTCTTGTTATTTTGACACCAAATTTGACCATGCCATATTTTTCACTTGCCATGGAATCTCATAGTTAAATGATATCAGTAACTTAATGTTGAAAGAATTGAAAATATTGAAAAAGATAATCTTTGTCCATGTGTTTTCTGGACTGCTTTATGGTCTAGTGTTTTGCCACAAATTATTAAAACAATAAGATTGGAACTATTGATTTTATTCAGAAAACATTCTTTTTATTGTTCTAACACCAGTTTATAAAAATTGTATGTATCTATGTTGAAGCAAGTATGATAATCATAATTATTCTCATCATTGATAATGAAATACTTTTTTAAAAACTGAAACATTTCTTTAAATTCAGACACACTGGAACAATGTCTTTTTTTATGTACCTAATTTTATATTATTTGGTTGACAAAATAGTAACATCATACTTGTGAAAATTCAGGTCATATAGGAAACATTTTTTAAAATTAAACTGCTGGGACAAGTGACATTGTTTTAAATCATTATTTTGGTCTTTTTAACATTTATTTACATACAGTAAGTTAGAGTTTAAAACACTTTATACATATTTTTCAACATATAAATGGTGAACCAAAAAAATTTCTTCCTACTTCATAAAATTTATGAATGCATCAAGAGATAGGCCAAAATATTCACTGGACTATATTAACATATAAATACAGTGGCACTGTTCATTTTTTTGTTTTTAATAGAGTTCACCTCAAGCAAGGCAGTAAAGCCACTAAGACACAAAGGGTTACTGGGCATGGAAGAATTAAAAAAAAAAAACAGTAAAATTACTAAGGAGACAAAAGAAGAGCAATCAGGACAGTAGATAGCAATTGACATTGCATTTAAATTTTTGAAGATTAAAGTTGGCTGGTAGGCATGGAGCTAGAAGGGAGTTCCACAAGTGAAAAGTGCAAGAAAAGAAACTGTTAGCATAGAACTTACAGTTACATCTAGCAATCACAATTGTGAATTGAGGAGACCTCATCGAAGTAGCATGCAGAAGGGGAGTGGGTCAGAGGGTGTGACAGACCCAGCCATCCGTATTAGGATGTTTTCCAATGAAAGAGTGAAAATAAAAATTTATATTTAATTTGAATAAAGTGTTTATTTAATGTTTCATCTATTTTTATATATTTAAAATGTATTCCTTTCGCACATTTCTTAGTACTCGGCCCTATAGCCCCCCCCCCACTTGACTCTTAGGGGCATACAATCAAGGAGCTGATTTTGGGCATCACCAAACATCTGCATGTCACTGCCTCATTGCCAGTCTAATACTGTGCTTATATTCATAAAGTCTAGGTATCATCCAATTACCATGAAAATATTTATAGAAAAGGCACAGGGAGGCAATTTTACAGTAGTGGTAAAGTGACTGAAGTTGGAAAAAAAATTTTTTATTGTTTCAACACCAGTTTATAAAAATTGTTAAAGCCTTGAAATCTCCTGATTATTAGATTAGTATTTTTTCTTTTTTAAAAAGTTGTATTTTTCTGGGAAAAGAAACATTGGTAGTGACAGAAAATTGAAAAGTACAACAGTAAAAGGGTTAATCAAAATATTTATCCACTGCTTAACTACTATTTCTTGCTATGAAACTCATTTGAACATCTCTTCAGATTAAGGCTATTATCAGGCACCAGTTTTCACAATCCATCTTAATATCATTATCATCCCAATCCCAGATGAGATTATTCAAATGTATTGTTATTAACAGAATTGTTAATTCAGGAAAGATTATATCCCCTCCCCTATCACACACCAACAATCACTTCATGACCTAAGCCGAATAACTCCACAAATATTTATAGAACCTGAGTACCACAGATTCTACAAGTCCATGAACAGACTGACTGCTCCTAGTATTGACTGAAAAAGACTTTCTCAGATTAGAACTCAAGTTAGTGAGATGACAAAATACACTATGAAATGAGCATTGGTACTTTCATTTTACTCGTGATTTTATTGTGATTAGTAGCATCAAGTTGACTTTAGTTGAATAATTACAGTATTGGACTGTAAACAAGTTTTGTTCATTTTTTGTATGATATTTTAGCAATCTTTAACCTTTGTGCTCACAAAAAACAGTCTGTCAAAAGGACAGTTTTTTCCTTGACAGCACTATTATTTTAACTACCTTCACTTCTCAGCAATGTTTATTGTTTTAAAAAGCAATGATTAGAATTGTAATAAACCTAAACACATGATGAAAGTCATTTTATACATTTTCTTTGTTCTTTAAGAATTTACAACAAAAACATTAAACATTGTTTATTAGATTGTTTATTTTACAAGAATAATTTTATATTTACAACATTCTAAAAACTAATACAGTTTTATTAAAACTAATGCAACACAGTATTTATCATTTACTAACTTATAAAAAAATATGGAAACAATTTTTTTATTCATAAATTTATAAACATTTACTAAATTATAAAAATTTAAATATGTGAACCAACTATAATGAAATTCTTATTATTTACCATTTTATAAAGTTCAAATTGATTGGCAATTAGCTGATATTTTGCCAACCATTCCAATATATAATCTAATAAATAATGTTTAATATTTTTGCAAATTCTCAATACCAAAGAAAATGTATAAATTTGCTTTTTAAAACAGTAAACACTGCCAAGGAGTGAAGGTAGTTAAAATAATATTCATGTCAAGGGAAAAACTGTCCTTTTGACACATTGTCAATTTTCTTTTGCTTTTTTTCTTCCTGCGTGTATTTAATCAGGTGTAATGACCATAATTGTCATCACAAAAACCAAATGTGACACACACCCCAAGAACGCTGGATAGTAAAGCAAGTGAAAGATCCAAAATGAGGACAATAGTCTAAATTGATTTGTTTTTTATTTGTTTAATTCTCATGACAATATTATTGTATTTCTTTCAGCAAGGAAAATAAAATTTAAATGAAGTTGAAAAAGTATTAATGTTCAGTAATCAATTTAAACAAATAAAAATGAATATTAAAATGTATTATTTATTCACTGCCAATTCATTTTATCGCTATTTACTCGACGTTCAGTGGTTGTTTGAATTTTGTAAGAAGCTAATATTAATTTTATTAGGTGCTATATAAATAATTGCCTTTATATTTAAAAAACAATGTGTCTGTAACTGATCTCAATATGTACACAAATGTATATTCTTGACAAAAAAGTTTTAAAAAGAAAATGGAGATAAGTGTATGGGTCTCATTAAGTTTTGAAAAGAAAATTAAAATAGAATTATTAAGCAGAAACCTTATCTCTTTGGTATACATGTATCAAAAACAAAATAATATCACAATCAATTTTGAACCCTATAATTTAATTTCAATTTTTCTTTTATGTGCTGTGTCCCTTGAGGACATAGGCAATCTTAGCTCTCCACAACTTCCTGCCCTTTGTGACCCTTAATGGTTTTTCTCCTTTTGCTAAAGCTTCCACCCACCATTCATTCAAACAAGCTTGTCCGGTAAGTAGCTCACTACCTTCCTCTATCTCTCTTGCCCTCAATATGCCCTGTGAGGGTTAAGTTTTCTAAGCCCTCCTTATCAATCTCAGGAAAATCTGAGGACCAACTTTTTCAAATTTCTTATAAATTCTTTTCTTCTGTGAAATTGACATTTTGAAATTCTGTTGTTTTTCTAACCTGCTATTAGACTTGTTATTAATGTCAAATTCTAACCTCCTGTTTTTTAACTAATAGTTTGCATAAATGATTTTTGCTATCACATTTTCTACCTTTGAGTAAATGTAATTCTTATGTTATTTTAACGAACATCTTGTATTTGAAAGTTGATCCAAGATAGCACAAATCTTCATTTGGATAATCAAGAAAACTGTTTTGTTCTTTGAAATACCAAATCACATTGCTATTATAGACATACCATACATACAAAGATGTTTTCTCATCCCATGTACATTTGTATGCATTTCTTAATGTAATCATTAAATCTTCACTAGTGAAATACCAATTGATTATATGGCTGGCCACTTGTTTCTAAGTATGCCTGTCTGCTCAAATGGCTAGCTATTCCCTGTTGTAGATGCCTGTTCAGGCACATTTTATTTCTTCAACAACCATAGAGCCAACCTGTAGATTTATACTGTAACTATGCTGAGCAGACCTTAGTTACAATTTGAGAGAGCACAATCTTGCATGATCAACTGTTTGAACAGTATACTCAAACCCTTGGTCATGATGACTTGTGATTTCATGCTAGCATAAACAGTTCTGTGTACATAACCAATTTCAATCACAAGGTTTGGTTCAAGCTATGGTATGGTCTTCAGAAATTTCTTAATGGTGTTGCATGCTAGGATAATCTCCCCAGGTTAATATTATCAAGTCGCTTCCCTGGCAAGATTTGAAACCAGATTTCATGGTCAGAACATTAACCACTTGGCCACATAACAATGCTAAATTATTGAATGATTGTTATTAATAAACACCATAGGAAAAAAGAAATCATTTGAATGGGAATTTTTAAATTTATTTTTTGTATACAAACACCAATATGGTTTGTGTAGAGCCAACAGTATCCTTTTTTTTCAAGGAAAGAGAATTGACCTGCCTTTATTTCTTTGTAATGCTTACTTACTGTTCTAAAATTAAATTTATAAAAGATGTAAAAGAGAAAGCAATCAAGGTAATGAATAGGTCTGCTAGTTTCTATCTTATTTACCAGCATTGATGAATCTTTTAACTTCTTGTGCCTTGAATATATAATGGTGTGAAAAATATATAACAAACATGGCTGTCTTTTTATTGCTTCTCATGATCAAGGAAACTTATCAGAACATAATCTTACCTTCATATTTATACCTGGGGAATTAAAATGAGTTAAAGCTTATTGAAAGCAAGTATTTTAAGACACTGAGTCACAATATCAATTTCATCATTATATAAATAGTTATAACTACCTTAAATGCAGGTGAATTAAAAATCAAAAATGCATCAGAATGTCAATTCATTTTCATTGAAGCTCAAAATTGTTGTCATGGCATAGAAGGTATTGCAATAAAATTCAATTTGTTCACTGATGCATGTTATATTTTAAAAAATTAAAGAGCTGAATGTTAGCTTTCACCTTTTGAAATATTTATGAAATTATTTTTCCTTGTCTACATTAAATGAAAAAAAAAAATCATAAATTTTTTTTTTAAAATTTGAATTTTGATGAAACATCAAAATACATTTGTGTTTTTAATAAATTCCTTTACAAAAAATTGTCAGTGGCAGGTAAGAAGTACATTAAATTCTGTCAAGCATCAAGATCTTTTACATGTTGTCAATCTAATTATCTACTTCTGGTTAGTAAGTTGAAATTCTTTTTTTTTTATTATTATTTTTTTAAAAATCCATTCTGGAACTTTTTTATTGAATTTCTATCTTTAGTAATAATTCAAGCTGTTAGAAATTAACTCAGTCTTTGAAAAGAATTCTGAATAGACATTGCAGCTATCATTTTCTTGTATTTAGTTTAAATTAGCTAAATTTTGCTATCTTAATATAAAACACAATAGGATTTTAAATATTTATCTGTTAGGCAGTTTGGTCTCAGTGCTTAGAAATAAGATATATTTTGGTAATGCAAGGTTATTACTTGACACTACTTGAAGCAAGGATAACTCGTGTTACCATAATAATGGAATGTTTCATTACTATCTAACAAGATCAGGTTGCTAATAAATTGCTTTTTGGTTTTGTGCTATTTTTTATTTTTTCCTTTTTATTTTATTTTTTGATATATTTTTTTTACTCTTTATGCATTTAACTTATCAACAGGAAGTTTGTAGTCAAGAGAGGTATATTTAAATTATTGAATTATTTGAAGTTTACATTGTAAAATAACATGCAGCAACTGTTAATAATTTTGTTTGATTTTTGATAAGTGGAATTCTCAATATATTTTGATTTATTTGAAGTATTATTTTAATCCATGTTTGTTATAGATGGACATAATATTTTGATCACATATCATCTGGCCATCTTAAGACGTCCAGTATTTTGGGCTGATACGGGATATTTTGTATGAGGTGATTGTGTTATTTTTTTTTCACTGTAATGGCTTTCTTCTTCATTCTTATTGAACCACTTTTTTAAAATCATGTGACCCCAAGCAAAGCCATAAAAATCACTAGGATGTAAAAGAAAGTGAAAGAAACAGAGGATTTAATTTAAATATACCTCTCTTGACTACAAACTTCCTGTTGATAAAGAACAGTATTCACAGAGATAGAACGTAACAATTGACATTGCATTTAAGTTTTTGAAGATCATAGTTGACGGTAAAGTAGGAAGGCAGAAGAGCATCCCACAAGCAAGAAGTGTGAAAGTATTAGCATAGACCTTACGGTTACAACTAGAAATTTCAACTGTGAAATTATGAGACCTAGTTGCCAATCTAGTACTGTGTTAAAGTCAAGGTACCAACAAGGAATGTTCATCAGAACAATTATCATGAAAATATTTCTAGAAGACGCAAAGGGAAGCTACATTATAGTGGTGGGAAAGTGACTGAAGCCAAGATGCCAGGTCAGGACTGATAACATTGCTGATTCTTCTTTGTTTGTCAAGAATCTCTAGACACATACTTAATCATTTTATAATAAATCCATATAAATATAATGCAATATGTATGCACTTGTCTATGTAACACTTTTCTGTATAACATTCTCATTATTCTAGTTATGTAGATCTCATATAGAATTCAATGATGAATACAATGTCGTTTGTTTAGTTTAATATTCTGGAAGTATTGAATATAAATGAGGATATAATATTCAAGAAGTATTAAACATTTCTTGTATTTTCTTGTTTAATATTGATTGTTTTTTATGGCTTATCAACACCCATTTGTTGGTTATTTAAAACCTAATTAATATTTAATAGATACAATGAAATTATATATATTGAATATAATTCTTTTTATTTTTTTTACAGTAACTTACAACTTAATGAGAAACCAATTTTGTGAATAGAAGCTATTCTAATGAATAATATTGTTATAAAAAATTAAAATCATTGGTGTCAGAAACTCTCTTGATATATCAACTCTATGATCTTCTCTCAAATATCTATAAAACGTGTGAATACATCTTTCATAGTTGTTCAAAATTTTGCTGGTAGTATATTTTAAATAATCCAAATCTTTTGCTAAAAAAGTTGAGCATTGCCTCTCTTATGCATTTTAATTGGAATAAGAATAAACTCCTTTTCAAAAGAATTGAGTATGCACGTACACATTAGTATTTTGTTTATGAACATAAAACCCATTGCATTAATATGAATGCAGTTATTCTACTGAAACTTTTTAATGACTGTTTCTACAAATGGAAACAAACTTGCAACAAACTAGAAATATGTAATTAACCTATTTCTCTAATATTATGGAAGTTAGATGAGTATGGCACAAGGACAAACTGAGGAAAATTTCTTACCTTGAAAATCAGTTTTTGAAGAAATCTGCTCTTTGTATCTACAGGTTTCACTCTGATGGATTCAACTAACCATGGATCATGAACTAATTTTTTTTTTTAAATATTTCAGACAAGTTCCAAAAATTTGCTATAGTATTAAGCATTGTACTGGATCCATACAAATGAGATGATTTGTAGACTAATTATACTATAGTCTCTTGCTCTTCAAAGATCCCTAATTTCCCTGCAATGTGTTTGAGTACTATTTGCTTTGCATCTCATATTTGTAATTTGGAATGGAAGCTTCTATTTTTTTAAACAGCCGAATATTATTTTATTAAATAAGTTCCCAAATTTTTATTGCAGTCCGATAAGTTTTTGTACTTTGGTAGATTTTTAAAACTGAAATGATTTTTGCCTAAAAATTTTCTGATTTTTTTTAATTGTTTCACTACAAGCAAGGCAATAATAACACTAGAATTCAGGAGATTACAGGGAGTGAAAGTGAATGAGAAAACTTTAGTAGGGATGATTGCAAAAAGGGCAAAAAAGAAACGGGGTTCAAAAAGACAGAAAATTCTGATTGACATTACATTTAAATTTTTGAGGTTTGTAGTTATCATGGAAGCAAGAAATCAGAAAGGAGTACCACAAGCAAGAGGTGTGAGAAAGAAAAATGTTAAAGAAGAAGTGCCAGTTATATCTAGCTAGTCCAACAATAAAATAGTGAGACCTACTTGACAATCTAGTAGCACACTTAAATTCATGTAGTCAGGGCACCAGGGAAAAAAGTTCATCAGAACAGTTGCCATGAAGATATTTGAAGAACATACAGAGGGAGGCCGCATCATGTCAATGAGAAAGTGAATGAAGTTGAAATTTTATTACATTACAGACTCTTATTTGAATTTTGTCAAGAATTTCAAGAGGTACAGCAGGAGCACTAGACTAGATATGGTAACATATTCAATGCATGGGTAAATGATAGATTTATAAATATGCAAAATGAATTCTGATGAGAAAAGTTTTCTGGCCTGACACAGTGAACCAACTTTCCTTGCAATAGATGCAGCAATTGATTTTGAAATAGTTGTTCTATTTCATGTCAGTGAAAAATGTGAGACCAAGAAGGCATAGTGTTGCACTTCTGGAGTTTAACATCAGCCAAGCTGAAAAGCTTCTCTGTGGTGATTAAATGAAAACAGTAATGCAAATTTTGTTTATAGGTAACTTTTCACCAGTTCTATAGAATGTAATAATTCTTATATAAGGATTTTCTCCAATCTTTCTTTTTACACACGACACAAAGGTTTTGATGACAAAATGAACATGCTTGTACATTCTTTCCTGAAGTTTTAAGTTTCCATACCTATAGGTTTACAGCCATATCACATTAAAACACTGGTTCTCATACAATCACCAAAGTTAAGAAATGTTGAACCTGGTCAGTATTTAGATGAGTAAATACTTGATGCAGCAAGTTTAGATGTGCAAGTGGTGTAATGGATAATGCCTTGGAATTGGAAATTGGAGAGCTGAGTTCCAATACTAGTCAGGTTCTTTATATTCATGTATACAAAAATACCCTTGAGAAAGATATGAATCCACCTCTTCTCTTCACAACTATGAGTTAATTAATAGGACTTGTATCAGTAAATCATTATCTCCCAAATATTCTTACAACCTATCAATATTTTCTGGCTTTAAATAACTTGCAAAAGCCATAAAAAAAACAATGACTCCATCCCAATAACAAATATTTATATAGTATTTACATCATATTAGGTATTATAAATAATCCAGAAAACTCTTACAGTATATAGGTTATATGCAAATACAACACAGGAACTTAATCGTATATAGATTTCAGTGTTTGTGAGGGTCCCACAACCATTTCATGTAATACCCAGGGATAACTGTATTGGCTTACAGACATTAATCGCTGGTACTAACTCTCTCAACCTTGAGACATGCTGCAGTTCCTTATAGTGATTACCATAATCCGCAAAAAATTAGTTTAGCTTTTACAGCTAGGACCCACCATACCACATACACAGGGTTCAATCATCTTCATTCCCTTCATATTTCATTGCTAAGAAGGAAATTTCACTCAGCTTCTTCTTCAGACAGCCACCCCTTTGTGGAACACACTCTCAAGGGGATGCTTCCTTGATCACTAAAATCTTAACCTGTTCAAGTCTGGGATTATCTATCCTACATATCCTCACAATCTGTATTTACTTCCTCCTCTTATGTTCAGAGAATAATCTCATTTAGTAACCCTCTACATTAAGTGGCTCTTGATCCTTGTTTTGGTTGAATATGTAGTAAAAAAAAAAAAGTTTAACATTTAGTATCCAAACTTGATAGTCATCCCTTTTGATATAAACATTTTAAATATGGAGAGTTATTTTTAATTTATCTTTGCTAATTTCTTGTCAAATAATCTGAATGGGTATCATAATTATCATCTCACTTAAACTTATGTTTGAAACTCCAGAGCAGTAAGATCTCACAGGCATGAAATGACAACTGCTCTAAGATAAAAAAAAAAACTCAACTTATAACTGAAAATTAAGTCTTAATATTTTTAAAAATATTTAGAAAGAATGAAAATGAAGGTCAAATTTAGAAAAATTATCAAGCAAAATTATTTTTGAAAAAAATACTACCTTTGTTTCATGATGGTTGTTACATCCACAGTGAAAATTATGTGAAATTTTTGTACTCCCTTACTACTACCAAACAGAAAAATATGAGGATGCTGGAAAAATTGATCAAATCTTCCTTGTCTGCCATATTTAATGATATATGTGAAGGGAAAGGGCTAAAATCAGCCATACCAAGAAAGAGCCTCCTACCTAAACAAAACCCAACAGTGCTCAATGTCTATAGAATCAAGAAACCCAACATGGGAAACTAAACTAAGACAGAACCATAATAACAGCATATGGGTTATGATTTTTAGATCAGTGTCCCTCAATACATCCATGCTCATTGTTATACAGGATGCTGTCTTCATCTAGATAATGTCTTAACATTATGTGGGAAGTATTTGTTATACCTTGTATATGAAAGAGATGGGCAATGCAATCTTCAGACCAACTACCACCTGCATTGAGATGTGAAACTGACAGTTACTAAGCAGTGTTGATGCATATATCTAAACAGTGTATATTTTTAAATGCTCCATCTCTAATATTAGCACACTTCCCCTATAAATATAGTAAATTTTAATTAATTATCAGAAGAGGCATTTGAAATTTGCAGTTGAAATGAGGAAGGAGGTCTTGGAAAATCTGACTGAGGGGACAGAGGAAAGCATTACATAATATATTTGATGGGCTTTAGTAAATGGATGGTAGAACATAGTTTGGAAGAAATGACAAAACTTATAAAGAGCTGCAAGTAACAGGAATATGTGGAGGGCCATGATCGCCTACATCCTGAAGGGATGCAACACATAAAAGAAGAATCCCAAATAAAGTCCAAAAAGATTAATGTTTTTTTGTATTTCTATTCCTAAAAAAATTAAATTTGTCTTTTTTCATCTTCCATGAACTAAATTATAGGATATTATGAACAATATCATCCTCATAAGTAATCATAACTAAATTCCACCTCATAAAAACTAAAAACCAACATTGTCTAGACATATTTAGTTTGGGGCGAAATAACTGTACATCCACTCAAAATTAAATTCAGAGTTGATAAAGGTATGACTAATGTAGACTAATTTTCAGGACATGATTTTAATTTGAAATCATGAATTCTAAGAATAATCATTATTTAATATGCTTTGTCTTATGTAATTGTGTTCCATGGTCTAGTGTTGATTCAGAATCTTGGTCCTTATTAAAAATCTAATATTAGGTTGGTGCAAAAATAATGATATAATAATGTTTTTGACGTATTTTTTAACGTCAAAAAACAACATTATTACATCATTATTTTTGCACCAACCTAATAATTCTTTGTCTCATAACTGCTGAGAAATTAACATCATCTTTTTTACTATGATTAATGTGAAGCCCCATAAAGCTGTATTTTGTTGTCTAATGTGTAAGAATCTTTGCATATGCTAAAATATTTTATTTATATGCATTTATACATCTAATTCATCAGTAATTTAGCTGTTACATCATTGGCTCATGCATATGACTATTTGTATGTGGACCTAAATATATACATTAATTATTTTTGCATATCTCGACTTAAATGCACATTATGTACATTCAAAAACAAATATACATGAGCAATTAATGGATACATAAACACACACACACACACACACACATATAGTATAGGTAATTGATCAATCCAGGTGGATCCTAGTCATATTAATTATTAAAACTGATCCACAGAGAGCTTGATGTTTTTATTTTAACAGAGCATATGTATTTTTTACAACAAAAACACAAAAATTACCTCAACATAATGATAGTCTATTTCAAGCTGTTTCGTACGCGGTTATCATCAGCCCCTAGGTGTCTGTCTTGAAGCATTGTTTTAAATTTATTTTCAATGTCAGTCCTCCTCTGGTAGATGTCTTGTTAATGAGAATGGGTTTGCATTAGTGATTGGTAAGGGTGTAAGATATCTTATCCTGGGGGAAGCGGTCTGGGGTTGGTGTTTGTTTATGGTTGTTTTGTTGTTAGTAGTTTATTATCAGTTTCTACTATGTGGCATTTCTTATACTGGCCCCTAGTTTGTTTTCCTGGGATTCACAGTAAATAGTTTTTGTACTACAGGTGTCCAATATTATTATTAAGTGATGGGGGATTATACATCATACATACATACATACATATATGTACATTTACATGTCCATATATATATATATGCCACTATATGTACACATACACTCATACATATATGCACATGTATTCTTATGTAATTTGCAATTTTTTTCTATATCTACATTTTGTAATTAGTTCTCTCCATTGATTTAATAGTTTGCATTGATCTTTATATTTTATTATCCTGATTTTTTCTTCTAAACATAGCTTGCACCTATCCCTAAAACTCCTGGGGGTGTTCACAAAACCTAGAATTTTCCAATTTATTTCAGGATTCAGACCCTTTTCCTTCAATTCCCAAAATTATTTATTTTTTGTGTAGACACTCTGTTTATATTTAAAAATATTTATTTTGTCTACCAATTTGCATACGCAAGAAAACTTTATAAAAAGAAAATGTACCCTCCAGCAGGATTTGAACCTGCATCCTCCTTTGTAAGAGGAACCACTGTCTGAGACAACATGCTTTGACTGTTTGGCTATGAAGAGCTGAAGATTCTATCGCCTTTAATTCACTCATTCAGATTTTTCTTGAAAGATATATATATATATATATTGGGTGTAACAGCAAAATTTTTCATTTGTTAGATTAAGCTTTGAACTGTTGTATCTTAGAAATGATTAAAGTTATCTTACTAGAATTTTTTCGAGGTTTTTCTGACACTATTGGATTCTACTTTTAGCAATAAGAATGTATAATTACTCTCCAAGCTTAACAGAAGTATTGTGATGAAATCAATCATAAATGAAAATGACATGTTCATCATTAATTAATCATAGCTAAGGATTGGAAGCTCATGAAGGATTGAAATAAAGTTCAAATATATATATTATATATTATTCCAGGGTCATTTTCCAACTTATTCAAGATGATCTTCTCTCTCTAACCTTCTGACTTTCTGTCCTGGAGTAACAAGGTGCCTCAGAGGTTTTATATATTAGGTTGGTGCAAAAATAATGATGTAACAATGTCGTTTTTTGACGTTAAAAAATACGTCAAAAAACGACATTATTACGTCATTATTTATGCACCAACCTAATACAATTTCATTTTCAAGTCTTTTTTTCGCTGCTCTTTGGGCTGTCATAGCTGAAACTCCTCTCTCAAATTCCAAATGTTTTATGAATTGAGTTGGATCTTTTCTAATTGATCTCTCTAGCTCTAAGTTGAAATGATCTCTCTTCCTGTTGTGACTTCCTGATCCAGTTTTCCTCTCTACTGTTCCCTCTTTTTAAAACTTATTCACTATTCCCTTGATAGTTCTCGAATGGACTTTATGGAAGCCAGAGTATGAATGTTGGTGCCATTACTGAAGGCCTGAATGACATTTTTCCTCTCCCCATTGCTCATTTGAGAAGACAGTGGGGGCTGACACAAAATGATCTTATCCTGTTCTCTTTCTAGCTGAATAACTCAAAAGAATATTAAGTGATTCTTATGATAAATGGTGTCAAGATGGCTAAACATCTTATCTAAAAACATGGAAAAAAAGAAACTCAATTAGTTTAGTGCTTTTTTAGATATTAAATATTTTGTTGGGTAGACAATTATACTGTTACATGATTTAGACAATTTTGTTGTTATACCCTCTGTGTGTGTGTGTGTGTGTATATATATATATATATATATATATATATATAATATAATATATTTTCAGAAACATCTATGACAAAGTGGGGGGGAAAATGTTTGTATGATACATTTTGTCCTTTAGGACTTCATTGGACTAAAGTGATGTGATTATACATACACATAAAGGAGAGACACTAAAATTTGAAATTAAATTTTTTTTTAGTTTCTTTTTGTTGTTACTTTTCTTAAAATTATTCTGATATATAAAAAATTTTATATTCTTTTTCCCACACACACATATCTATATATATATATATATATATATATATATATACATACACATGTATATATGTTGTGTATACTATTACAATCACCATAAAATACAAAAGTATAAATTCATTTGTGTGCATGTAATATATATATATATATATATATACACACACACATCTGCATGTGCGTGGTGCATATACCATATAAGCTGACTGCTACCTCAACTTCTATGTTAAAGGCAGGCCATCATCTTTGCATGTATTTATTCATTGTAGCAGTGGCTGCTACTGTTGGTATTGACGCTGCCTACTCAGCTGCAACTCCACTGCCACCACTATCTCCATTGCTACTGGCGGCTTCCAATGTCATTACTGCTTTTCAGTGTATGTGAATACATTGCGAAGTCATATAGATGAGTTGAGCAGGCTAACTCATCTTAAGGTTTGTGTCTATGTGATCTTTCATATTGTGTGCCCACTGGTATCGTGGGCCTCTCCATTGTCTGACTTTAGTGTACGCAGTGTCTGTGTGTGTATGTGTGTGTGTATCACTGCTGTACACTGCGGCCCAAACACCGGACAAATCAATCTGAGATACCGTTTGGGGCTTATAGGTTGACTATTTTGGACAGACACATAAAAATATTCTACTGGAGACAGTGGAAATAGAAAAATGCTCATCAGGTAAGTGTTTATAGTATGGAGATGATTTTCATATCTATCTATCTGTGTGTGTATATATATATATATATATATATATATATATATATATATATATATGTGTGTGTATGTATGTATGTATGTATGTGCCTACTTAAAGTATACTTATCCTAAGTTACCTTAAGAATTTTTTTTCTTTCATTGAACAACACTGAAAAAGCAAGTAAACATTATTATACAGTATTTATAAACTAAAGTGAAAATAATGGTTAATTTACACATGTATGAGAGAAAGGAAGGTGGATTGTTAACTTTCATGTCAGTGATGTGAATTTTCTTTTACACCTTATTAACCTTAATGAATTGTGCCATACATACACACTCTCCCTTAAACATAATTAGGTATTTTTAAGTCATATTTTTACACATATAAATTAACTGCATTTATCTTTTTACAAATAAGTGACCTGATATTTTAATATTTATATCTTGTATTTAACTACATTCATAACTTTTTATACATGTATACTTGTCTTTTTAAGATTATTTTACACTACTTAAATGAAGTGTAAAATTTACTTTGTATATTAATTGTGTTGTCTTTTGGTGTAAATAAATGACTGCATTATACATTCAATAAATCATTTACACTCATATACACTCGATTTATACATAGGCCATTCATAACAAAAACATGGATCTGTTTACGTATATAAATAAGCATATAACAGGAATACCCTACAGTTATTGACTGTTATATATATATATATATATATATATATATATATATATATATATATGTAAAGGGTGGACCAATAAGTTGGCAACATGACATGTAGTTATTAGCAGGATTTTGAAATGAAATTTTCACTGTTTAATGATCAGTCTATGTAATTAATATTCACCACTGAATTAAGTGTATTCACAAGAAAGGAAATTATTTTGAAAAATGTTTTTTATATAAAGTGATTTCTTCATCATCAGCCTATAGACTTATTGACTAACCTACATTTGTGGATGTAGCTGAAAAGTTCTCAGCCCAAAAAAGAAACCATTAACAAAAGATTCTGGTGATTTGTCATTTGGTCAAATTCTGGTTATCGTCACACTGAGAACTTCATTGTCTGTTTATGCCCCCCTCCCCCAAAACGCTCATGCAAAAAAGGTTTTTAAATATAATTCTTTCATAACTTTTGTATTTTGCATGTTTAATCTGTCTTGCATAAACAAACAATAATGTCTTTATGAAAGACAGCTATCTATATAAAACAAATATTATTTTTGCATTCCATATAGAGAAAAAAATAGTTTTCATAACATTCATGTTGCCATATCAAATAAAGCATATTTGCATCCCCACAAAAATTTTACTGTTTTCTCTATTCAGCTTTACTTGTATTATTGTTGGTGGAGAAGGTGGAGTGGGGAGAATGGTGGATTCTGAATTTTTACCCACAACAATTGAGACAGGAAGAAATAGATATCTAGACCTAGAAACGTAGAAAGGACTCTGTGTTTCTCCCTCTTTCCTTGCTGACTTAATTTAGATATCTGTACATCAATACTTGGTACAGCTTTGGGTATTGCCATTCTTTCCAAAACAGATTAGGTGCAAATGAGCAATAGGCAATAGAAATTGATTTTTTTCTTATTTCATACATATACATACATACATACATACATATATCATATATATATATATATATATATATATATATATATATAAAACAGTGTGCAGAATAACGATGGGTATATATATATATATATATATATATATATATCTTCATCTTTGATTCGTATCCAAACAAATTGATTCAATCTTATTCCCAACCCTCAAAAAATAAATAAATAAAATAATAAACTGGAGAGTGTCCAAGCTAAATAAATTCTCAAAATTCTTGTTTTGAGATTTACGAGTCAGTTAAATAGTTTCATAAAAACAAATTAGTTAGGACTACTTCATGGTTGAAATAGTTGCATATTTCCTATTGGTGCAAATGATCATTGTTCAAACTTAAGTAAGAGCTATGATTTTTGTATACTGATTTTCCAAAACTACCCACTTAGAAGATTGAGGTAACACAATCTTTCAGCTTCTATTACCCCATGTTTGATTTTGCGTCATACTACGCTAAATTTAGTAAATTTTAATAAAAATAAATAATTCCTTTCCTCATTTTAACATATTTTAAGAACAGGTTAATATATGCCTAAATGATAAGATTCTTTTTCTTTCAGTTCTCTCATGTAAATATTGATATAGAAAATACAAACTAAAACTTGACAAAATGAAGAACAAAAAAGTGAACAAAGCCAAGCATTATTTAAATCATTACATTGCACCTTATACTTTAGAGTGATGTGTCATTTATTGCTCAAAACATGTAAATTCAGCTAGCAGCAACAAGATGTGAGAGACCCAGTTGGGCATTTTTGTTGTTTGTATTTATGCAGTCTATCTGTTGACAGAAACCTGCTTAAAGTTTTAATTTAAAATCAATAGTTTTGACATAAAGTAATAATAGCTTTTTGTTTTTAAAAACATGAATTTTCAATGAGATATTTGGAAACTGTATTCATAGTTAAACCTAAAATCTGCATAAATTCTTTCTGGCTTTGTTTCTCCTTCTGTCATTTGTTATGTAAATAATCTTTAATTTCACTTTGCTTCAAATGGTATTACTCCCTTTTTTTATATTTTTTTTTTTTTTTGACTCTTACATATGTAAAGACATTTGTCTACAGATATTTAGAATGAAAAATGAGCTAAGCTATTTTTGGTGTGTCTGAAAATGATTTGGATTTTATTAATAAATAAATAAAAATATAATTACAAATATTTTTGTTTATACTATGAAAAGCACCAAAAATATTGCTATTAGCATAAATATCTGCAAAATAATTTGTTTGAAAAATTTTCTTTGTAAATTATTTTCTATATAAATATTTCTTTTGGAAAAAAAAAAAGGAGATTGTAATCTTTGTACAACTCATAACATATCCTAGACAACTGTAAACAAATGAATGATGAAATGTTATAACACATTATAGCTTTGTGATGTAGCTCTTCATTTTTTGTTCTAATTACATTTACTTTTACAAACCCATTGATTATTTATTTCTGAAAAAATATTGGTGATGATTATTAAGGAATTTTTTTGTCCTTAATAAATTAACTTCTTTCTTGTATATCAAATTGTTTAATGGTACATAGTTGTTTCTTGGAGACATTTCTTATTTGAATATATTAATTTACACCTTGAAAAACTGCAAATAATATTTGATAGCAGACGAGAAAAAAGGCTTTTTATGTTTCTGAACCGTTTAAAGTTTTTTTTTATTCTTTTCTTTGAGAAGGAATTCCTAAAAATTATCAGTTGTTAATTTCTGATAATTATAGGCATTTAAAATTTAAAGTTTTATATCATTTTTTTTTTTTTTTTTTTTTTTTTTAAATCTAAAAATCTGTAACTTTTTTTATAGTTAAAGTACAAATTTTTTTTTTTTTATATTGACAACAATACCACTCATCTGTTTCTTATTAAAATATCTTGAACTCCAATTATGGTTGTCTGCAAAAAACACTTGTGGTTTTAAAAAAAATTGTCATTGAATAATATACATTTTGTACCAATAATTGATAAATAATTAGTGAAAAAAATTTAACACAATTCTCAAAAGTTTTTCCTCCTATTTTTCTAATAAACATTATCTTATTCATTAATCTTAATTTCTTATACAATATTAATGCACTCATATAGCTGAACTGTTTAACATTACCCAGACATTGATTTAAACTATATATGTTGTGCTATGTTCATCATATAAACTGAAACACAAAATATTTAAAGTTAAACAGTTTCTTTTTAATCAAGATTCTTCAGCATTACTCTCGAGTTGGCATTTTCATTTATTACTGTCATCCTATTTTTAAAAAATTGAATTTAAAATAATGATTTTTTTAAAGTATATAAAATAATACAGTGATTTTCAACCTTTTCTGCCCAATGCACCCTTTCCACCATATGTCAGAATGTCATTCCCCCTCTTCCAAGATTGTCTGACTCAAAAAGGTGTATTCCAAATAATATACATATATTAGTGAAAATCTGCATTCTTTTCCATATTTGTACATTTACATGGATTATTTTTTATAGAATTTTACAAATCTAATAGCAATAGAAAATGTTGATGTATTTTTAAACTTGAATACATGTACAGTAATTGATTTTAATTCATAACTAATTATTAAATAAGCTGAAGCATAATAAACGAAATTTTCAATAGAATGCCAGATTATTGTAATTCAATAAACAATGTTCTGTAAATAAAAAACAAAAGGTAAGATTTCCTCCATGAAAGACTGAAATTCTACCCAAGTTGAAAACCCCTGGAACAATGCATCATTTAAAAAAAAAAAAAAAACTATTTTTCTTAGATCATTACTTGTATTGTGCAAAATCTTTTTTCCTAAGTAATCATAAGATTGCATCTGATCAAACAGTAAAATGGTCTTTTTTTATATTTACTAAGGTTAGCTTGATCTGACACATGCATGCTAGATTTAGATGCTCTGTGAGAATCAAACTCATTAAACTAGCAAATGATCTCTTAAGAATAGCTTGCCAAACAACCATGTATGTATGTTTGTATGTATGTGTTTTCTTTTTCTAATAAGGAAAAGAACAAATCTGGGTTTATTTTGATCTTGACAGATAAATTTAGATTTATGTTGAACAACTTTCAATTCAGATTTTGTAAATGAAAATAATTTAAATATCTCGGTAAGCTTACATAATTTTTTTTTATGTCAGGCAAAGAAAATGGGATAGACTCAATGTCAGTTTTCAAATTCTTTTTATTGAATAAAACTAGGATATTTTTGTTTACTTTACAAATGTGGGAATAGATAAGCAAAACAGAAAAATTCTCTCTTCTGCAAATTCATTTTAAAAGTTGTTTTATTTGATAAATTTTATTGTACAACAAATTTTTTTGGAAGTCAATATGGGCATCTATATACCAAAGCTTATTTTGTCAAAACCTGTGCCTGCATTCTATATTAAAAATCTTATTCAAATTATTTTTATATATAAAGGATAACAGTAACTATAAAAAAATTTATAAACACAAAATTATGGTTAATATTAAAATAAATTTGAAGGCAATTTATTGCCTGAAGATTTTCATTTTGCCAAAATGTATTTTATTTATAATACTTGTTAAAAATGTTAATAATAATGTGATTGAATTTTCTTTTGCTAAATTTGGCACAAGGAAAAAATTATGGAAAACCACTTAAGTAAATTACTATTAATATTAAGAAAAAATATGTAGTTTTTTTAGTCTTTTACATGTACTCATTTAATTTACTATTTTCATTGTTTCACATTTTAAAATGCATTAGCTATTAAACAGAGAGGAAACCACTTGATATGATCACTTTGAGACATCTTTTTGATAACAATAACTGGTTGATAACATTAAGCAAAGGATATAAAAATTGGAACAATTCTTATTTGCTTTTGCTATTATGGTGAGAGTGGGTTTCAAATAACCACCTCAAGCCACTTTTAACCCAAATGCTTTATCCAAAGATTTTGATGGCAATTCCTGGAACATTGGTTATAATAAGTGGATAATTTTTAATTAATTTTAAATTAAGATTTTTGGGATCAACTGAGATTGATATTATTAACTATTTGATAATTTTGTTGATAACTATAATAAACAGCTAATTAACTATTAAAAAATATTGTTTTTAATACATATTCATTTAATTTATAATCTTATGAAGAGATTTTTATTTTAAAATGTGTTGAATATTAAATATGCCAACATTTATTTTTGAAGAAAAATGTTTGGCTACCTGAGATAAAAAAAAAAGGTAGGATATGCATAGATTGATTATTAATGCTTGATAATATTTTGATAATATCATGGTTAATTGATAAGTAGAACGGTTTAAAAGTGATCAGATATCATTTTCATCTAAAATCTGGTCTCTGAGACAAATAGGACAAAATTTAAATAAAAAAAATATGTTGATACAATTGCTAAAGTATCAGAATGGATATATCTTTCTACTATATTTCTATTCATAGACAAAAAACTTTCTTTCTGAAAGTAGAATTTATAATTTTTATAAAAGGAGAATCTTTTTGACAATAAGACCATTGTTTATAATTTCATGTGATCTTTATCATCCCCTTGTTAATAAAGCTTTTTATCAATATAACTTGCTGCTAATACTAATAGTTGTTACTATGCCTGAAAATCATATCTATTAACTATATTTAATAACATAAATAAATGCATTTGATAGGAGTAGATAGGTTTGTTCAAACTCCTCCTCAGTCTTTTGAACAGGAGTAGAAGTTTATCTTTTGTTTCCTGTTTAGGATTAGGTTTCCAGTTACTTCTAAAGTATTTTCATTCTCTTTCACTTCCAGTAATCCCCTGTGTCTTTGTGGCATTATTGCCTTGTTTGGGGTAAACTGATAAAAAAAAAGAGTATATTCTATTCAGTTTTTAATTGGTATTTAATTTATACTCGTTTTCTTTTTGACAATAAAAAACTTAAGATGATGTAATATTTTTTTCATGTCAGCTTACCAAAATATTTCAATTTTCTTTTCAAAATTAGAATTGCATGTTCTAAATATAACTGAGTTTCAGATAAATATGCCTTCTACTCTATAGAAGGGTTGTGTGTGTGTATATATATATATATATATATATAACACACACACAAAAGGACAAAATATCATTTTAAGGTATGCTATATTCATAGGATAAAAGTACTCAATATCTGGGATAGTGTATGTAAATATAAACAATATGGATACACCAGATGGTAACAGTCTGTTTCAGGCTTAAATGTGATCTTCAGGCCTGAAGATTGAATTCAAGCATTAAACAGTCACCATTTGTTGTTGAATTCTGTGTCCTCACTGCTTATATATATATATATATATATATATATATATATATATAATTATTAAAAATAGAACATGTAGGAAAATTTTCATGTATTTAACATAATTCATTATTCAATTCGTCTTCATCAAAAAATTTTGGAAGTGAAAATAATATGTAGTTATGCTTCAAGTTTTGTTAAATTCAACTGACAAGGTCTCTCTAATTTTTCATTGTATTTTTCTAATTCTCAAATAAATTGTACATCCAAGTGTCCCATGTTCATATTTTTGTTAAAGTACATTTGACTGTCTCAGTTATTATCAGAATCTAAATAAATGTCAGTATGGTAGACAAGATTTTGTTGGCTACATATTGGCATTTTTGGAATGTTACATTTCAAATTCAAATGTTTTGTATAGCTCGTGTCCTTTGTAGAAATGTTTAAAATGTTTAAAAAAATGTGAAGGGGAAAAGAATTTATCAAATATTTTATACCTATTATTCTTTTTTATATATATATATATATATATATATATATATATATATATATATATATATTAAATATTTTATATACATTTTAAAATGTTGCCTCATAGTGAAAGATATTTAATGTGTATTGTTTTTTTGTATAATAATAACTTTAAGTATTTTGAGATTTTACTTACAGTGTGTACTATTTTTATTATCTGTCTTAGGTCAATAGTTGCATTTTAGCTTTTTATCATATGATGATTCATATATGTATGAATTGTATCAAAGTTTCAAATAAGAAGTTAATCTTCAAGATAGTGTGATGCTTGTGTGATCAATGTAAGTATTTAATATTTTTTGATTATTGATATTGGAGATGCCAGCTTACAAAGTACACAGAAATTTACAGCAGTATTGTTTTTATATGAGATAGTGGGTAGGAGTTACATTGGGATTAAATTGCATTTGTCATTAAAGTTGGTTACCAAAAATAAAAATTACTTATGACTCAGCCTTTATATATATACAGGGTTCGATGGGAAAATTGTTGCCATTTTATATTTTTAATTTTGTGCATGCATGTTCTTGTTTTTGATTTTGTTAATTGCACAGTATAGTAGGGTCAGCTGGGCACCATTTGTGAGAAAAAGGGCACCATGACAAAATTCACTTCAGCAGAAATTTTGGAAATTAGATGCTGTACTGTTTGACATTCATGCTGGAAGCTCCAATATGAACATTTCAGTGTGTTTGGGTGTCAATCTGAGGACATTGCAAAGGATTCAGAAAGAGTTGGATAAGTCTAACGGTGATTACGAAGGTGTTTAGAGTGATGACTAGTGACGACGATGTTATGCTTCCATTCGTCTTCCCACAAAGTCTCAGACTCAACACAGAGGCCTATATCAAGTGCCTTGAGGAGGCAGTGCAGCCCTGGGTTAAGAGGGTGGCTGCTAGAAGACCCTATGTCTGACAAAAGAACTCTGCATCATGTCACACAAGCAGGAGAACCCAGTCATCACTGTCAGACAATTTCTGAGACTACACCATCCCTTACATCTGACCATTTAACCCCCCCAGACTACAACCCACTTGATTATTATATGTACGGCAAGTTGAGTGAGAGACCAATAAAATTCCTTGTAATGCCAAACTGAAGGCAAGAATTATGGCAGCATTCACCAGATAAAGCAAAGAGACTGTCCAGAAGAGTTGCAGGAGATTCTGAAGTAATCTGGAGACCATGGCTAAAGCAATTAGCAGTTTTATTGAGTAAATTTATTCTTTAGTATTTCAAGATATTTTTGTGTAATTTTGGTAAATATATCTGTTAAAATGAGATGTCCATGTTATTTTTATTTTTTGTGTAATTTAGATGACAATTTATCCATCGCACCCAGTATATGTGTGTCATCTATATATATATATATATATATATATATATAATAATGTGTGTGTGTATGAAATAAAAATTATAATTTTCAGGCTTGCTATATTTTATAATTAAAAGTGCTTAATATCAGAAATAAAGTGTGTAAATATAAAAGGGAACACTGAGGTCAACACTGAATGGAGATAGTTTGTTTCATACATGAATGCAATCTTCAGGATATCTGAATATAAAATATATGTAGTTCCTTGGCATAGAGCAATATTTAATAAGCTTTCCTCAAGAGACCATTTTCATAGACTGCTTGGCTCTTGTGCCTGAAAATCAACTATCAAATATAATAATGAATAGTTTGACTTTTTCTGTATGTTTCCTTATCCATAACTTCTATCATGCTAAAGCAAATAGATGTATAAAATTAACAAGTGAACTGCTCTCATTAAATATATCTGACCCTGAAATTAGCTAGTGATATATCTATTGCCTGCCTTCTGCTGCTTGAACAGTTTTGTAAAATTAACTAGAAAATACTAAGTGCACAGATACTATACTGATCTTTGCTATAAGTGCTGATAAATAATCTCATCATTTTTCCAGGTATTATGCTAGTATCATATAATAATTGTGCTTGTCGCTCTCTTCGTTAGTTTACATAACCATTACGACCTGCCAATACCTAAAAAATAATGGACTATTCCATTTTGATCATGTGGAAAGACAAAAGATATATCAGAGATGCTACTTGGTTTCAGTGAGAAAATGAAAGAAAGAAGGGAAAAGTGTTTAATGGTTGTTTCAGTGAAATAGAAAAAGTTGTCAATTTCAAATCTTTTTGTACCTCCTTCCTTACTTCTTGACCAACATTCATATTTAATTTATGATTGTTATTGGAATATTTTGTTAAACCTTTTAATCTCACATATTTAACAATGCAAGAGTAGAATTTCTACAGTTATTTTATTGTCATAGAATTTGCTATGAGTTTATTCAATCATTAACTTCAGAATTAAGATTCATCAAAAAATTCAAATAGGGAAATTGTGAAATGTTCACAGGTTAAAACTAATTATATTTAATAGCATAAGTCTGTTTGAGAAGTGAAGAGTTTGTTTTTTAAATTTTCAAAAAAAAGTCTTAATTTATTATTTTGACTGTACAGTTTCTTTCAAAATTCTTATTTTGTATATTTTTTCTGTTAAGATTTCTTTTTTTGACATTGTCCAAGAAAATTTAATTATTTTAATAGTAAAATGAACTGACTGATATTTTTTAAGTAAAGTTTAAACTTATTTTATGATCTATTCATTTATCTGGAAATAATTTTGTTTGTACTTTTTAAAATGTAGCATTGTATGACGATTAATAAATAACCATGATTAATTATTTTCTTTCTTATATCCAATATTACGGCTTTTCATTGTGTAGGTATATTTACTTAAAAGACCATTTGGTAAATGGTTAAGATGAAATGTAACAAAGAGAGTGGTCCTCATATTTCAGTCTTGTTTTTGTTTTTTTTGTTTTTTTCTTGCATACAGCTTAAGCAAATGTAAAGGATTAAAAAAATAGAAATGTACAGTGATCTTTGAGCTTTCTTGTTTACAAAATGCTACCTTATTGCTGGCTCATCTATCAATGCTCCCCCTTCTACTTGATCTGTAAAGGTCAACTGTTACAGACTTGAAAAAGCCATAGCTTACCTGCACTCACCTTACTGGCTTAAATAGTGGAAAACCCACAGCTCTGAGGAAGGAGGCTGGGAACTACTTAAAAATACTGGTCCACTCATTAAAAGAAAAAACTTGGAAAATATTTTGAGGGGAAATAATTTTTGTAGATTAGCATTCCTTAGACCTTTTTCAAGACACAATATTTGTCCAAATTGAAAAATATTGATTTTTTTTTTTTTATTGATTTAGAAGTGGGGTCTTGTTGATAGCAATGATACAGAGTCAAATCAATCCTTGACTTTTAAAGAGTTATCAGAACTGAACAGTTTGTTTACAAATGTCATGTTTGAAACTGTGCCTAAATGAGATCATTTTTTTAAATGACTTCTTTTAAATAAAGAACAAACAGATATATACATTTTTATGCATTTTATCTTAAGAGTTTTTTCATTTTTTTAAGTGTTAAGCCTAATCTATAAAGATTATTTTTTGAAAATATTTTCCCTATTTTTTGTAAGTTAACCAATCTATTTAAGTGATACTGGAAGATGTCTGTGTAAACATTAGATGTCTGATGAAACCAGTTAGATCAAGTAAAATTCCATATAGGAGCAATGATTTAACTCTAATTTTTATAATCTATGCTTTGTTGTGATATCCATAGTAAAATAATTACATGTATACAATATTGTCTTTCTTAGTCTGCAATTAGGAAAATTATTGTGTTCAGCATTAGAATTATGTCAGATTTCGTTCAAATTTTATAACTTGGAATAAAAGTTTATTTGATTAGAAAAATAAATTGAATATGCTAAAAAACTATTGTCCATAGATTCAAATCTTTTAGATTTTTTTTAGATTTATATATTTTACCTATTGATGCCAACAACAAATTGGATTATTTACATGTGGACTCTTATCCTCATTTTTATTTTTATGACAACATTTCAGCTGTTCTGTGTGGCCTTCATCAGGTGCTTGTCAATCTGGGTAGCCTTCAAGGAATTTTGAACTAAACCATTTGTTTAATCTATGGGGGTAGATTGTTCTCACTCTGCTGACCATGTCCAGAGATATCTCAACTAGTTCTTATTTTAGTACTGGCTTACAGCTACATCATGTTGAAACACTAGTTCCCATACACACACTGAAGTTAGGCAGTGTTGAGCCTGGTCAGTACCTAGATGGGCAACTGCCGAAGAATAACCAGTAAGCTTGAATGTGCAGGTGGTGTAATGGATAATGGTTCAGAATTGTTAATTGGAAAGCTAAGTTCCAATTCCTGTTGGGTTCATTATATTCACTTACACATAAATACCCTTGGGAAAGTTATGAATCTATCTCTTTTACCCCCAGCTAAAAATTGTATCACTAAACCATTATTATCACCAAAAAAAGATTCTCACAATCAAAAATAATTTCTGGCTTTAAATAACCAGCAATTGTTTGGTAAGCCATAGAAAATGAATCATTTTGATTTTATTACTGCTTAGTTATTGCTTTTGCATTTCCACTGAATTCAAGTATGAACTACCTGACCCAACCCAGGAATTGAACTCACAATTACTATATCACCAAATTCATGAATCAATGTTTTGATCCACTATGTTATTGTCCTGTGGGACAATAAAACATTCTCTGTCATAGCAATAAATATTTATTTAATGCATAGTTATGTTCATATTTTATGACATTAAAATTTAACTAAAATTTGAACAAAATTTATATTAAAAATGTTTTCAGATATTATGAGAATACCAGATACTCTCCTAAGAAGAAGCATTTTTTTTTTCACTTGTAACACAGTTTATAAAGTAGAAAAGTATCACTAGTTAAATCTTGTTTCTATTTTTAATTGATGTATTTTTTATGTATATTCTACAGAAAAAGTACATTTAATTAAAATGAAGCAAAATTTTACTAGTATTGTGTATTGTCTGTCACAAATTAAAGAACTTTCTTATATATAACCATTTTAAGTATATACTGAGGTCAAGTTTTTGCAGATATCTAAAAATGAGATTTCAGTTTTTTTTTTTTTCTAATCATTTCACCCCAAACAAGGCAATAAAACCACTAAGACTCAAGGAGTTACTGAATGTGGGATAATATAAGGAAAGGAAACATTAGTAAGGAGAGAGAGAAAAATTTGAGGTTGAAAAATAAAGAACTTGTTTTCCATAATGATGAAAACACAAAATCATGCATATTTACAGAAATGATTCACATAAAATATTCAAACACTGAAAGTTCAACTTTTACAATAAAATATTAAAAATATTTTCCCCCAAAATGTAATATAATGACTGATGCATACAGTTTTTAAATGCTTTTTATTGTTATTCTAAGATTCATTATGGACCAATTTCAGCAATTTTTCCAAATGCATTTCATGGAATAAATAAAAATAAATAGAAGAAAATTTATTGACTTAACACATAAAACAAGTTTCCTTCCTGTCCTTTTATTTTTAATTAGGTGTCATATTTGTTCATTATAAAGTATATGCAATATAATTTTTAATAATGTAAAAGATTTTTTTAAAATTTCAGCTTAAAATACCTTTCTCAATAAGTTTAGCTATAAAATTTCAATAATATAAAAACTTGAAAAGCTTTTCTCTCATTGTCTAAAAAATAAATGCCAAACATCGGAAAAAGAAAATGTTCTTTTATATATCTACAAAATATATTACTATCCAATGTATATTCATTAAACGTAGAAATCATTTTTGTATTTTTCTTTTTATGATTCTATATTTTTTTTATTTAATGATTTCACCCCAAGCAAGGTAATAATGCCACTAAGATGCAAGGGGCTACTGAGTGTAATAGAAACATTAAGAGAGAGCAATAAAAGAACAGGAATTAAGAAAACAGAAGATAATGACTGACATTGCATTTAAAGTTTTGAAGATCAAAGTTGACTGGAAAGCAAGAAGCCATAAGAGATTTCCACAAGCTGGAAGTGTGAGATAAGAAATTGTTAGCATAGAATTTACAGTTACATCTAGCCATTTCAACTGCAAAATAATATTGCTGTCAATGTAGTACTGCACTTTCAAACATAAAGTCTAGGTTTCATCACAGAAAGTTCATGAGAACAACTACCAGGAAAATATTTATAGAAAAGAAGGCACAGAGAAGCTACATTATGGCAGTGAGAAAAGGACTGAAGCCAAGATTCCAAGTCAAGACCAATAATATTACAGATTCTTCTTTGGATTTTATCAAGAATCTCTAAATACATAGCAGGAGCACCAGACCAGATGTGGTCGCAATATTCAATGCATGAACAAATGGTAGACTTATAAATGGGTAAGATTCTGGTGAGAAAAATTGTCTAGCACAATAAAGTGAACCAACTTCTCTAGCAGCAAACTTAGCAATTGATTCAATATAATCTTTCCACTTATGTCAGTGGAAAATTGTAACTCAAAAAGATGAATGAGTCATTCTTCTGGAAGTTAGCATCAGCCATGCTGATGAAAGGCAAAAAATGTTCTCTCAGATTATTAAAAGAGAATAGTTTCATTTTGGAAATATCTAAAATATTATCTATAAAAATATTAAATAATTAATATTAAAATATTACACTAGTTTCAATGCATGCACGATTACAATTTTTTAATAAAAATAAACTGAGATTTTTTTTCTAAGCCTTAATTTGGCTCCATAAAATATCTCAGTTGAAAACTAATGAAAAAACAATCTTCTGCCTAAATGTTATCAAAACTGTCCAGACATTTTTAAAATATCAGCATTGGCATACAAACAGCATTTCAGGATTTATGTATCAATATGTATACACACAAGTGTTCCTTTTCAAAATTTTAATGCATATAATGCTCTATCATATTCTAATACATCTCTATACAAGAATCACTACATAATGACATATTCATACAATCAATAAAATTGCTGTGTCAAATTATCATTAACATAAGTTTTTGAGCAAATCTCTGGCTATATGTAATATACATCAATTCAATTATGCCAATGTTTACAGTACTGACTGCTATGACAAAACTTTGCTGAAATGTAACATGTCCAAGAGTTTAATAAACAATTTGGCACTTCAAGTTTGTTTATATCAAACAAATTACATTTTGTGCACTAGGTTTACATTATAAAGTCATATAGACTTGAATGTATATTTTCTTAATCATTTATATTGCAAGGCTTGAGATTTTATTGATAAAACCTATGACAAGTTGTACATGTATTTGCTATAAATTTATTTCCTACACTGTAACCTTTAATTTTTCTTTTCATTCTTTTTTTTCTTTCTCTACTGTTTCTCTTTTCCTTTCTAAGCTTCTCTTTTCCTTTCTTTTTACTTAATCTCTTTGGTCCTTTTTCTTTTTATTGATTTTCCTTATAAAACATTCAATAACTGAATACCACTGTTACTACTAATAATATATGAACTAATGTCTTGAAAATAATTGATTATTTGGCAGAACTTTTAATAAGAAGGGTTGTAGGAAGAGGCAGGTGAAAAAGCCTGGAATCAAAATTTACTTCCACAGCTTCAGGCAGTTCATTCTGTAACCTTTCAGCAGTTAAAAGTATTTACAGCTTAGTAAAATATATAAAATAACCTTGTAACTCTCATATATACACTAATGGAAAATAAACTTGTGACTCCCATATATTCGCTAATGAAAAATAAACTTAAGTTTTGCAATAATCTAATAGTAACAGTCATATCAATGCACTATGTCTGAGCTTTAGACAGTGATGTATGCATTAATCAGGTTCAGTATAGGGAAAAACTCCAGTACAAGGAGATGTCATACAATAGAATTGCATATATGTTCCTTTTGTTAAATTAGATCAGTTTTAGGGGGGTCAGATTATGGCTTTTTTGAGAGACTTGTTAGCCATTTTGGAAAATTGCTGTGCATATTGGATGTGATATGATTGTAGTACTTTGATATTAGCAGTCATGGTCAACTGATTCAATAGACTAGGTTCTGGATGACCATATATTACAGATAGTTACTAAGAGTAGTAATGGTGAACTGCTCTTCATATATAGCACAGATCAGCAAATGATCTCCCACCACTAATGACTGTCAACACAGACCATTAAGAATAATTTATTTATTATTTTTTTAAACTTTTTTTAATGTTCACTCTATACACGGCCCAAAAGGCACTTGAGGTAGAGGGTTACTGAAGGAAGTTGTTATGTGAGTGGTAAGAGGTGCAGTTTATGGTGATAGGTAAGATAATGATTAACCATAAACTTGATCAGGTTAAGATTGTATTATTCAGGAAAGCATCCCCTTAGGAGTAATTTCTACAAAGTAGTAGTTTTAGGGGAAGAAACTGTTCTAGTGAAACCAACTTCTTACTCATGGAATATGAAAGGAATGAGGGTGATTTACCTCAGTGTACACAGCATGGTGGTTCTTAACTGCGAGTGTTAGAGTTGGTGAAACTAAAGAATGTAGCTCATTAGAACACTTTCCATTGAAATAGCAATAGAGTAGCTTGTAATGTTTTGTTTCTGGAGAAAGAGGTTGTAGGGTGGAAAATAATTCATCACCCACAAGATTGTGTAAATACTTTTCGACTCAATCAAAACTAGAAAATAAAGACTGGGCTGATGCCATTAGTTATAACTTTTGCTCACTTTTGGTGTTTGTTGTCTTCTAAGTCATGTTGATTAACTGTTTCCATGTAGCCCTACATTCATCATTACAAAATTATTGTTGAGAAATCAGTTTTCATGTTCTACATACAGTTTATTTTGATGATTTTTTTTTAGTGATTTTCTCTTGTTTTTGTACAAGGTGACATATACAGTTTCAGTATGTAAAAATTGTTGATACACATATAGTTGAGAGCCCTCACTCTTCATTAAATTTTTCCTTTATTTCAAAATCATTGCATATTCCATTCAACCAATGATAGTAGAAAGTGATCATACATACACACATATATATATATATATATATATATATATATATATATATAAAAGCATGTTCGGTTTAATAATGTAGACATATTATGTCTATTTCTTTTTATTTTAATCCTCTCAGATTCATGGATCAATTTCTTAGTGTTGTTATTAAACTGATTAAGAAAGACGCCATAATTTTGCTGCTTTCTTTTATTTTCCCAAGTACTTTCAATTTCATCCAAGATCATCTTCAATTCACAACTATCAATTACATTAATTTTGTTGTCTTAGCAATTCACCCTTGAAGATGATCTTAATCAGTTTAATAACAGCACTAAGAAATTGATCCGTGAATTTGAAAGGATTAAAATAAAAATAGACATAAAATATTTAGATTATTCAACCAAACATGCTTCAATGAAGATATGCTGCCTAAATTATATATATATATATATATATATATATATATAATTTTTGCATGTATGGAACCAAATATGCATTATCTTGTAAGAAAAGAAAAATTAGCTAAACAAACTTTGTATGTGGTTTGTAATAAAATCTACATAATTATATGCACATACACACACACACACACACACAATTATTCTTGGGATAATAAAGTGTGAAATAGATATTATAAATTGATTCTTATACACTAATTATAAGCATTTTTTTTTTTTTTTTTTTTTTTTTTTTCATCTAAAGAAAATAAGAAATATTTATAGACTACTCTTGATTTTATAGTAATGTAAAAAGATTTGAGTTCTGATACAGTATATAAAAAGAAAATTTACTCAAAGGGTGAATGAATGTTCTAATTTTGGTGTTACAATTATTCTTTTTAACACACTTTATTTTTCACTGATATGAATTTATTTTATGGACATAAAGCAGATGTTCTTAGACTTTTTCCAGAATGATTATTTGTTCATATACTTGTCATTTTTTTTTTATACATATGGAATATTCTTTAAAGTCAATTTCTGGCAGTGCTTTATTCATAAAACAGAAACAACTCCATAAAAACATGATTGATTTACAAAATATCTTAATTTTTTGTGCTGTAATCTTTAATATATAAGGCTTTATTTGACAATCTCTTCATGAACATAAATAAGTCTTTTGTTATTATGGTTTTCATATTTGTCATAGCTGAAAATCCAAGTTAACAATCTAATGAATTATACTCTTGATTAGATGTGAAGACATTGCTTAAAATTTTAAAGACTAATGACAATGTTTTATTTTCCTATTGTGATCATTTAAAGTTTGATCTGAACAGTAGGAACTATTGGTATTTCTAACACAGTTAAATCTTTTTGTACAATACAGTCTTTTTTAATAATGTTACAGGATTTTTTTTAGTATGTGCTTATACAATTGTTCACTCTAAAATATTTTATCAGTGGAAACATTTTTAAGTTATTTCACATGACTCTTTCAAACTAGATTCAAAGCATTTTAACTCATTTTACACTGCTTACTTGTATTCATGAGGATATTGCCCTTACATACCAGAACTGAACATATTCAGCTGACCAAATATGTCAGCTTGGCTCATAAGTTATTATTATCAAGATGATAGTCACTGGGTTTTCTTGTTCTAAAAATGATATTAACTTATTCTTCAGTTATTTACTGGTTTTATTTTGAAGTTCATAATGTTATCTTATTTAGAACCAGCTTCAACAGTCTTAGTGATTAATGCCTCTGTATATAAAACATTGGACTTTGACTTTTCTAAATGATATTCTATACCAAGCCTATCAAGTTTCAACCATACAAATTCTTACATATATCATGAAGTCTCAAATTTTTCTAACTATTCAAACAAACTGAAAAAAATTAAGTGCCTTCATGTTTTTCACATTAACAAATATAAATAAAAAATAAATAAATGCTTTGTCTTTGAATTGAACTAATATCAGCACAACACTTATGATTGATTCATGAATTTAATTCCATTTTAAATTCTCATTACTTTCTGGAACAGGCTTTTCAATATTATTCTGTATATTATATTGTGTCCAAGTCCATAGTTGGAATTAATCCGTCACATCATTTCTGCCAAGGTACAACTACTCCAAGGGCAGGTAATCCCTCCTTTTACCCAAGATGGAAGTAACCAAAATATCAACAAAATCTTTTATACAAATTTCATTTTTTGTTCAATATTATTACCAAACAATTTCCCTAATTAAGCATCAGACAAGCAGAATCAATTTCAGCTACTTAAGATAGTTCTATCTGTTGAACAATCAATTCAAACACTTGACATGAGACAGTTTGGATTTTACAAGACTAACATCTGTTTCTTAAAATATGATGACTGGAATTTCTGCTGTGCCAAAAATTTTAAAATATTGATCAGTTTTGTTTTCTGCATTTTGATAATATATTTTTCGTCATTTTGTATATTACTATTAAAAGGATTTTCATCAGAATTCAAAAACAGAAGTTGAAGTGTTGTTTTTATTTCTAGCTTTTATGAAACTTAAATTCAACTCTCCATATGAAACAAACTTTTTTCACGATGGTTTCATTAAGCCTGATTTAAGGCTGCAGAATTTAATGACTTCATCATGAGTGTTGAAGATGCTGGATTGGTTTTATAGATTATTCTGATGTCTGCTTTGATAATTTTCATGTTCACTTAATGTCCTTGCTCTCATTTTGGAAAAATATTTATCCATCTGTGAATAAAATACCTTACTTTTATTTTTAAATATCTTTACTTCTCTTCACTGCAGCAACCATCCTCACACCACTTTATTCAGAAACTACTATTATACTTAATGTATAAAAAGACTGGAAGATTAGTATCTATATATCCATTCACACATATGCACACACACACACACACACACACACACACTTATGCAAATAAAGTTGGGAAGAGCTTATTTTTCTGTTCCCTATACATGACCAATCTCTTTCAGGCAAAATACTCAAATTTTCCATACAGGAATCCCTTAATATGGCTAATGTGTACATCAGTAACTATAAAAAATCAATTTTCAATTACTATGCTTAAACTTAAGAATGTTTTACTGCACTAATCGAATATTATGCATGCACTAATCAAATTTTGGTATATAAAAATTTTAGTGCACTAATTAAAAATGCATTAATCAAATGCACATTAATCAATATATGCCTGTATATACTTAGTGGATCTTAAGGAAGGTATTTTTTTATTTGATGGAAGAGAGGTTATACCTCTTTTCTGCAATGCAGTAACAATTGCCATTTGCACACATTCAGTGTAAGACTATAATATAATTTCTACTTACCAGAAACAAATGGAATTTTTTTTTCTTTGAGGCTACTAATTCAAACAAGATTATTCATATCCATAACATGTGTTGCTGAAAATAAACCTTGATACACTTTAATAATGACAAGAAGAAATTGTTGACAACAATGTATAAGTAAGAAATCTCAGTTATACATTTCATTTGTTTCTCTTTGGTATAAGTTGTGGTACTAATATTCAGGACTAAAGAATCATTTTACTATCATTGTAATCCAAGTCTGACCTCTCACCAGGCATAGACTGGTACCTTGGCTAGTTTTTATATTATTTTTATTGTAAAGTCACTAATGAGGAAATATTTAATCACAAATTTCAGTATTTACCAATAAAGCAATAGCGAAAGATGCAAATAAATAAAGTAAAATAAAAATAAATACAATTTGGATTGTTATGTCATATGACTTATGGTGTAAAAGCCTGCAAATAAATTCATCTTCAGAACAAAAATGATTTCATGCCTACTTTGAACAGGTCCAAAAATACTTAGCAAAAAGATTTATAGATCCATTGGCTGAAAAAAAAGACAAAGTAATTCACAACTGGTTGCTATGTTGAAGTAAGAAGCCATATTTGTACTGAGAACTTGAAAACATCACGACTACATGATTATGTATAGATAGAATATAAGATCTATAACAAAGGCTTCTTGTACATTTATATATGCCCTTCAGTAAATATCTTACAATTTCCAATGGCTGATTAGTTGATGTTTCACATTTTTAAACCCTAATTTTCATTGCTTACAAGATTAGTTTTTTTGTCAAGCACTCTAAATGGAACTCAATAGACCTAAACCATAAAGTATAATATACAGAGTTCATTATCAGAAACTCTTTCATGTTATAAAACTATGTGGTTTTTTATTACAATTAACTGAATTATAATTTTCACTGTCAATATAACTTAGTGGTAGAGCATTAGACCACAACAACTGATGGTTCTCAAAGATGATCCTCATTCATGTATATACCAAACAGTCTGTAATAATAAACATATGCATATAGCAACATAATGTAACCATCTACCTTGAGGGCCCCACCTGGCTTTGTACACAGTGGACCTTACAGTAAAAAAAAAAAAAAGACTAAATGCAGTCTATATATAAGAGGGTGCAAAAAGTTCTCAGCCTAACCCACTTTCCAAAATCTAAATCGCCTTGGTTAAAAATAATTTTGGCACCTTATATCAACACACTTATATAATTGGTTTTCCCAAAGTTTACTCTAACAGAAAAGTTTTCAACTTGGTAATTAAGATAATTATGGGTGAGTGGTTTACCTAAGTGCTCTCTCAGACTGATTCTCTTTTGTCAACTATTGCAAGTTGCCAATAATGAAACTTCTTTCAAAATATATGGTGATGAGTTTAATATACCGATTCAGGCCTTTGCCAAGGTAAACACAACAAATTTATCAATTTTATATTCAGTCCTATCCCATACATCAACACATATATGTATGTATATTCTCGGTCTACTTTGCAGTTCTTTTAACATATGTTTTTGAGGAAGGAATCTCTTTGAGATTTAGAACATCAGGAAGAGTGTTCAATCTCAAAAGGTTCAGCATCAAATCCAATAACTTTGAGTGTCTGATTCAAGATTTGCTGTATACTGATGATGCAGATTTTGTAGCACACTCTGTGGAAGATTTGCAACATAATAGATCACTTCTCTGCTGATTTTGATACTTTTGGACTGAAGATTAGCCTGAAGAAAATGAAAGGGATATTCCCATCTTCACCTACAAAAAGCCAACAATACATGTGAAAACAGGCCAGGGATTGTTGACACTTTCCCATATTATAGAAGAATTATATCAAAGAATGGTACCCTGGATGCTGAGATTTTTCATGCATTCAGAAGGCAAGTGTTGCATTTGGTAAATTGGAAAGTAGAGTTTGGTCAGATAGTTATTACCATCAAGACTAAAGTAAGTATCTATATGGCCTGTGTCTTAACATCCCCGCTGTACTCTTTTGAAACATGGATAACATACCAGAAGCATGTAAAATGGTTTGAGAAATTCTACCAAAATTGCAACATCAACTTGCAGTCTTTGATTCCAAACACTGTTGTCCTCCAAAAATTTGAATGTAGCAATATTGAAAGGAGAATAATCCTCAACCATATGTGATGTGCAGGACATGTTGTGAGAATGAGGGATGACTGGCTTCTCAAACAACTTTTCTAAGGGGTACTTAAGACAAGAAAGCATCCACAACACAAGCCGAGGAAAAAGTTAAAAGATAATTTGAAGGAATTGCACTTGGATGTGCAGCATTGGGAAGAACTGACTTTAAATTGTACAGAATAGACGCATTTTATTAGAGAGGGATGCAACACCTTTGAGAATGGCTCAGGCATGCTCAGATCAGGCGTGATCTATGAAAAGACACTCTGATTTGCCAACTAATATGCAGTTTTGAAAATGTGGTGTGTGTGATTACATGCTGTTGTCAAGGCAGGGTATGTAAACCATCTGTAATATTGTCATAATAACCAGAAGCATGCCTACTATGCCAACCTGTCTCACAATACCTGTGTTGTTTGCAACAAGGTTTTCAGCTCATCATCTGGATTGATGAGGCACATGGTGCTACAGAGGAGAGTTGTTGGGCATGCAGATTCCATCAATTCTCCTGTGTAGCACCATGTGCCCCATCAGTCCAGATGATGATCTGTAAACCTTGTTGCAAACAACACAGGTATTGTCAGCCGCACAATAAGACAGGTTGCCATAGTTACCTTGCTTCTTGCAATCAACCTAATCAAGGATACAGAGTTTATCTGTCATATATGCTTGATACCTATGAAATCAAATGCTGGTCTCAAGAGGGGGCTTGGATACCAATACCAGACAGAAGCCATTACGGGTGATATGAGGGGTAAAGGGGCAGTTCTCATCCAAGTAAGATATAGCAATCACTATATGTGTGTGTGTGTGTGTGTGTGTATTTATTAGGGTTATGACTTTTTGACTTGGTAAAATAATTGATCCCCTGTATCATAACTTGATGAACTTTTAAAAAATTCAGTTTATTTAATTTTTTTAAAAATGTCACCCCCAACAAAATTTCTAAAATTGTACATAGTACTATAACTTTCTGGAGACTTTTAGAACTTGTTTTTATTTATTTGTAAGTTTGTATGTTATGCTATAGTTACAAACTGTTAAATGCATTAAAAATACATAAGTACTATCCAATTACATCATTAGCAAACTGAAAAATAATACTTCTGAAATATCTTGATTTTTTTTTTTTTTACCCCTATTGCATATATGGTAAAATCAAATTTTCAGTTTGGGTGGGGGTGACCTTTTTCAAGAACCAAAATAAATTAATGTCTTTTTCATTACTCATGAACAAAAGTTCATCCATTTATGACACAGGAACATAGGGTTACAAAAATGTCATAATGCTATATATATATATATATATATATATAATGCCACAAGGTGTCACACTTTTTCAATTAAAGGGCCACAACTCTCAAAAGCTCATCTTCTATATAATATATGCCAATGTCAGTATATCACACTTTTTCAATTAAAGGGACACAACTCTCTAATTTTCAATAGCTCATGTTACAGAAATTTTGGTTTCATCAGGGTCAAACTCAGATGAGTAGTGTTAAGCAAAGCTTTGGAGTCAGTCAAGAGATAAGTTGCTTGAATATTTATTTATTAATTTATTGACTATTGTTGCTTTAGTTATCTATTGGACACTTTCTTGTGGCCTACCATATGAGCTGATTCCTCAAGTTTTTGTAATTTCCAGTGATGTTCTCTGTCTATTATTTCAACTTTATCCAACAGGGGAGTGTGATCTATATGTGGTCAGCTATGCCTGATTTTTCTATTCCCCTCATGGCCTTACAATGTTCTTGCACTCTTACCTTAAGGCAGCTTGTTTCTCCTTTATATTTCTTACCATAGCAGTTCTTAGTCATGTTCTCCTCTATTGGTAGGGGGCTTACTTGAAAGAGGTGTCTGCAAAGTGTTGAACATTTTTTAAAGGTTGTCCTGATGTTACGTGGACCATAGATCTTTTGTATTTTTTCCTATAATCCCTTCACATAGGGTAGGCAGACTGAGGTTGTTTTCTTAAGTTTATAAGTCCAAAAAATTCATACACTGATGTCCTCATGGATACATTGCCCAGTGAATAAAAGCGTTGGTTGGATCCAGTAACTTGACCCAACGGGTTGTGAGTTCAATAACAAAAACTTGAAGAGTTGAGATAAAGGAAGATAACTGAGACATCCGGAAATGGCATGGCAAATGAAATTAGAAAAATCTACTCTGGGGCATGAAATAAAGGGTTCAGTTCGAAATTCCAATCACCTGAAGAAGGCCGGGGCATAAAATGGTCGAAAGGTCATGAATATGGCAACAAAGATGTTGACAACAGTCTGAACAGTATAGTGTAAATAATTACAATAGCTTATCTCACAAATCTAGACAGATATTAAATTCTAGTAATATTTATGTATTTTGATTAGTGTTATTGATTTGTATTATATATATATATATATATAAACATAAAACAGACTGTGTGTTGACATCAATGCCCACTTATATATTTACATATGTTCTATTCCTGATATTGAACACTTTAACTCATAAATATAACATACTTTAGAACTATATTCTTATCATATCTATATATATATATATATGAGAGAGGAAGAACCACACTTAGTGCCTATGCTATCTTACAAGTTAACTAATTCAAGGATGTACAATTAAGGAAACAGCAAACATTTATAGAGATGCTGCAATCATCACACACACATGTACTGGAACAGGCATTAATTTTTATTTTTATTTCATGTATAGTGTATATTTTGTCATTGATAAGTAGTAGTATTCAGCATTTTTAGTGCATCTATTTGAGTTTGTTTTTCTAAATGTTTAAAAGTCTCCTTATTTTCTAAATGCCTGGGATGGACTTATCTTCAGTAACTTTTGCATTGACTTGCAAAATAAAATACATAAAAAATACTTTATTACTGGTCTAAAGTGGTCTAAAGTTTATTGATATTTTTCTTTCAACTAGCGTAGACTTTGTCATTGGAGATGACCTTTCAAAGTTTTGGGAAGTGCTCACTTTTTTTCCTACTTTATTTTATTGCTGTTGTTTCCTTGTGAGAATGCAAACATTTAAGAATTACAGCATCATAGCTGTGGGACAAATCCTATAATATATATTTAATGAGTATGATCATCAAATCAAATTTAGAATAGTTGGTAAGCAAAATTGTTGAGAACATTTTTTAAAAAAATAAGGATAAATTTATCTGCTTTATTGCTTTTACTTTTTTTTAATAAAAAATACTATTATAGTAATCATCTACACTTTTTCTCCTTAACATTTAGGAAAATACTCTTGTAATTTTTTTCTAGCAAGGTAACTTGGCATTGTCTGGGTTTTAATCTTTAGCATTGTTTGTTAAATGAGGTTGAGTAAGATAGTTGAATGGTATTAATTTCACTGACATTCTTCTACCACCAAAATGAAGCAGTAACAAGTCAGTGATAATTTTAAAAACTGTCTTTTATATGTCTTGTGAGTGATCATGGCTCTCCACAATTCCCTGTCCTTTGTAGCTCTAAGCAACAGTTTGCTCTTTATCATGTCTCTTTATCCCCAATCTGCCTTCCATTCACAGACACTCATTAGATTAGTAAATTACTGCTTCCTTCTGCCTCTCCTTCCTTTAATATATTTTGTGTTAAATTTTCCAGACCCTCTTTCCTCATTAGGTATCCCAGAAATTTCAACTGTCTCTTTCTGATTTTAAGTGTAATTGTCCTTCTAATTCCCATTTTACTGTTTCTGAAACTAAATGTGAAAGTATTTTGGTTGTAAGCCAAAGGAATAACTCAAGATGCAAACTACACATTGGAGACACCAAAATCAAGCAAATACAAAAATTTAAAAATCTATGAAGTATTTTAACAGAGGCCAGAAAATGTGATGCCAAAATCCAAAGAGGCATTGGAATAGTGTGAAAGATGCCTTCCAAAAATTAAGCAAAATGTTAAGAAATACAAAAATTTCATTAGAAAGAAAGAAAAGAATACCGGACTGTTTTACAATATTGGTCCTTCTATATGGCAGTGAATGCTGGACATTCTCTTCACAAATGAAGAAGAGACTTGTGGCAGCAGAACTTTGAGATAGAAAGGAAACAAAAAGTACACTTATATTTGAAATGAGAAAGAGACAATTGAAATTTCTTGGACATAATGAAGCAGAGGGCTTAGAAAAAATAACACTCACAGGACATGTTGAAGGCCTAGTGAGACAGAGGAAAATAGAGAATAGCCTATTTAACAAGCTTGTGTAAATGGTTGGCAGAACAGGGATTAAGAGAAATAGCAAAAAGACAAACACTGCTAAGAATTATAAAGGGCAGGAAGTTGTGGTGAACCATAATCACCCACATCCTGAAGGAACAAAGAAAATAAAAGAACTTATACATGTGTTAATTAAACAATCATCATGAAATGTTTCTTAATACTTTGCTTAACTTTTGGAACACAACTTTCACTATCCCAATGAAGTTTTCAGTGTCGCACTTTCAGTCCTCTGTTAAAACACTTCTTAAATATTTAAATTTTTGCACTGGTTTGATTTTGGTATTTCCAATTTTTAATTTGAATGTTGGGCTGTTACTTTTGCATTTTATCTTCTTGCAATTGATGTTTAGTCCTTCACTATCTACTGTAGGAGTTCTTATAGTTGCCTTTCTGTATCTGCTATAAACACTGTCATTTATATATCTTAAGTTGTTAGACTTGTCGCAATTAGTAATGAATCATGGAAGGACCTTTAATTCTCCCAGAATTGTCTCACTGTATAGATTGAATAAACCTAGTGAGAAAACAGCTCTTTGTCTTAAACCCCTTCCCAATTTTGTATATTAACAGACTTCATTTTCTATCTAGATACAGGTGGTTTGCTGTCAATATAGTTTGAAAAAAATTATCAGGATTTTAAAATTTCATATTATAAATTATAATATTGTGGTTGACAGAACATTAATTAATATTCATGAATTGAAACTCCTATTTATATCCAGTAGTTGTATTCCTTTTCATGTTCAAAATACCAATCTGTCATCATTTTTTCTTTTTAATATTGTAAAACAATATATTCGTACTTGATATACAGCATTTTATAAATATTTATGTTTAAAACTGATTGATATTATCTATTGAACTACGGACAGTTGTTGCCTTTCTTTCCTGGAAAAGTCAATGAATAGAGGAAATGAATCCTATTCTACTCAGAAATCAAAGCCACTTTCTGAAATTCCTGTCAAACATTACAAGAATATAATAAAATGAATCATAGAGAAACAAGGTTCTTCTCTTCAAAGACCATTTATTAAAAATCTATATGGACTCATATTTTGGAATTATGTGAATAGTTACAAGATAAATAAAAGTGAATATCTTCAAAAAGATAGCAATTGTTTTATCCTTTCTATTTGAAACTATCTTTTATTATCCAAATCATGTACAGTATTAGTGGAATTGTCATATCTCCACAAGTTTGATAATTATGTCTCATTCACCTTTCTCACTTGTTTATTAATATTTATTAAGCTTAACTTTGTATAAGGCGAAATTGGGTTTGGGGATCATTAAGAAGAATGTGTTGTGCCAAGTGGTGAGTCCCATATACTTCCTTTGAAAATCAGTATTCTAAGTTCTTGGTTTTAGCTGAGCTCAAGAAACAACATCAGGCACTGGCATTCATATAACTCATGAGATTCATGTTCAGTCTTGCCAATATAGATTTGGTTGAAGTATAATCTATTTTTCTGATAACACTGTTTGATCAGCAAAACATATCAAAATAAGAGTTTTCAAAAATGTCTTATATACTTACCATTCCATCAAATACTGAAACTGATATTAAAATTCCAGCAAATGATAATTTGGTATCCTTTTTTGATTTTAGCTATGAGAGAGTGTTTGAAATTCCTATAATTCATGCTTGTGATTTATGTAACATTTTCACTGATGTCACTACTGAGCTCTTCAATTTATAAGATTAACTTATTTCACTGATTTTATTTGTTAAACTTTGTTTCATCTAGGACAAGGTCACAAGTTGTTTACAATTGATGATGTTCTTCAGCAATCACAAATCTAATTGCTTAATTTTGATCAAACAAAAAACAATTCTTGTCATGGGATCTAATTGGAGGCCTAATTTATTTTGCTTTCATTTCAATAACTTATGAAAATGTTAAGCCTAAATGTTATCACAGAAGGTTGAATTGTTTAAGACTTCCACTGCTGTGTACATACTAATATATTTTTACAAAACTTACATTTCTTGCTGTTGATATAAATATACATTTTCAAGACACTGTGAAATATCAGTTTCTAGTTTCATAATTTATGACTCTTCAGTGTTGGTTGCATTCATTTTTAATTATAGACAATGTTATTAGAAAAAGTATGATAAATATATTCATTGAGATTTAATATCCAGTGGTTTCACTAAAGATCAAATGTCCACAAATGTCTTTAATATTCCAGTACTTTACTCAGTATTCTGAGGTCCATAATGCTTTCGTCTAAATGGTTTAATTTCATTCTCTTTGCAAGGGTTTTTGGAACTTTTCCAATTATGCTATTAATAAGACATACAATTATTACATTTTCCACAATCTCTTAAATTTTCTGACAAGATTTTATATTTATTCACTCTTTCAAATCTTAGTTCTACTATGCTTTGCTAAGACAGCAGCATCCACTTTCTGATAAATCTTTACTTACAGTGATTAAATTGTTATGGGCCTTGCCTGATACCTATTTTAGTTAGTAAAAATACAACATATATTCATCACAACAGAGTGAGATATTTATAATAAATAATCAGAAGGATTTTGTTGTACAAATTTGGTGGATGTATGAAAGTTCTTTGCAAATAGAATATTTCTAGTTAGTGTTTCTGTTGGTTAATGAATAGATTATTTGAAAATGGTAAGACTATCAGTAAAAGGCAATTTTAAACATGAGAAAGTGTTATTTGGGTAAGTTGGCTCATCTGTGGTCTTCATTTCTGGAGCTGTTCAATTCCACATGCTTTCCTTGCAAAGGACTGGTTGAAAAGAGGAAGTCTCTAAATTTTTTACCAGGAGGACAGTTTCTATTTTTCTATGGAGTCATGGGGATTAGAATTTTTTTTAATTTCATGTGATAACTACAAAATAATTCAGTCTTCTGTCCTGAACTGGATAATCTCTTTGAACTTCAAAATATGATAAAATATTTCTTCTTTCATTCTTTAAAGCAGCTTTTGGTTTGTACATATACTATTGGTCAAATCCTAGTTGATGGTATAATTCCAAGTGAAATCACATTATTATTTCATATTTTAAATAATTATCATTGTCACTACAAGATTCAATACAGATGTGAAACAGTTTTTTTAATATATTCATGTTTACAAACTTTACATTGTAAAGAGATCTCTGAATTAGAAGTCATTTAGATATTGTAATATGGAAATTGTATTTTCATAAATTGCATTGTGTTCTTTGTTTTTAATTTATTGCATGCTGGATAACTTTTGTTATTGTCCTTTCATTGTATTTGTATGTTGTCTTTTATTCTTTGATTAGATTTTTCATTAACTTCTTTTACATGGCATTCAATAGAAAAACAAAATTTGACCAATTTTGTTGCTCAGTCATTGACATCTCTGTGACATACTTCAGCAAACTTAACTAGTTGCATTTGTATCTCTTTTCATATTTCTGTCTGAGAATGTTCATGCCAGACACCAGTCAGTCACATGTCCTACCCCTAGCTGCGGTCTTTTTCTCATGAGTCCCCATATCTGATGACGATACTACTGTCACCAGGACTTATATTATCACCACAGCTGCTTTTTAAAATACATTTATTCAATTTTAAAAAGAGTAAACAAAATATGATATCCTTTAATGTCTTACAGGCAACATTTACAAGCAACAGATTATCTTCCTGGCACATGAGATGCTAAATATAGTAAAATAAATAAATGAAAAATGGTATTCAAGAAAAGTAACACAGATAAGATGTTTATCTTATTGATATTTTTGTCAATGTTCAATTTATATTATTTTGTAGAAAGGATTTTTTCTTATTAAACACAACTTTTTATTTTGCTCTGGGTTTACTAATATATTCTTTAATGACATTTTAATATAAATAACTGTCAAATTACTAAAATTTAATCATTTAAAAATTTTTGTAGACATTAGGTCTATTGGAGATGAATGCATGTAAAATATAAACTTGAATTTTTGAGTTTTAATTTTATTACAGATAATAACCTTTAAAAATAGTTTGAAAGATTAAAATTCTTTTGGAATCCTTATCTTGCTATTTTAATCTGATACTTTTAGAGGACCATTTTTAAAATATTATGACTTTAGAGGAGGTTTAATTTTAATGTCAAGTTTAACAATATTATGTATTTTTTGTTGTCGTAAACTTAGAAATAGTATCTGGAAAACATGGGCTCATAAAGAGGTCTCAAATTTGAATAAGGAAAATAATCAAGATTAAAATATAAGACTAGAATCCCTCTTGCTTGGTGATAATGAACACAACTGCATATATTTAGATAAATGTCTGTTGAAGCTTTGTATCTACTTGCATGTAACAGCTTTTTATTTCTATTAAAAATAATTATATGCTGAGCTCCAAGGGCCATCTTCCAAAGCAGCCTATCTCTCTCATTGACCTTAAAGGGAAAGAATCAGGATCAATGCCAACGGGAAATATTAAGGAAATCTGAGCAACTTAACCTGTGCATGCGTGTTGGATTTCACTTAAAATATGGTCTTGCGCCATATTCCATGTAAGTGGTTGTATGAAAAAATACTCTTACATGTCATAGCATGAACAAAGCTGAAAAATTTGAAATAAAATTAACAGTCTATTTCTAATATAAATATATTAATAAATATACTATATTTGATGGCATATACAATACCTCCTTTACATTACTATCATATTATGGATTTAAGCTAGATACAAATACTGATAGTCTATAGTGTTTGGATAAAACATTAGCATACAAGATACTCTGTTTAAAAGACCCAAGAGTTATTTTATGAAACTTCTTTTTTTATTCTGGGAGGTGTCAGTCTTGTTTCATCAAATAAGGTTACTTATAAAAATTTAAGTAAAATATTGATAGTTTCTGAAATTTGTTCTGTTTTAATAATAGATTATATTGTTTCAGAACAAAAGTTCATAGCATTTTAAAGTGAATTTCAAAGACAATATTTAGATATTTGTACATAGATTTATTTAACTACAGATGTGCCATTTTATTGTACTACCTTTTGCCATCTTTGAGGCAACTTCATAATTCCATCACCCAGAACTTGGCATATCTCTGGCAAATGAACTGGTCTAAGTAGTTTTTACAAACTTCCAGAGAATTTAAGTTCTTCCCATTAAAATTTTGTAGTGGTTGAGAAAGTATTCCAATTCAGGATACTTTTCATTGATCTCTGCCTTTAATTGGTCCAACTGGGAACAGTTCTTGTATGCATTCAGTGCGATATTGTGGGAGGAGTTTGTAATAAACAGTGCTCTTTCAATCCCACCAGATATATAGCATCATCTTCTTTAGATTCATTTGGAGTAATTAACAGTTACTCATTTCATTTTTCCTTTGACCTTTTTTACTACATATTGTTGTAAACTATCCATTTTTCATCATCATTTTTGTTCTTTTCAAAAATGGGTTGCTTTTGCTGAGAGTGAGCAAAAAATTGCAGATGGAAATGCAGTCACTAAAACCTTTTCCTGTTAAATTGTGAGGGACCCAAACATCATAATGATTCACATATCCAAATGTTTTCAAAAGCCTTACAACACTTGCATAAGATGTGTGGTGAATCTCTGCAATGTCTTGTGTCATTTCCCCTGGATTATTTTAAATCACTGTTTTGATTTGGTCACTATCAACAATTGCAGGTTTGCCAGAATGTTCTCAGTGTTCCAGATCAAAATTTCCACTTCTGAATGCAGAGAACCACTTACAAACAGTAATCTCAGTTGTGCACAACCTCCATAATTTTTTTGCTGCTTGTATATTTTTCTTCCTGAAAATAAAAGAGCATAAAATGATGAAAATGCAACTCTTTCTCCTCTAATTTCTGTTAATGTAAATAAATATTTTAAAATTACCAATCCATACATGAATTGCTTTGAAATGTTACCTTTCACTAAATGTATAGATGTCATAAATTTCACTCACTTTAAAGGAAATCAGGTGTTCAAATGTTGTCTACTGAAACCTAACAGATGTTAAAATATATACAGTTTTGTTTCTGATTATGAAAGTATACTGTTATAACATTGTTATATTAGTATATTTAATAAACTTTGCTGACCTTTCATTAAAGTTTTGGTTTAAAACTTTTGAGGAGCTTAAAATAAAAATTATAAAACTGAATAAATTATTATTTTCTACATTTTAGCTTGATATAATTTTTTAAACAATATAATTTACAAACATTGAAGAATATATAAAAGAAAATTAATATTTTGTATATAGTGAATCATTAATTTTTATCCATGTAAACAGTTGTTCTTTTTAAACAGATCTGTATAAAATGTACAAATATTACATAAGTTTAATTCTGACATTACACAACTGCTCATACAAATCACCTTTTCTTTCTAATTGATGTTCCGTTCAAGAAGAATTTACTGTAAGTATAAGGGAAATATATTCTATTTTCTAAGTGCAGATTTGTTTTTCTTTTATCTTGTAATCAAATATGAAATATTTATTCCTTTTCAACTTGAATATACATTTGTACTTTTTCCAAAATGAATTTGTTTTGGAAAACTTTACCCATTTGGGAATACTTTTTATCTGACAACAATATCAATTTATAAAATGTAATTACTGTGAAAAATGAAGAAGTTTGGACATTTTCCATATTGTTTTTTTTTGGGGGGGGGGCTTATTTAGATTACTAAGTAATAAAAAAGTTCCAGTATTAGGTTGGTGCAAAAATAATTTTGTTTTCTCACATATGTGAGAAAACGACATTATTTTTCACCAACCTAATAGCTTTTTGAAGTTATTTTGATGAAATTCAAAGTCTTTGAAATTCAAAATCTTTCATAATCACTGTAAATATGAACATACTTAACATTTTGAAATAATTTCATTTCTTTAGCAATTAGCAAACTATTACTTCTATTAAGAAGTTTTTTTAAAAGAACTGCTTATTATCTAATAAAAACAATGGGTGAAAGTCACATCTATTTTTTAAAATTCAGATATGATTTTGTATTCCAGTTAATCTTATCAGTATTATTTGAGGAATTATCAATTCAAGGATTTTTAAATAAACCATTATAACAGGAGAGCATGGAAGAAAGATTTATTCTCCTATTTATATTTCTCCCATTATGGGCATTAATATATCCATTATATAATAACATCGTATTTCACGTATAGAACAGAATGGCTGATAGGAAAAGTAATGACAAACATGCTTTGTTCTCAGAGACACTTTTGTACCACTAAGATATACACAAAGCTATACATACTATTTTACATGTGTCCCATAAAAGGAACATATAACAAGCAAGCAGAGTGAAAGGAAAACAAAAAAAATAGGGTCTTACAAGTCATGTTTAGGACTCCAGATTCAAATGGGCTGGATTCATCTACTATGTCCCAAGCAAGGACATATTCCATGAACGGGAAATGGTGAGTCTTGGGTTTTTCCAAATTGAGGACTGCAAGCTGGAGTTTCTTTCTGAGGAAGATATATTCCCAAAGGGAAATGGTGCCATGGCTTTGTAAGCTGCTGCAGGAGGTAGATTTAGACTCAGCAAGGGCTGAGATGCCTGGGCCGAAAAAGCAACCACTCAGTTTGGTTACTGTAAACCAAATGAATGACTGACCACTTTCATCACTGTATGAAGTGATGTCAAAAGTGGCTGTCACATGATTATCTCGACCTTACACCATATCTGTAATAATCCAGATAATAAAATAATAAATCTAATGTAAGTGGAGAGGTCTGGTCACTCTAATGATTTTTTTGTCAAGTTTTACAAAGCCCAGTCTTTAAAAATAGAATTTTTATTATTTCATTTGTATATCCCATCTTTGTAAAATATACTGAAGAAAATATAGATTCAGAGTAATAATTCAGCAAGATATCTCAACATTATTCATGAAAATATTGCTAAAAATGAAATATATGCAGACTGTCACTGTTGACCTCAATGTTCACTTCTATTTTATATATAAAAGTGGACATTGAAGTCAGCACCCAGTGGCGACAGTTTGTTTCATGCTTAAATGCAATCATCAGGCCATGTTGACTTCAATGTTCACTTTTATATTTACATACACTCTATCTCTGATAGTGAGCAGTTTAACCCATAAATATAGCATACCTTAAAACTATATTTTTATCATATATTTTATATATTTGGTGTCCCAAAAATCCCTCAAGGGTCTGAAATAATGATTAAAAATGTTCTGAATAAAATCAAAGTTCTTTGTTGGCTCTCTTAAGAGATTCTTCAGAATTCTTCCAATGGTTATATAATATAAATTTAGAAAACAGTAAATGTTAGTGTAAGTAGTGAACCAGGAAGAATTTTAAAAAAATCCTTAGTATAAAATGCTGAGAAAAGTCTCTATATTTCATTCACTGACATCCAGTATGCATAAGATAAGTTTTTATACAATTACAATGATTTCTGTTGTAACCTAGGGAAGGTTACTGAATAGAATATTCAAACAAAGTTTGGTAATGAACAATAATACTTAGGACATGAACAACACATATAAGATTTGCCAGTGGTGCGTAGAAGTAGTAGTCAACTGCTAGAAGTGAGTCAAGTGAATTCCACAATGAATCTCCAACTGCAGACCAACATACAGTATTTACTACTGTATTTATGTGAATGGGGACATACCCATTATCGTCCGCAGGTATGCTACAAGTTTCCAAATGCCATCATATCTGTAGTTTTGTTTTTTTGCAATTTCAGTTACTCATAGTTAATCTCAGAAATAAACAAATCATAAATTTTACTTAATGATGGTTCCATGAAAATATTGATGCTGGCAATTTGTATATGCCAAAATGAAATGGTAAAGTACTTTCTTTCAGTTAAAAGTAGAAAGATCTTGACTTATTAAGGAAGAAAATAAAGGTTATTTGATAAATGGTAAGAATGAATTTTCTATCCATACCATAACTTTTATTACAGTATATTGTTTTCATTGTTCAGACTGTTACAGACATTGGCCTTCTCAATCTTTTTGTATGCCTACAAATCTTGTACATTAACAACAGAATTACAGTGAAGAATCCAAGCATTAGAAACAAGATGCTACTGAACCATTCTAGGCATCTCCTATGTAGAACATGTCACAAATGACACAGGGTGATATACCATCATACAAGAAACAGGTTCATTGGAATACCTCATATCTACTTTTAAGAAGAGTAATTTGAAATGGTATGGTCACCTAAGAGACAGCAGCTTTTCCACTGCCATCTTACAAAGTTCTACCTTAAGCAAAAGAATAGACAGACAGGAAAAAATAGGTTGATAATGCCCTGAAATGAACTGGAAGATCATTTCCAGAGATTCATATATCGGCATGCAACCAAGACACATAGAGGGAGCTGGTCAGGTACTCGGCTGCATAGAGACTCTATGACCACGCCTAGTCATGTAACTGATGATCATTATGACAATTTTTTTTTTTTTTAATTTTTTATCAATCTCTTATCATGCCAAATTTAGAAATTAAAGTTTATCAGAGTTAGGTATTAATAGGAAAATATATAGTATATATGATGAAAGGAAAAACAAATACATGTTTTGGTATTATTCTCAGTTTCAGGCATCCAGTAGAAATCTTGGAACATATCTACCATGTATACAGTACATAAAACCGTGTTTATTTGGAAGAATAATAATTTGCTTTATATAGAGATTTTTAAAATAAAAAAGTCACTATACTTCTGTAAAAAAAACTACAGTGGCTTTATCTAGAAAGCTGACACTTTATATCTGAAAGTTTGATGAGGCAAAACATTAATAAAAAATAATATTAAAAAAATTGTTCAGTTTTTTTTTTTGGGGGGGGGGTTGTGTTTTTATTCAACTACTTAAGGGTTGATGATAAGCTGCAAAATACAAATCAATCAATTAATTTCAATTACTTCATTGAACAATTGCCTAAAGGATTTATAAATGAAAGACAAAATCTAAGGAAGGTGAATAAGTCATGTAAAAACAGTCTATAATTTATGGCACAGATATGTCTTTCTTAATCTCAGATGCAACATTTGGAATATTTCATTTGATGTCTTGGAGCCAGCAATCAAAAAAAAGAGGGAGACAGATGTTGTTGGTACAACTAAAATGTCTTTAACTACATGCTTGCGTACACACATTTAAACTGGGTCAGACAAAAAAAAGAAAATTGTGTGTGCATATATATATATATATATATATATATATTTTCAAGCCAGTAGATGAAATAAATACCATTTAAAATAAATAGTGTCTACTCAAATACAGATAACCACTAAAATAATATTGTGGAAGTAATAAAAATATATTGTATTAAAAAATAAAAATGTATTAATTCTTTAGAAACTACTTTATTTACGTTTCCAATATGAAACCGAGCAGATATGTGTTTCAGGAAATATGAAAGAATCAGTGTTGTTTAAAGGCAAAAACAGAACATTGCTTTATTGTGACAGTGTAGCTGAGTGGTAAAAGCTTGCTAGATCATATGGGTTTTCATCCTGCAAAGGTGGGCACACTTTCTTTATTTAGTTTTCTTGAGTACACAGATTGATAGATGAAATAAATACTGTTTAAAAGAAATGGAACATCTACTCAAATACAGGTATCCTCTAAAAAATATTTGAAGTTTTATATATAATATATATATATAGTCAACAATAAAATTATTCATACACCCATCAATTCTGAATGCTTTTATCCATTTCTCAGAATCGAATGGCCATATGATGCCAGGTTTTTTTATATGTTAATAAGCACAAAAAATGGAATATAAATCTCAATTTTGACAGGAGGATTATGCAAAAAAAGAAAAGTCAAAATTATTTGTACAGTAGAAAATATCATTTTAAATTGATGGATTCATGTAAGTATAAGTAATTTGCATAATTATTTTATCCATGAAACCTTCTAGACTATTTACTTAGTATAATATTTGTGATAATTCCAGCAAAGAACATCACATGGTGAATAGAGTGTCACCATTGTTATTTTATGTTAACTACACGATAGGAAAGACAAAGGAGCTTAGCATTGACTTGAGACAGAGAATTATTAACCTTCACCTGTCAGGGAAATAGTTACAGCCCTATTTCAAACCAATTAGCTATCCCTAGATCTATGGTACAGTCTGTCATAAAGAAGTTTAAACAGTTTGGCACGACAGAGAATTTACCTGGGCATGGAAGAAAACCCAAATTGTCATCGAGGACTGCACGAAAACTGTCGCAAGGTTAATATAAATCCAAGAGTTGTTTTGAAAGGCATTGCCAAAAATTTGGATATGATGGTTATCAGCATAAGTACCCACACAATACAATGTTGTTTAAATAGAAATTGGTTGTATGGAAACCAACTACGACAAACCACTCTTCACAAACTATGTCACATTGTTGCTCGGTTTAATTTTGCCAAAACATTCTTGGACAAAGAAAATTGCTTTTGGGAACAAGTACTATGAAACAAAAATTGTGCTTTTTGGGCATAATGATGTACAAAAGATTTGCCACAAGAAAGGTGCGGCTTTCCTCCTAAAGAACACAGTGGCAACATTAAAGATGGCTCAATGATATTTTGAGGTTGTTTTAGCCAAAGGGGGACTGGACAATTAATTGCAATAAGAGGAATAATGTCGGTGGATAGAAGTGTCCGTCTGAACTGTGAGGTTACACTGCATCCCGACTGCCTGCCTTAGGAAGTCTTACAGATTAGAATTTATGAAGGAGGAAGAGTTCATTCTAGTGTAGATAGGTCACCATAACATATGTGTGTGTGTGTGTGTGTGTGTGAGATTATATAAATGAATGTAATTTGGCTGAGGATTGTGATCATGCATGAAACAGACTATCACCTTTGTGTTGACCTCAGTATTCACTTATATAGTGTGATGAGTAAATTGTTGCCATTTTATATTTTTAATTTTGTGCATGCATGTTGTTATTTTTTGGTTTTATCACCTGCACCGTATAGTAGGGTCAGTTGGGCACTGTGTGAGAGAAAAAGAGAACCATGACACAATTCACTCCACCAGAAATTTGGAAACTGCATGTTGTACAGCTTGACATTTGTGCCGGAAGCTCCAATACAAACATTTCAGTGTGTTTGTGTGTCAATCTACGGACAGTGCAGAGGATTCAGGAAGAGTTGGATGAGTCTAATTGTGATTACAAAGGTGTTTGGAGTGATCACTAGTGATGGCAATGTTATCCTTCCATTCATCTTCCCAAAGAGCCTCAGACTCAACATGGAGGCCTACATCAAGTTCCATGAGGAGGTAGTGCTGCTCTGGGTAAAAATGCTAGCTACTGGAAGACCCTATGTCTGGCAACAGGACTCTGCACCATGCCACACAAGCAGGAGAACCCATTCATGGCTGTCAGAATTTCTTTAACCACATCACCCCTTACATCTGGCCACCTAACTCCCCAGACTGCAACCTCTTTGATTATTATATATGGGCACAGTTGAGCAAGAGACCAACAAAACTCCTTGTAATTCCAAAGATGAAGTGAAGGTAAGGATTATGGCAGCATTCACCAACTTAAACAAGGAGACAGTCCAGAAGAGTTGCAGGAGATTCTGAAGACATATGGGAGGCCGTGGTTGAAGCCAACAGTGATTTTATTGAATAAATTTACTCTTTAGTATTTCAAGATATTTTTATGTCATTTTGGTAAATATATCTGTTCAAATGAGATGTCAGTGTTACTTTCATTTTTGTTTAATTTATTAGGTTGGTGCAAAAATAATGTCGTTTTCTCACATAGTAACATATGTGAGAAAACGACATTATTTTTGCACCAACCTAATAGATGACAATTTACCAATTGCACTCCCTCCACTCTCTCTCTCTCTCTCTCTCTCTATATATATATATATATATATATATATATATATATATATAAAATAAAGGCCATGTGTTTGCAAGTGCACTTGTTTGTTAGGATAGCTGGCAAACACCAGCTCCACTACATTTCTTTTTTATTTAATCCCAAGCAAGGCAATAAAGTCACTATGATCCAAGGGGTTGCTGAGAGTGAAAGAAACATCAAAAATGTTTATAAGAGAGAGAGGACTATAAAAGTATAGGATTTTAGGAAGCAAAATGATTGATGCTGCATTTAAATTTTTGAAGATCATAACTAACAGGAAAGCAAGAAGCTGGAAGTCTTTTCAAGTAAGAAATGCAGAAGAAGAAATTATTAGCATTGAGCTTTGTTTACATACAGCAATTTCAGCAGTAAAATGATGAGACCTAGCTACCAATCTAGTACTGCACTTAAATTTGTTGATGTATGAAAGAGGAAAGATCATCAGAACAATTCCCATGAAAATATTTGTAGAAAAGTCACAAGGAAGTGACGTTACAACAGTGGGAAAGAGACTGAAGCCGAGCTGACGAATCAGGAACAATGACATTGAAGATTCTTCATGTTTTTGAAAGCGAAGACCCAAAGCCAATTGTTGGTGGTGGGGACCCCCCGCCCAACTTTCAGTTCTTTGAAACTGAAAAGCTTGGTGACATATAAAGTCAGCCTCTACAATCCACAATCTGACCCTGGAGAATGGAAGTTGGCAATAGTGAATGCTAGCTACCATGTGTATTAGAAATCTATGCTGCATCTGCTATACTGGAAAACCAAATTTGTTCTTTAGGATAGGATAATGGGACTTTTACTAAGTTAAAACTTAACGTAATGGAAGGCATAAACATAAAATCCCATTCCCATCCATTGGTATGTCTACAGCTATCAACTTGGACTTGTCAGCTGCAGCCTTTTATATTTTTTTTTGTGTGTGTATATGTGTGTATATGTAATAGGAATAGGTAGGCTTCCCTACCACTGGACAATACTCCTCCTCCTCCTCTTGGACAAGAGTAGAGGCTCACACATTGTTTCTTGTTTAGGAGGGGGTTCCCGGATCTCTCCCTTCCTATCTCTCTGGCCTCTGTATTGAAGGTTGCCATGTTTCTCCCATGATGTGTGCAGTCTGTAGCAATGCCTCTTCATTCTGAGGGTACACGGTTGACAGTTTTCTGGTTGGTGTTTCTGACTGGTAGTTAGGAGCCCTAACTCTTGCATAGCGTCTTGAGTGGCCACTCTGATCTACAGTTGTATAATACTGGGATGTCTGTAGTGCCATGTCACACATGGATAGGTGTCCCTGCATTCATCTCCAGTGGGCAACGCCGAGGCCACATTATGTTGCAGGCTGTGCGAATTTCCATCTGCCCACGTTGCGGTCAATCACCGTCTGCTTCTTCTACTTCAGACTTTTTTTTTCTGCTATCGCAATTACACATCATGAAAACTAAAAACAATCTCATAAGAAATCCTAAACCAGCCCTTAAAAAATCACCTAAACCCTTTAACATTTCATTTTCTAACATCTGTGGCATTAGAACCAACTTCTACAGTATTGAATCTTTCCTTGTTGCAAACTGACCAGATATACTGGCTCTCTGTGAGACCAACCTTGACTCATATATCCCCCTCCTCTGACCTCTTGATCCCCAGCTACCTTCCACTCCTTAGAAAAGACTCTCAAACCCATATGCATGGCCTTGGTGTTTACGTCAAGGACCATCTCCTGATGGCAAGAAAGCTGTCTCTTGAATCTCCAGACCATTCATATATGTGTCTGCGGCTATCCCTTCTCAATACTGTAAGCTACCTCTTCTTCCTTTATCGCTCTCCATCCTCCCAAGACTGTGGTGTACTCGAATGCATTTCTGACAGCATTGACAAGGCTCTCTCTCTCTCCATCTGTTTGCTCACATATTTGTGTTTGGCGATTTTAATGCCCATCATACCAAGTGGCTTAATAACGCTACTACTGACATTACAGGCATACAAACCCTTAATTTTTCAGTTTCTCAATCCCTCACACAAATAGTTGACTTCCCTACACATTTTCCCTACAATCTGGATGGTAAGGCTTCTTTTCTTGATATATGTTTTACCTCCATCCCAAAGTCCTGTAGCGCCACGCAGCTCTGCCCTCTTGGCAACTCCAATCACGCTGTAGTGTCTGTCAACATCTCCTTCAACTCCATCCCCTGCAAAAAACCTCCTACCACTAGAACATCATTCTGCTATCAACGAGCAAACTGGAACTTGTTCCAGGATTTCATTCATGACGTCCCCTGGGGCGTCTTCACGCTCCCTGTTCAAGAATGTGCTTCCGAGGTCTCCTTCCGAGTTAAAGCTGGAATCGAGGTTTTCATCCCCTCAAGGAAATATAAGGTCAAATTGCACTTCTTCCCCTGGTTCTCCGCTGCTTGCTCAGCTGCCATTGCTCATAGGAATCACTTTTTCCACCTTTATTATAGCGACATCTGATTGCAATAGACGTCTCTTTGTCTCTGCCCGTAACGAGTGTAAGCATGTCCTCAATGAAGCAAAGTCTATGTATGCTGCTCAAATGAAAGAATGTATTACATCTCGCAAATCCGGCTCCAAGGATTATTGGCATCTCTGCAAGAGCGTAATTAACAATAGCAAACCCTCTACACCTCCTTTGTTCAACCAGTTTGAGGTTCTGACCTCTTCTGCCGACAAGGCTGAATGCTTTGCTCAGAAATTCTCATTCACTTCAATGCTCAACTCTTCCAATGTACCACACCCGATTTCCCCCTTCAAACTGAGGCTCAATTGAGCGACTTGCACATAACCCTGTCATCGGTTCTAAATTAGACCCCCACAAGGCTTGTGGTGGAGATGGGATATCAGCCATTGTCCTGAAGAAATGTGCACCTGAATTGGCCCCTGCCATCTCCAAATTATATAACTACTGCCTCAATGAATCTTGTTTTCCACCCTGTTGGAAGTCCTCTTCCATTGTTCCTGTCTTTAAGAACTCTGGAGACCCTTCTGACCCTTCTAATTACTGTCCTATCAGTCTCCTACCACTCTTTGGTAAAGTCTTTGAAGCTTTAATCAATGCCGAAGTGGTTATGCACCTTACATCCCATGATCTGCTCCCCAACAAGCAATGTGGTTTCCGCTTTGCTCGTTCTACAGCTGATGTGCTTATGGCCATAACTGAAATTGTTTACGAAGCACTTCCTAATAACAGAGAAGCTCGTGCCATGGCTCTTGATATCTCCAAAGCATTTTATAGGGTTTGGCATGCTGGCCTTCTTCGCAAGCTTCAGCATTATGGAATTACAGGTTGATTGTTCAACTTGATATAATCATTCTTGTCAAACTGAGTATTGAAGGTCATTCTCAATGGATTCTCCTCCAGCTCCTATCCCACGAATGCAGATGTTCCCTAAGACTCTATCCACAGCCCTACTCTGTTCCTTATCTTCATTAACGATCTTCCTGATGTCATAGGTTCCCAAGTAGGCATCTATGCGGATGACACTACTATTTACTCCTGCCTCAAAAACAAATCTACTGTCGTTGACAAAACTAACCTGGTCATTTGTCTTGAAAAGGACTTCCATTCAGTTGTGGACTGGGGCAGTAATTGGCTGGTTAACTTTAATGCCTCAAAAACAAAACTGCTCTCTCTTACTCACCAGAGAGAACCATCCCTGCTTCCCATTAGAATGTCTGATGCTCAACTCAGTGAGAGCACCTCTTTTCAACTGCTTGGTCTCACATTGTCCGCTGACCTGAGATGGAACGAATACATTGAGTCAACAGCTTCATCCAGGAAAGTTGGCTCCCTATGCTGCACCAGGAAATTTTTCTTGCCGGAGTCAATCCTTCAAATCTACAAATCAACCATTCACCCTTTCATGGAGTATTGCTGCCATATATGGTCTGGAGCCCCTTCTAATTGTCTCAAGGTCCTTGATAAAATCCAAAGACAAATATGCAATGTAATTGGCCCTGATCTGGCATCTCATCTGCAACCGCTCTCTCACAGACGTGCCATTGCCTCCCTCTGTCTTTTTTACAAATACTTTCACGGTAACTGCTCCGATGAGCTGCTTTTGCTGGTTCCCAGACTTCATGAATTTAAGCACTCAAGTAGGCTGCCATCTCACTCTCACCCTTTCAGTGTCGAAACTGTTAAATTTAGATGTCTCTTCTACTCCAATAGCTTCATGTCTCACACCTCTCTCCTGTGGAACTCCCTCCCCATTTCTTGTTTTCCTTATAGCTTTAATCTCCAACTCTTCAAATGTAGCATCAATCGACGTCTCCAAATGCCCTGATCTATCCACTAACCATCTCTTCATCTTTCCTCTATCACTCCTCTTTGTTCTTGCTCCAACTCTGTAACCCCTGGCATGCTAGTGGCTTCCTGCCTTGCTTGGGGTTGAATGCTTTTAAAAAAAAAAAAAAGAATCTCAATATTTTTTCAACATCCACAGAGCTAACCTGTGATTTATACTGTAAGCATGCTGAGCAGACCTTAGTTACAGTTTCTGGGAGAGAGTAAATAATCTACTATGCTCAACAGTTGAGTATGTATGTTTAGTGGCATATTAACTGCTTAGGGGTCATTTAGTGCCAAAATTTAATTTTCTTCGGAGCATTAGTAATTTCTTTTACAAAAATTTATTGCTGGTAATTTTTTTTTTTTTTCAAAAATGTATTGCTGGTAAATTTTTTTTACTATCAAAATGTTTATACTTTCATAGTGTTTTGACCCCAGTTTCAGGGTTAACTATTTGCTTGTAACTGGGACCCTAACAGGTGCTACTACCCCGGGTCATGGTGGACCTGGGAACAACAGCAATTAAGTGGTGGTACCACACTCCTCAAAACCTCCCAATCAGAGACCTTGCTGCTGGATGTAGTTTATCCTCATACCCAGGACATATTGACATTTGAACAGGACCAGTTTCATCTACCCAATTTTACACATAAGGTTTAGAGAAACCCATGTTATAGTTTTCAGTCATTTCACAATGTGGCCATATGCTGGGAATGTCTCCGCTGAAAAAAAATCAAGGTCACCTCCATAATAAATTGGCCATAGAGTAATTTGAAATTGGGTCTTGGGGCTAGGACATTAATGTTCTAACCATCTGGCTATATATATATATATATATATATATATATATATATATATATAAGAGAGAGAGAGACCAACAAAACATAGAAACCAGATCAAAATCGTTACTCAGTTTCTTGGAACATGATCATTAGGTAATAAGAACTTAATGATCTGTCTTGGTCTATCTGCTATAGGCATTCAGTACTTTGGGTCATTGCTGAGGTAGATGTGTCTCTTCTTATCTGATTATGCTTCCTTTCCTTTCTTTTCACATTTTGTTCTTGTCCCCCACCCCCTTTTTTTGTTTTGATTTTGTAAATTTTTTTATTTGGTAGACTTTGTGTTGATAGAGTTGTATTAGAGAGCTTTACCTATAGCTTGGTTTGTTCTTATATTCTGAGTGTCTAATGATTGGTTTATTAGTGTGAAAATTTTAGTAATGTGCATGCTTGGTACATTTTAGTAAGGTCCCAATAACAATTTTTACAGTGTAGCACTGTATTAACAAAATCAGCATTAACCTGTTTTGGCTGGATTATATTTCAGTTAAATGATTAATATTAGGTTGGTGCAAAAATAATGTCGTTTTCTCACATATGTTACTATGTGAGAAAACGATATTATTTTTGCACCAACCTAATAGTTTATACTATATATATATATATATATATATATATATATATATATATATATATATATATATATGTGTGTGTGTTTGTATGTGTATGTTTGTATATATAATGTGTATGTTTGTATATATACGTGTGTATGTCTCTCATAATGTGTGTATATATATATATATACACACGTGTGTTTGTGTATATATATTTACATGTATGTGTGTGTTTGTATACACACACACACATATGTATATGCACACACACACACAAATATTTTTAAAGTGGTATACATGAGCATATTAATGTGTATGTGGGTCTAATGTACTGTAAACTTCATTATTATTTGACCATTACTAAATATTTGCTAAAATTTTCAGAATAAAATTAAAATTGCTTGTTGACTCACTTAAGAGATTCTTCAGTAGTAACTAGTGGTTAAATATGACATAAGAAATGTATTATTCACTACTTGAAATTTAGAAAAATCATTTTTTTTGTATGTATCATTCTTCACTCTTAATGAACTGATATAAATTGAATTGGCTCAGATGGTCAACACTTACTCTTCACTTTGTCACACAGAACTACTTTTTGGTTCTCTCATCACTCATCTTTAATATACTTACCTTTACTTCCTTCCAAACCTAGTACTATGCACCAAATAGATTTTTGTCAATCATTGATTTAGTGTCCCACTTGCCTGCTGCAATCTTGGTATTGAACTTTGAGGTAAGAATCTGATTGGACAGTTTGAGCAGGATGCATCGGTGATTACAATTAAGTCAATCCCATTGGCTACAAAATATGATTCATCATGACCTAAGGCAGTTTTTTTTTTCTCAGTATGTTTGTTATATTACACTTTGCAACGATTTAATTTTTTCTTATTCAAATCACTATCAATCAAAATATAGCAGATACCAATCTCTAGAAAAGCTTTGTTTCTTTGCATTGCCTTTCTGGAAAGAAACTATATTTTATGAATAGATGAAACCTGTCAGTTGGAGATTATGCTGTATGTTTGCCAGAATCAAGCAATAAATAAGATAATGTCATTTTAATTTTTCAGTGCAATTTGTTGATTTCAAGTTACATAATCAATGAGCTTTAGAGAAATTTGGAGATAGAACACTTTCTATGTTTTCCTGAAGAAGTAAAAGATAAGTTTATTTAGTTTATGAAAAAAAAATGAAGCTTAGTTTTATTTGTCTCAACACATGTTACTGTGTCAAAAGAAAAATGTACAGACTTAGCTCTAACTGAAGTTTATACTTCATAAAAAATAGTAATTATTACAGTAGAATAAACACAAAGCTTACAAACCTGGACTAAAATTACTTATTCTCTGTATTGTACTTGCAAAATCTATTTTATGCACATAAACAAGTGTAGAAATGCTATCATCTGAATAATTTACATCAACCAACTTTTATTTTATTTTATTGCTGTTGTTAAGCAAAAGTTGGAAATTAGATGATGCTTAATTAAGAGAACACCGTTCAAAGCTTCAATTACGCAGTGCAGCCATGGTGATGACAAAACGTTTGGCCTCAGTATTTACATATTGAGTTTCAGTCAAGCAACGTAATATTCTCCCTTTACCATATAACTGTTCATAACCAGCTCTGTTCCACCCTTTTATGGCTAACAATAGAAGTAATAGAGCTTCATGAGAGAGAGAGGAATTTTGCAATCATGGAAGGAAACTTACTTCTTTGATAGAAACCAAAATTACTCGAAGTGTATGTCTGTGTGAACCTAGGTCTGACAGTATAAAAAAGAAAACCCTTTGAAATCATGTTTATTTGCAAACTTTTAAATCTTGTATATTTTCTAGTTTCAATGTTATTTTTTTATTATTTGCATTTTTTTAAGGCAATGAAAGATAGCCACGCTTGTTATATGAAAAAAAAAAAAAAAAGTGGCATACTGTAGCTGTCTGTGGATGAAAAAGTACAATATTACCTGTTACTTGCTAGGTTCACATTTACTATATTAAATGTGAGCTTCACAAAACTCACAAAATAAAATTACTTACCAAAAATAAAGGGTCATCACATTGGCAAGATCTAGAAGGAGACAGTTCAGCCCTGGTGGCAATTTTGGGTTGGGGCAGCATGTAGATGAATTAGTATAATGAAGTAACATACAAAACTAGTTGTGCCATTTTCCCTGTCTCATTCCACTTGTGCCATTCACCCCCAGTCTCATACCAATTATACCATTTACCTCCCATCTCATATCAATTATGCCATTCCCCCCCCCCCGTCTCATATCAATTATGCCGTCCCCCCCCCCCCGTCTCATACCAATTATGCCATTTTCCCTTCTCATTCCATCAAATAAATTTTTATGTTGTGATTCAAGTTTTTGTTGAGAGAAAGGTCAGAATAATTAACTTTTATAATTACCATATTTGTTGTTTTTTTGTGGTCTGCAAAAAATTAAAATAAATGGCCATTATTGTAATCTTTCTATATATTATGTAAATGTTGGTTAGAGAGGTGGCAAAATCTAGTACTGCCCCAGGTGAAACAAATTCTAGGATGATCATAAAGTTATATTATTTGAATTAATAATTAATACTTTTTCCATACTTCTTCATGATATACTTACACCATTATCCACATCTTTGTTGTTTTTAATACTCTTTCTATTGGAATATGCTTTCCATACCTTTTCAGGTATGTCTCATATTTGGTAACCTTCAAGAGACATTTGGATGGAACCCTTTATTCTAGTCATGCTGTTTTAATCCCTTTGTTCATTGCCCTAGTTTGAGATAGAACCTTATAGACCACTTGTATAACTCATGTTTTTGTGGTAGTGGGGGCTACAAAGAAATCTCCAAGAAGTGAACCATTTCTCAAATGGTCATATTATTTCATTATAAATCAGTTTAAACTGCATATTTTCAAGCCAAAAGAAATACGTCTCATGGTTATCATTGTTATAATAAGCATTTGGTTATGAGAGAAAGGAATAATGAGGTTTAGGTTTTTGAACAGCATTTATTGTTTAGTATGTCATACAGAGATGTTGAAAAATAGGTGGAATGTCAATTTCAGTGGCCAATCATCAGGATGGCAATCAGGTGTAAGGGTAGCACCAGTTGTCCTATTTCTCATGTGGATTTGACCAAGGTCAAAGGATGCCGAGGTCAGTGCATGGTGGGTTGATTCATTGGTTGGTAGGCCTATGGTATGGGGACAACTCCAAAGGGAATACCTTGTAGCAAGTTGAGTATGCCAAGGTGACCATGGCGGGTTGTTGAGGTGACAAGGTTGATGTAGCTAGTTGGCCAGTGTTCTACAAAAGTTAGTGTCACTTGTTTATGGAAATGGAGTTGCTTGCTTGTTTGCAGTATTGGAGTCGCTGCTTGTGGAATTGGATTTACCAAGGTGACAGCATCAGTAACAATGAAGGTTTGTAGGTGGATATGTCAAAGTTGAGATGTTATGTTGAGGCTGGATAGTCAAGGTGTTTAGTCAAGCCTGAGATTGGTAATGATCAATAATAGGAGTGGTCATGTTGAAAAGCAGCGATGTGACAGCAGCAGAAGTACTCTGCATGTTGGCTGGTGGCCTCCCAGGCCACAACTGCTTTGGCTGTTATCAGAGACCTGCTTTTAAGCAGATCTGGAAGTTCTCAAGGGCATCTTCTTTTCCGGTGGGAACGTTCGTGATTGGTTAGTGTCACTTTCATTGCTGGAGCCTACTTTGAGGACTGGATATGATGCTTGGAGCCTATGCATAGACTTTTTTTATTTTGTTCTCTGCCTTCCTGGCATTCACATCTGGCCAGCATGCAGAATGAATCAGATAGAGATCTAATTGCAATGGAGTATAACATCATTTTTAAATTATGAGTGGCTGCTGAAAATTTATTGACCCAGTCCACTTCACAAAACCTGACCAAACTTCAGAATTAATTTTTAATCCTTTCTTGAAAAACTTCTTCATATTTTAGGTACATTTTTAAGAAGCTAAATTGGAGGATTAAATTCACAATACATAAATCAATCATTCTCTTTAATTTACTTTCAGGTGAAAACAGTTTCATGATCTTTTGTTTTCAGTGTATATTAATCTTGTTAATTGTTTAGAACATTACAAAAGCTCTTCAAGTAGCATTCTTGGTATAATCTAACATGTAATTTTTCTTTGTCTAATGCATTGCAAAAACAATTATATTGAAAACTTGGATGAGATCTATTTATTACTGAAGACACAAATCTAAACTATTCTAGTCATTATTAAGTGGTGTAATTTTAAATAATATAGAAATGCCGTTAATTTTTCATTAGGTTCATATAGTAACTCTAGTTAAGTACATTTTGTAGTCTTGAATTAAGTAATCTGATTTCTAGACATATAGTTTGATAATCCAAACTCAGTAACCCCTTGCATTTTAGTGGCTTTACTACCTTGCTTGGCAAGGTGGTAAAGCCACTAAGATGCAAGGGGTTACTGAGTGTGAAAGAATATAAAAAAAAAAGGACAACATCATTAGAGAATGAACAATAAAAAACAGGAATTAAAACAAAAGTTAGCAATTGACATTGCATTTAAATTTTTGAAGATCAAAATTAACTGGAAAGCAAGAAGCTTGAAGAGAGTTCCACAAACAAAAAGTGTGAAAAGAATCTGTTTGCATAGAACTTACAGCAACAACTAGCAATTTCAACTCAAAAATGATGAGACATTGCTGCCAATCTAGTACTGCACTTAAAATGAAATTATTTATCAAAAAGGCACATATATGCTATGTTATGTCAGGTTATGACTGGTAACATTGCAGATTCTTTGGATTTTATCAACAATCTCTACATACATAGCAAAAGCACCAGATCAGACATGGCATCAGTATTCAATGCATGGCCAAAGGGTAGATTTAGAAAAATGTGTATGATAGATTCTGGCAAGAAAAATTGTCTAGCATGACATAGAGAACCAACTTTCTTAGCAGCAGACCTAGCAATTGATTTAATATAATCTTTCCATTAATATATTGTTATTTTTTTATTCAACTAGTTATTGTAAGATGATGTTCTTGGGTAGTCATTCCCGAGTGAGTGACCTCATCCAACCTGGAGTGGGGTTGATAGAGCAACAGAAAATGCAGAAAGATTCAAGTGCACTGTCAGAACCAAGAGAGTTTTTTTTTAATCTATATCACAAACTTTTATGTAAAAATATGATTTACAAAGAATAAAATTAATATTGAATTATGCACAAAACTATAGTTGATTTTTACTTATTGGTGTAAAATTGACATTAAAAGTCCAGCATTTATAAGTCTACCATTCATCCATAAATTGAATATTACTGCCACATCTGGTTTGCTACTTCTATGTATCTAGATATTCTCAAAAAAAAAAAGCCAAAGAAGAATCTGCAATGTTATCAGTCCTGATCTAGCATCTCAGCTTCATTCACTTTCCCACTACTGTAACATAGCTTACCTGTACTTTTTCTGTAAATATTTTCATGGTATTTGTTCTAATGAATTTTCCTTGTTGGCACCTCAATATTATGAATTTAAACACAGTACTAGTTTGGTAACCAGATCTCATAATATCATTGTTGAAATTTCTAGTTGTAACCATAAGTTCTATGCTAATAGTTTCTTCTCTTGCACTTCTCGCTTGTGGAACTCTCTTCTGGCTTCCTGCTTTCCTGTCAATTATGATCTTCAAAGATTTAAATGCAATGTCTGTTGTCATTTTGTGTTCCCTTGAAACCTGTTTTTTTTTTATTGTCCTCTGTTTCTTTCATTCACAATAACTCCTTTCATTTTAGTGGCTTTTATTACCTTGCTTGGGAAGAAATGATTAAAATAAATAAGATGATTTTTTTTTTTTTTTTTGCTTGTATCTTTTGTGAATATGGTGGGATTTTCAAACACTCCATTTAAAATATTATAGATATATCGTTTATCTATTCATTTTTCTTATTGTCTAGAATTTTCTTTCTGGTTTTTAAAGGGTAAATCAAAATGGAAAAGTTTTATTTTGAGAAATTCAAATTGAAAGACCAATATTAAAAAGTGAATTTGTAACATTGAAAAATTTAAATATGCAAAAGTAGGTTTCATTTTATTTATTTATTTATTTTTTTTTCAGTAAACAGTATTGATTGTAATTCATACTAATATTATGACTAAAACCAAAAACTTCTTATTACTTAACAAAGGTATTCAGAAATCTATTTGATTAATCTTGAAATTTTGGCTTACCACTTGTTATATATTAAGGAAAAAAACTGTGCAGAGTTCAATACCCAATATTACTAAGCGTGGATTAATGACCTGCTGTAGATAGGACACTACATGTTAGCCATGACAGACATTAGACATTATGGTTACTGGTGATCATTGCATTTTCATTTTTTGCAAAAACTATATCTTTATGTAGCTATGATCATTGGTTTAGTGTTTTTTGTTTTAAATTTGTAGTAGACCTAATTCCAAGAAAGTGATTTGTGTTTGTTGTATGTGAGAGAGTTAGGGATGTTATCTGGGAGTTAAGTGGGTGGCAACCACAAAATGTTTGGGAACCAAGGGTTTTTTTTCTCCTCTTTGATGTGGGTGATCATGGCTCTCCACAACTTCTTATTCTTTATGGCACCTGTCTTTTTACTATTCCTCCCATTTCTCAATCTGCCATCCATTTACTTTATTAGATTAATCTCTGTTTTCATCTGTTAATCTTGCCTTCAATGTGCCCTATGAGTGTCATATTCTCCAAACCCTCTTTCCTCTTCGTTTCCATTTTCCTTAAAACTTCTTCATTGCTCAGATGTTCTGTCTATAGTATTCTCAGTATCCTTCTGTAGAACCACATCTCATAGCTATGGTCAACTTCATCTATGTGCTGTATGTGCTAATGACATAGGTGATCATGACTCTCTACAACTTCCTGTTGTTTATGTCTTTTAGCCTACATTTGTCTTTTTACTATCCCTCCTACTTTCTATTCTGCCATCCATTTAAACAACCTCATTAGGTAAATTACTCACCACTTTCCTCTGTCCATCTTACTTTCAATATGCTCTGTGATTGTCAAATTTTTCAAGCTCACTTTCTTCATTATGTCTGTTGTATTACATTATCAGGTTCAAGCAGTTATTTTGAACTTGACATTTTTTTTTTTATAAGTGGAAAGACTATATTGAATCCATTGCTAAGTCAGCTGGTTCACTATGTTGTGCTAAACAATTTTTCTCTCTGGAATCTATCTTGTATATATAGCTGGCCATTTGTATTCGAGGATACCTGTCTACTAGGGCAGCTAGCCAATTCTTATTGCAGACGCTTGCTTAAGTGCATTTGTGTTTATTCAACACCCACAGAGTCCATCTGTGGTTTATACTGCATCTATGCTGAGCAGACATTAGTTACAGTTTTTGGAAAAGAGTGTGTTATCTAGCGTGATCAACAATTTGAACAAGGCCAGCATGATCAAGCCCTCGGCCACAATGATTTTTTGTGCTAGCACACCTATCGATGGTTCTGTCTACCCATTTTCACTCACAAGACTTGGGTCAACCTGTGGGGTGGTTTTCAGGTACTTTCCAAAGATGCTGCATGCTGGGATTGACACCTCCAGACCGATAACATCAGGAAGTCTTCTCCCTGACAAATCGACTGAAAATTCAAGCCCAGGTCTCATTGTCAGAATGCAAAGGTTCTAACCACTTGGCCATGTACCCGTCTGTCTTACATGTCTATAAGCCTACTATTTATCCATGCTTAGAATATTGTTGCCACATATGATCCGGTGCTCCTGCTATATATTTAGAGATACTTGATAAATCCAAAGAAGAATCAGTAATATTATTGGTCCTGATCTGTCATTTTGGCTTCAATCACTTTTGCACCACTGTAAAATTGCTTTCCTGTGCCTTTTCTATAAATACTTTCATGATAATTGTTCAGATAGGCTCTTTGTTATGATACCTAGACTTTATGAATTTAAGTGCAGAGTTAGATTGGTGGTAATGTCTCATCAATTCACAGTTGAATTAGCTAAGTGTAACCGTAAGTTCTATGCCAACAGTTTCTTTTCTCACACTTCCCGGTTGTAGAACTCTTTTCTAGTTCCATGCTTTCAAGTTAACTTTAACCTTCAAAAATTTAAATGCAATTATTACTCTTCTATTATTCTCTCTCTTTAATTATGTTTTCTTTTTCTCATATTCTTTCAGTAACCCCTTGTGTCTTAGTGGCTTACTGTCTTGCTTGGGGTGAATTCAATTAAAAAAAAAAAAATCACTGTAAATTAAATCACCTAATTTCAAGCAATATATATCAGTCCACATGCTTTGAGTTTTGTTGACAGAATTTCTCATGCTGTAGATGATCTCTTATTTATTCACAAGAGAACATATCTCTAGCTTATGCTTTGCTATCTGATGCTTTTAAACTTCCACAAAGTTTCACAACCTCTCAACATCCCACTTTGTTCTATCATTATAACAATTTATGTTGGCTGTCACCAGCAAATGTCATTAGTTCCCACCACTTGTCATCACTTACAGTCAGCCCTCATTTCTCAAATTATTTGGTGACAACTAAACCAGACTATCTGAACTGCAGCTGCTCCTGTTGCTGCTGCAGAGATATTGATGATTGTGGCCACTGAATGTTGATCTGTCAATTTCAACTGATCTCTCTTCAAAGTTACTTTTTATGATAAATTCAGCAGCATATAGCATTTATTTCATTGTATTAAAAAATGATTTTTTTTTTATTAGTATAATAACAGGTTAGCAAAAGTGACGTTAATATTTTATTAAAACATATATTTCAACTAAATGAAGTGAACATCAAATAAATTAAAAATAAAGTTAAATTAGGTACCTCCAAAAATTTTCTAAAAAAGAGTATGCCATGGAGAAAAAAAGCCCCAAACTTTATAAAAACAAAGTTTTATTGTCAAAATCTTTGTTATTGAGAGGAAAGACCAAAGTATTCTTTGATTATTTTTTTTAATTTTTTAATACTTTCTAGCACATTCAAAATTATGGTTAAAAATCTTCTTTTTCTTGCCTTAGCAGAGGGGCCAAAGATTAGCATGGGAAATTTAGTGTCTTTTTTGCAGTAAAAACATATTGATTGAGAAATTCTTGTAAAAATCAACTAATTGTCAGATTTTAATGAAATTTTCAGGACTTAGTCACAAATGAATTAAATTATTCAAAAAATATTTTTTTAGAAAATCTTGGTAAAATTTTTTTTTCTTTTTTTACATATGTTACCCCCACTTATTTAACTTTATGAAATTTCAAGAAATTAAATAAAATTTCAGCCTCTTCATATTTATATTAGTCAAAATCAGGAGTCCTTGGAGAATTTAAATCATCAATTTGTTTTTGTCAAACAGAAACACCATTTACCAAAAAATCTACTCTGAATCATAAAATAAAAAATGCAATAAAACCATGGCATTATTTAATTAGAAAAGCTTTTAATTGCTTTTATAAATAAGATATATTAAGGACACTATAGTATTGAGAGAAAAAAATTTTTGGTGAATAATGAATTTTTACAAAAGTTGTTTTAATTTGTTTTCAATTTTAATTAGAAAGATGTATTAAGTTTAAATTTTTTTTAAATTCTGTATAATTTGAGCCTTTTAGATGATATTATTATTAAGTGAAAAATATATTTACTAATCAAAAATGGAAAAGCTTAATACAAATCATCAACTACCAATATTTTTATAAATAATTTTGAATTTTTTTTGTATGTATATAAATGTGCTGACTTTTGTAAGTATGGGCAACCATACACAACATTATCAGATAATAAGAGCAACAATAACTATAGTAAATTTAGAGCCAACATTTCTAAAATTCAATAAAACATTAGATTAGAGAATATTTTTCTAAATTTTTAAGATTACTGAGTACTTAAAATTATATAAAAAATGCACACACGTCATTTTCTTTAATTATGTTTTACAGATAAAGTCTCTGTTGAACAACATTAGATCTATCATAGAGGATGTCAATACTGCTACTGTTGGGTTAGAAATGCATTTCTGCAATATTTTAAACTTAAAGTAAATAATATTTGTTTAAAATCAGATTAATTATACTTTAAATCAGCTAATATTCCTCAAATAAAGTATCAGATTAGTATATTTTATTTTTGGAAGATTTTTTTAATAAAGAAAATTACATTGCAATGAAAGACAACTAAAAAAGATTGCTAAACAGCTATTTTAGCAACAACAAAAAAATCTTCCAATCAGTTTAAATTAGATTTTGAAATCCAAAGTATTTTGCTTATTGGAAATATTAAATTTAATTTATTAGCATGAAACTAAAATAAAGCTTTAAGAAAGATTTTTCATTTTTAAAAATTCATGTATCACTTTTTTTGTGAAGATCCCTAACTTAAATGAATAAATTCACACTCCTTCCCCATCTTTTGAACAGGAGTAGAGGTTTATTTTTTGTTTCCTGTTTGGAATTGGGTTTCTGGTTCTTTCTAAAGCCTTCTCATTCTTTTTCTCAAAAGATTACTGGGAGAGACATTATTGCTTTGCTTGGAGTGAAATAATAAAAAAACTGTTCAAAATAATTTCTCTTTCCTCTTTAAACTTGTATACAGAGAGTGGCAAATTCTTCTTCTCTTCACCTCATCATCATTTATTCAAAATGTCAAATTCAGCTGTTATTCTTTCTTTCATTTGTTGAAAAGTTCTTGGATTTGTCTTGTAAACTTCCTTTTTGATTATTCTCCACATTTTGAAATCACATAGCATTAAATCAGGTGACATTGGGGAGGCCACAACACTGCCACTTCTTCCAATCCATGAATATGACTGTGTTAATAAAATAATACTATAATAAAGTAACTTTTGACACACACTGTATTATTATTGTCTATAGGAATGTGACTGAATAAGTTTAATAACAGGCACTTTATTTTGATTGGCTGTTGCCATACCTTAATACACCAATAATTAACCACTATCTTGCTTATTTTGTTATATCCACATTTAATGGTTTAAATGTGTAGAAAAAATTAATTTTAACAACATCAAATGTAAAATATTGGTTAATTTATGATCAAATAATTTTTGGCAATGAAATGCAAACCTATACACAACAATCATTTTCATTGATGCATTATTAACATTTTAAATTGTAATTCAAGTTCTGTTCTGTAATTTTGTAAATCTCAACAGTATGAGGAAGTGAAATATTGACCATTTTTTGCTTGGTTTACTCTGGTGTTATATTCGAAATTGATAATGCAGCTCCAGTCTCTTCATAACATTTAGCTTTGAGTGTAAAAGTAATTTTGGTGAGATGATGATTATGCAGATTCACAGTGTAATTAAGTTATTCTAAGGTCAATAGTGTTTTTTGTTTCAAATTAAAATGATTTTTCAGGACAAAAATTATAATTGTATGTTTCTCTTGAAATATTCAATAATCTGAGTTTATTGACAGAAATTCACGAAATTTCAAAAATAGTAAAAAAATAAAAACATTAGAAAAATAAGTCTATGAATAAATGACAAAAGTTTAATATGAAAATAAATTGACAAAACCTTAGTGATACAAATTTTAATTAGCAGACTGAAAAATTACCAATCACAAGAATTCTTGTTCAAAACATTTTTACTTGAGTTAATTTTGCTCATGGCTGCTCAATTTTATAATTTAATAGTGATGACCTTGTCAGAGAAAAATATTTCTTCTAACAAGTAAAAGCAATGTGTTAAAGAATGATTATTAATGATTTATCTGTGTATTGAATACTGTTGCCATATCAGGTCTAGTGCTCCTACTGTGTATCTCATGATTCTTGACAAAATCCAGAGAAGGATCTGTAATACAATCAATGCTGACCAGACATATCATCTCCAGTCACTTTCTCACTGATGTGATGTGGCTTCTCTCTGTCTGTTCTACAAATATTTTCATGGCAAGTGCTTTTTTCTTGGTGCCCAGACTACATAAATTTAAACATGCTACTAGATTAGGAACTTTACTTTTGAACTAACTCGATGCTTGCTTCACTAATAACTACAATCTTAAAATATTTAAATGCAATATCAATCACTATCTTTTGTCCTTTCTTCACTCTTCCACATTTTCAATATGCTCATTCTCATTCACTGTATGTAACCCCTTGCATTCTAGTGGCTTGGAGTGAAATGATGAAAAAAAAAACTTGACTTAATTTACTCATGGCTGCTTAATTTTATAATTTAATAGTGTTTACCTCTTCAGAGAAAATTATTTATTCTAATAAGTAAAAACAATGTGTTAAAGAATGATTATTAACCTAGTCACAAAAATATCTGTTTAACAGGGTCTTATTAGGTTGAGTTAAAAATAATTTATTTTCTTTTTATCAACTTTGTACTTTTCAAGAATAATTACATTTTAATCAGTTATGTATTCACTATTATTTGTAAGGACTTGTTGCTACTTATCAGTCAGTTTTTTAATACCTGTTGAATAAAGTTATGTAGGTCTTCATATGGAAAAGTTTTCAAACTCTTAAATTTGATTTTCATTAGAGAAGGTTTTCTCCATCAAAGCATTTTGCAGTAATTAAAAAAAAAGCTAATAATCTGTTGTTACAAGGTCAGGTGAAAATAGCTGGTGGAGTAGAAGAGTCTAATCGAATTGTAAAATGTTTTTGTATCATTCTTGTCATGCAGGAGAACTTTAATTTTCCTTTAAGCATACAAAAAATAAACATGTAAAAACTAAGTTATGTTAGTGTACTCCAAATTTATCCTTATCTACCACATATTATGAGTAATTAGGATGATGCATTTAAATTCTTTGTATACACTGTGTCTCACCACTTGATTTTTTTCTAAATTTTGGAAGACTAATGAAGGTATTCACAGAAAGATTTACAGTATTATTGTGCCAGGTATTTTGCACAATATGTATAAATTATAGTAGACTTCATGTCACTGTAACAATATGGCAACAGCTTTATGAAGTTTACCAGATTTTTCAAGCTTCACATTAATAACTAGTTTCCTGAAGGGAAAAGAAACATTGTTGTAATTAAAAATTATAATTACAGAATGTACACAAAGCTTACAAAGATAAATCTTTTGAACAAAATATTGAAAGCAATGTCTTTGCAATGACGTCAAAGTTATAAAGTCAATATTAATGTAAGATGTATGTTCCAATTTTTAAACTAGTTTTAGAAATTGTTCATCCATTAATTTTAACAACAATTGTATTTCTTTATATGAAATGTACTGCATAACATTCAGAATAGCATTCTAAAGCTAAGTTGATAAACTGTTGTCTACCAATATAAACCTTCCTTTTCAGAAAGTTCCACAAGTTTTCAATCAAATTAAGGTTAAGCAAACAAACTGGACACTTCTTCAAATTTGAAACACATTTTATTCAGAAATTGTTTTTTAACAGTGTTATGGAGCATTTTCATGCATAAAAATCATCTTTCTGAATGCATTTGGTTTCTTGAACCATGATTCCACGTGTATGCCTGAGCTGCTTTCTTAACTCCATTTAGAACTATCCAATGGCACACTTCTTCATCTCCTATATAACATCACACCATCACTGTTTTGTTGACATGTTAACCAGGAGCCATCAATCTTTTGTTTCATCCATTTGGCCCATCAAGGATAGCATGGCATTCTTCAGTGAAAAGAATGGTTGAAACTGAAAAAAATGCTGTTCATGTATTGAGCTGCTCATTTTATTTGATTTTCTTTATGCTTGTCTTTTAAAGGAGGCCTAGCGGTCAGTTTGATATGTTTTACTATTTGATTTAGTACTTGACAGCGCCACAACATATTAAATTTCCTGGCTTAACACACAGATATTTTATAACTTCTCTCTTGATATAAAACACAGTACTCAGTTTACTTTTATCAAACCTGATCATTCAGGATGTTCAATGAACTTCTTCATAGTTCTGTGGTTCCTTCTGAACATTTCTGCAATTTTACATTGTTTTACCTTTTGGAGTCTCTGAAGTTATTAATCATTTCTCTTTTTCCATCAAATCAACTTTCTATTCCATTTTAAAGCTTCAAGCTTACATGTCTATTAATTTAAGATTTCAAAACTCAGGATATTTTGTATAAATGGCTGCTGCCAAACAGCATTGTTTGGCAGCAGCCATTTCTATAAAATCTGCATAGAATGATCCACATTTTATCCAAACTGCACAGATATTTTTATGAATTTTCCCAGTTGCATGTGTGTGTTTTTCTATGTGTGCTCGGCTGAGTATAGAATGAACAAACACAAAGCTCAAAATAACTGTTTAACAGCTTTTATTTGTGATCAAAAGAGAGTGTAAAATAGTGGTATTTTGTGGAGAAAAAGTTGGGTTTCATAGTTAACAACGTTCTTCCCTTTAGTAGATATTTTGTAGAGAGAGATTTCTCCACTTGTTCCCATGAGGAACAAGAAATCTTAGTGTCAAACAGCTGGGACTGATATGTATCTTCTGCAGCAATGGTTGTAAGTAATCCTTTGGGTTAGGTATCTCAAAGGGAGATTTATCTGCTTGTTCCCACAAGGAATGAGAAATCTCTGGTCAGGCTGCCAGAACAGGCCACATATCTTCTGCAGTAAGGGTTGTGAGTAGCCCTTTGAGCTGAGCCTTGAAGGTAACAGCCGCTGAAAAGGAAAAGTTAAAAAAGGCCGATTAGGTCTTGGTCTACGTTTTTAAGAGTCCTAGTACTTCCAATTGTTCCTTGCTGATTACTTCCATTGCTGTTACTACTGAATTGAGCAAAGTAAGGAAGCCCTCACATGCCATAATCGCCAACAAGTGAGATAGTTATTATTTATTGCCAACATTCAACAAAAAAAAAAATTCAGTTTTCCATAACTATTTATTTTATATATTAATAAAACACGAAGTAGCTGATAATGAGATACATTGTAAATTACTTTTTTCTTTTGTAAAAGCTATCTAAGAAAGATTATCCTTGTTATTTTTGTTAAAGTCCACATAAATGTCAGGGATTCAGAATTAAAGGATTATTTCATCTTCGCAATGTATTCAGGATTCAGATTTGCTTTCAGATCCAAATTGAATTGTTATACAAACTTCAACAGTGATCAGTTTTGAAATAAAATCTCAAATGTTTCTTCATTAATACTGTTGCATTTTCCATGATTAAGAGTAAAGTGGGTAGGAATGAGCGTGAAATGAAACAAACATGACAGACTTAACAAAAATATGTGAATAAAATAGAATGAAAGCTTTTATTCTATTCAAAAAGGATAAAAAGAAAAGGGAGATCATTTTGGTGATTACCAAACTTCTCCTCATAAAAATGGAGTTCTCTAACAAATGCTGATCAGGTCCAGATCCAAACCCATGGCTTTCTCACTTCTGTTGGAGACACCTTACCCTAGTTAACCTCCACCATTTCCTATCTCTGGCTATACTGGGCCAAGTGGGGCTGAGGTATCAGGTCAATTCATTGTATCATCTTGCTTTTGGCCACCCTCTAGTTCTTTTCTACTGCTTTGGTGTTCACTCTCTTGCTCTAATAGTTCACCTTTTGTTTCTGAGATATAGCCAGTTCATCTATGTTTGCCTTCCTTAATAGTTTTCAATTATATCCTTCACTCCAATCTGTTATTGAATCGAGTTGTTGCTCTTCCTGTCACGTAAGGTGATGCTGAGCATGATTCACTCCATTTTGAACTGATCAGGTATTTCTTTCAATTTAATTTCAGTTGCTTTTCCTTGCAATTGTTCAGTGATTCTGTAGCCATTAGTAAACAGTGTGTATCAGAAAGAGAAAATAAACTCTTGTATTTCTTCAGTCTGAAGAAGCCTATTTTACCATAATAACTACTCTTCCTCACTGAACTATAAGAGCTTCATCAAATCAGACTTTATGAACTTATTCCTTATTTTTCCCTGATCACTTGGCACCACCATGTTTGATATTGTTGTAATAAAAAGCAACTGAAATTATAAGGAAAGAAATACTAGTTAAAGTTTAATTGATATTGAAAAATTTCATAAATATTCAATATAATATTATTGACCAGATGTCTTGTTATTTTACTGTATTTATAAAGTAACATGTAATATGAAATGTGATTTGTTTTTTGTTTTGTTTTTAAGATGGCATCAAAATGTTTAATGCAGATGTAACTAGCTTAATCTTTTAATGCATTATCCTGAGTACAAGCAGTTTTTAATATTTTAATTATTTTTAGAAGATCATGAATTAGGTTGATAAAATAAATTTTGATTTTGAAATGAACCAGAAATATTAATGTGATTTGTTATATTTTCAAGAAATAATTTGTTGATTTTTATTGACTGTTCATGTTTTATAGAAAACATTTGAGTAAAAGAAAAAAAAAAAAAAAGATTCATGTGTTCTATCTTAAATACTCTTAATCACTGAAGGGATTTTTTTCCAAAATTTTTTCAATTTCAAGTATAAATCTACACATGAAGAAGAATATATATATATATATAAGGTTGGTGCAAAAATAATGTCGTTTTCTCACATTTACTATGTGAGAAAACGACGTTATTTTTGCACCAACCTAATACAATTGAGAGAAAGAACAGATTGAGTAAAAATCCACAGTTTGTAGCATTTATTTAAAAAAAAAAGGTTCTCAATACAAAGTAGAGCAAAATATTATTAGAATATTTTTATTATAATAAATTACAATACAAACATTTTACATTACTACACAAAAACTTTCATGTTGCAGTACTAAGATGGTATTCATACGATGGTAGATAACTAGTGATAAAAATGATTTATTAGGGAAATTTAAAAACAAATCTTTACCTGTTTTCATAAGTTAAGGGGGTGCATAAGGTCAGAATTAAAAATATACTTATGAGTATGTCTAGATTAACCAATGAACGTTGGGTCTATGCTGAAATATAAAAATAACGTCAAAGGGTAAAGGTGGGTGGGTTATTTTTACATGTCAAGAAATCTTATCCTTAGACATGTATTTGAATAATAATGGGGTAGAATTTCAGCAACAAATGTATTATTGGTGTATCCAAGTATGATTTGTTAAAGTAGACATAAATTTATCAGAGATGGATTTGTTTTTGTTTTTTTTGTTTTTTTTAATTTAAAAAAAGTTTTTAATATACTCAAGAAGCTTCTTAAAAGGGCCAATAGGTAAAATTAAAAATGTGGAAACAACTATGTACGTTGTTAATTATACTGAATAGACTGTAAAACATGGCAATATTATAGCTGAATAAATCAAATAAATGTTGGGTGGACCATTATATATTAATAAAATAATGGCTATACAATTATAATACATAATTATTTATGAAAAATATTTTTTAACTACATTTTAAGGTAAAAGTTAGAAAATGGCGGCATAGCACCGTTAATTCATTTATTTGGTTAACAGGTTTTTATTATTAGGAAACTTTATAATATGCAATTTTTCTTGTAAACATAGGGGACATGGATCATGTAAGGATTTATAGGTTCTATTTATTTTTAATATTTTCCATTTTACTGTATAAGTTTTAACTTTTTTAAGTGCCAAAAATATTTAGAAAGTGACACTCTGTTACAATACGCATTAATGCTGAAAGATGATATGTGTTGATACCACAGAGTTTTAAAGGAATTTTTCGTACTAGCAATATAAAAATTTTTATCAGTTGGATTTTTTTCGAGATGAAATAGTACTTAGGTAAACAACAAAATCTGTTAGACACCTATTTTGTAATGGACAGTTTTTAGGATTTCTACAATTACAAAAGTTGATATCATTATTGTTTGTTGCTATGAAATGGCTATTGTTACTTAGGTTTGTGTTGATTTAAAATTTTATTATTGTTTTTTGATCATTTTTTCAATGTTATCTGTACAGCTATAGCTTAATTTAAGTGTATTTTTATTAAAAATTTTACTAAGGATTATTACTAAGGAAGTGTTTCTCAATTAAATTGAGAAACTTCTGTTCTAACTTAGTACTAACCATTTGGTTAAATGGGAGTGTATTCCAAATGATTTTTCTGTTTTTTATTTTTTCCCCACTAACACTGTTATGTTTCCTATATTTAATGTCAGGGCACATATAGTCACTATTTTTTTTAAAGCAGTGTTGTAAAATTTACTATGTTTATAAAATACATCTTCACTGGAAGAGTTATTACTGATCCTATATTCTATGGAGGAGGGTATATGTTTGATTATGGATGGAGGGTGATTTGAATTTGGGTGGATATATAATGGATTTGCATTAGTTTTCATGTAGGGTCGGTATGAATTATTGATTAAATGTAGTGTTATGTCGAGGAAATTTACTTTTTTTTAAATTTGTGTCTATTATAACTTTTAGGTCTAGACTTTTAAATTCCCTATACATTAATTTCCTGATTTTGTCAATTTTAATTTTTGTAGAATTTTTTACCACTATAAGGCCATCATCTCTATATAAACCTATTTCTTCTATGTTGATATCATGGTGGGCACTAACGTTATATAAAATGAAATACATATGCATGTGTATGTGTAAAAATTCAGATATACTATATATACTCAGGTCTTCAAAAGTCACATGATACATAATTTTAAAGGGGTCGCATCATACGTGTGATATAAAATTAGTGTATGAACTACTGGCCCTGGCTACACCATTGACCATACCATACTATATATATATATATATATATATATATATATATATATATATATATATATACTTACTATAGTCAAATTAGCTTCAAAATTAGGTCCTCAAAGGTCACATGATACATGAGTATATACAGTAAATAAAATATATCGTTAGAGACAATATAAATAAAAGACAAAATGAAAACGTTTTTTAACAAACTCATTTTGTCCCCTGAGGAACTTTAGAAAAGTTTGTATATGCACACATACAAGGTCTAATCAAAAGTATTGGGACTGGTGTTATAAAAAGAAAACTACAACACCTATCAATGTGGCATTTAAACTTCTAAAACCACACACTTTATCCAGCATTGTTTCCATTGATGGAAATATTCTTGGAACTCCATTTTTGGTATTGTGAGCAGCTGCCTTGTCACATTCTCTTGGATTTCCTCAATGTTTTGAAATTTTGTTCCTTTCAAATGGGATTTGATTTTTGCAAAAAAAGGAAAAAGTTGCAAGCAGTAAGATCTAGGAAATATGGTAGTTGTTCGGCCTGGGGAAGGTGGTACTTGGCCCAAAACTGCTGCACAAGCCATGCTCACTGATGGAAACTTTGAGGTGTGGTGAGATAACCACACTCTAAACACTTTCCTTCCGAGTACTGTTATAAAAAACAGAACTGTGCAAGAATGTTATAACTTGGTGTATATGCATGGCAGAGTTCAAGGTCATTCTGTGCCAAACAGCTTCACTCTACATACTTTAGCTCCATTACCATAGCAATAATCCTGATAATTTTTTATCATACACTCACAAAGTAGAACTTCACCATTTGTAGAATTACCAGCTGCAATTTCATTTATTTCTGGTTGGTCCAGTTAGCAAAACATTTTTGTTCAAGAGTTTTATAACTAAAACTACTTTGCAGAACTTATTTTGAAGTAGCAAGATATAAACAAACAAAATTACCAAGACATGTCTTTTTTAATAATAATAATAATAATAATAATAATAATATTTTGAGAAAAAAAATAATTTAAATGTCCTCAAAATCATCAAAACTTAGGTTATCTGATCCTAAAAGGAAACGTATCTACTGTTGATAACGAGATACTGAACACTCCAGATTCCTGGGTGACTGGTCAGTTATATATTAAGTTCAATATAGTAAATAAGGAAAGTGAATACACTTCATGGGGTGGGGGGATAGTTTCACCCAACACAGCAAGTTGCTACAAAACTAAAACATTAACTTAAAAACTAAAATCATGTTCTTATATAGCCTCATGATATGAAGATTTTCTAATAAATGTCATGCATAACCACAAACTCGTTCAGAAATATCTAAACCGGATACAACAGTTTTTTGGGGTTTTTTTCAGCTCTATGATTAAAAATGGCTTTGAGCAAATGTAGCCTGTAGGTCTTAAAGAGAACCATCTTTCTTCGAACATTATGGACTGGCAAGACAGTATCACTAAAAAAGACCTGTATCAGATAATAGAAGCCATATGACTTGAGGAATTTCCTCGACAGCAACAACTAAAATGAATATCACATGTAACTCAGATAAAATAAAGACATAATCATTATGCTGATGTTCTACACTAATTCAAACAAAGAGTTAGGAAGGAAACCTCTATCAGTAGTGGGAAAAGTAATATCATTTAGTTTATTTGAGGAAGCAGATTTCCTGAAAAATCATTTTAATAGAAATATTTTATAAATCTCAACCAAAAGTAGCACTGGATGCTCGGTCAATGAATACTGAATATTTTGTTATAAAAAAAATGGCTAATATTACAATTTACCATATTCCTTGAATTTTATGATACAAAATCATGCAGAAAATAAAATACTAGAGATTATCCTGAATAATTTGTCTGCATTTTTTTTTAATTAATCTTCAGTACAAAAAGTCATAATTCTACATAATATGCAGGGCCTGATTATTCTTTTGGCTAGTATAGGCTGCAGCTTAGAGATCCTCAAGCTTTTATAAAGCAATAATTTTAATTTTCTAGATGTTATAACTTGTAAATAGTTTCATCAACTGAAATGATATCAATATGAAAAACTCATTTATTTTGATTGTTTTATTATACTGGTTATACAAAAATCTGTTTTTTTTTTTTATTATGATGGTGTTGAAATATGAGCTAATAGTAAAATAGTGGTACTTCTTAAAGAATATTCTTATTGACCGACAAAAGATAGTTATTTGAGTTTATTTTTAAAATTTTCAAAGTTTACTTCAAGCTATGCAAATGTTGATAAAATACCACAAATAAAAAAAAATATTCAAGATGGATGTGGGTGAGTTAGAGGGTGGCTCTGTTGGGGGTGTATCATAATTTCATTAGCCGAAGATCCACAGAAGGTCAGAGTCTGGCCTTAATGATATCCTTTCAGTTTGTAAGTCCAGATTGAGTAGCAATTTTTTTTTTCACATTATGATCTAACAGTTTTTCATCAAAACAGAAATTGAAAAAAAACTAAAAGGTTTCATTTCATCAGCTATTGGTTTGCACACCTGGATCAGCACTAAAAGAAAAACCTGGAAAAACAGGATTGTAATTAATTGATTCACAATTCATTTTGCACATTCCCTAGCATTGAGAATGGATGTTGCCTGCATCATTGAAAAAAAAAAAATTAGCCAACTGAATCACTATCTCTTCATCACAAAACAAGACTTTTGATTCAGTCTGACAAATAGTCATTTTCACTTTCTTCAGCCATTAAAAATCAGAAGTTGATTTCAAGGGACAAAAAAGTCTAGTCTTTCATTGCAAACAAACTTAACAAAAATACAAATGAACTACAGGAAAAAGCTCTTACAAGTGCACTAAATTATTATGCTGACATTGACTGTGTCAGAAAAAAATCCAAGAAGACTGATGTAGATAAATATTTTCAATAACCACTCTTAAATATATGGTATGATTGTTAAAAGCTCCAGCATATTTTTGTGCTGAAAAAAAAAATTATGTGAGAATTCTTTACATACTCTTCATACACTACAAAAATTCTCTTATGAATAATCAGGATAATCCATTAAGGGTTTAATTTATTAAAAATAAAAGGCATCAAAATGAAATATTAAGTGAAAAAGAAATTATGATTGTAATGGGTTAAGGGAGATAATTCAATTCACAAAATTGATCTAGTGAGAGATAAAGATTGCATTCCAAATGCTCATGTGTGTTAGATTGTTGTGACTAGCTTAAAAAATGTATTGTACACTGGAAGAAGGCTGTAGAATATACTTACTGAAATGTGATGACAAAATAAACTTCAATGAGCTCAATAATCTGAACTACTGGAATGAGAATTTTGTTATTCTTTTTAACTTCTCACAGCCATAAAGAATATTTTGCATTCTTGAACTGATTTTAATTTTTACTTACACACTATATTTATTAACTATTTTCTTCATAAAGATGTAAGATGATATCATTTTATTGTCTTTTATCTTTAGTTCAAAGTGATATACCCATACTTCATACTTATCTCAAAATACTTTTGAAATTTGCCTTGTAATAAGATAGATTTAAAGGCTTTTTTTCTACAATTTTGAGATTAATCTTCATTAAATACTGTGCATTGAATACCATATTCTTGTGATGTCAGTAATGTTGCTTATATCGTCTTTGAATATTTTCCACTGATTCCTGTTTGCCACAAGAAATTCAATAACTGTCCATTGTCTAAAGTGCACATCACCACAATGTGCCATATGACTACTTGTGAATGTATTAAAAACTGATTCTATGGTAACCAACAAGACATTTAAAATTAATCGTGGAATAAATTGCTGACATTTACTATTGATTTTGTTGGAAGTATAGAAAGTATTGCAGAAGGTTTAGATAATCTTTGTTGTTTTTCAGATTGTTTTTGTCTGGGTAGGGGAAAAAATTTCTAAAATTTAATTGCCAGTGTATATCCAAGCAAATAGACATTTTTCTGTCTCTTAAAGTTTATCTTTAATAATGAGAAACAAAATATTTATATTTTTGAAGTTTTATTTATTTTTTAAACTTTAAATATTTTTCCTACATTTAGTTTAAGCTATTCAAAATTGATATTTTTTTTAGTTTTTCTTTTTTTTCCATTCTCTTGTAGTTTTTTTATGCACAGTATTATCATGGTTTAAAAATCTTATTTTTTTAATTCATGGCTAATATGCCTGTAAGTCAGAATTTCACCCAAGAAATAAAATATAAATATTCATTATATCAAACAAACATCAAATGCACAAATACTTTGTTTTGCATTTCCTCTGTGGGTAAAACTTTGTTATAATTGTCCTATCTTTAAGCTTGTGAAAAACTCAGGATAGGAACTTGTTTAGTAGCATGCAATGAAACTAACCTGTAGACAACATTTTAAGCTTTTAATACACATATTGGGATATTTTAAATATTTTTCTATAGCTAACATACAAATTCTATCTTTATCTACAAAAACTAGTTCCAGGAGGTGATATCACATCACAATAAGGAAAATTAATTTTCAAGCAACTTAGCAACTAAACTAATAAGGAAAGAAAATAGTTGCTTGTTCATTCCAGAAATTTACCACTTAAATTTGAACCTCTTCATAAAGATGGAGGATAAGTTTCAATCAGCCTTGTACAAATAACACAAGAAGTGGGATTTGAAAAAGTTGATTCAAGTGATATTCAAAATTTATTGCATGCTTATGAGAAGATGCTCACCTATGAGATCTTAGAGAGTTACCAGAAGAATAAGTGTTTAGACTCCCAAAATGCTTCCCCAGTCACTATGACCTTAATCTCTTCAAATCTATGGTTAATTGTTATCAATCCAAATATACTCATAATCTGCAATTACTTCCTCATCTTGTCCACATATCATTCAGGAGCTGTCATTGATTACATTGATTTGCTGTTGGGCCTAGTGTATTAGGTGAACATTTTTGGTTTGTTTGTTTTTTTTTTTTCAGTTTTTTTTAAATTTACTCATAGGTAGCTACACATATTTTCTTTATGTGAAAGTTTTAGAGTCCGTCTTTAGCAAAACCATTTCTATGCAATAACATAAGTAGATCTGTGACTAAAAACCTTACTAGCTTCATTTATTTATTGTAATTATCTTCAAAGACATACTACATTTTTGGGTGAATAGATCTTAGTGAACAAATGATAGCAAAATATGGCTTCAAAACTTCTAGCTGGACTGCTTGGTGTGTTAGATAATTACATATTTCTTACCACCAACAGTGCTTGTTTTTTGAGTCATGGTAAAATCTTCCATTTTCAACACAGGTAAACCTCTCACTTTGGAGGACTGATGCTGCATGATCTTTATATCCTAATTTTCATCTGATTGGCCTTAAGCTAAGTTTAATATCTACAGCACTTATTACTACCTACTAAGTTATTTAGTAAGTTGTTTTTTTGCTTATTTTTTAAGTTTCTTATGAACATAGGTAAGAAAATTCAAAATTCTTATATGTAACCTTCAATAGATTGGTTATTGAATTATGTAATATCAGTCCTCCTGTTATGTAATATAAGTGAATGCTGAACGATCTTCATCATAGATGGAGAAGAGACTTGAAATGACAGAAATATGGTTCTATGCTGAGAATACCATGGACTGAACATGTGAACTTTGACTAAGTTTTAGAAAAAATGGAGACAAAAAAGACATTCATATATAGCATCAGAAAGAAAGTGTTGAAATTTCTTGGGCACAAGAGGAAAGCTTGGATGTGCAGGTGGTGCTATGAATAAAGGCTTGGAATTGTAAATCAGAGAGCAAAGTTGTAATTCCTATTGTGTTCGTTATATTCATTTTTGCACAAATACATTTTAGGAAAGCTATGAATCCACCTGTCACAACTTGGTAAGAGAGTCTGTAATAACAATGCATTTTAGTCTGGTGACTTCTATTCTATCTGCAAAAGGAATACTCCTGCTTTTTTTTCATTTATACACAGCTACTCCTTTTGACAATAGGTGGTATGGTAAACATCAAACATGTTTAATGCCATTCAAGGTGCAGAATTTAGGAAAATCTCGTAAAACAATTTCTGCCCAAGACTTTGGAATATAAGTCATCTATATTTAGAATAGGGTACTTGCCTATCTGTAAGGCAGGGTTTACTGTCTGTTTGAAATAGCCACAAATCCTAACTTGATCATTTTTCTTTAACACTAGAACAATGGAGGAGGCTCATTCAGAAATAGTAACTCGTTTGATAACAGCAGTAGTAAACATGTGATCCAGTTCAGCTTCAACCTTTTCTCAGATTGTTAATGGTACTGTTCAAGCTTTCATTAAACAAGAGTTACTGTTAGGTTTGATATGTAGCTTTCCTGTTGCATCTTTCAAAGTGCCCAAGCTCAGAAAATTCTTGCTCCAAGTTGGTCCATGTAATTTGGTTACAGGTAGCTAATCGATTAATTGGTAATCTTTGCAACCAATCCTCAAAGATTTGGTCCCAATCCTGGTACAACTATCACTCTTAAATTATAGGTTTTCCTCTGGAGTTTTGCAGTCAGGTTGGCAACTCCTCCTAGTGCAATGATATGCCCAGAATAAGTATGCAATTTTTTAATTAAACCCTTTTGAAAAAATACTACATTAAGTAGTTTCTTGAACTGCTCTTTGCTTAATAGAGAAGATGAACACTCAGTGTTGATTTTCATTTCATAACTGATCCCCTTTATCTCAAATTTACATGTATAAGGTTTGGGTGCATTCAAATTAACCCTACATAATGATATATCCAGTGTATTTTGTTCTTGCATGTAGTATGACTGCTTTGCCCATTGTTTGTTTTTGCACTGTCTTGAAAAGTGATGCTTGTTTTGACAATTAAAACAAGTTTTGCCCCATGCTGGATACTGTATATGCTTTTTGTGTCATTATCCTCTGCATTCATAACAAACTTTTTTTCTCTTGTGAAATTCTATAGAATTCTGACTCACCATAGATATTTTGTGTATATCGTTCATACTTTTATCATTAATATTTGCCACATCAGTAGCATCCAATTCTATGGCTTGAGACACTTAAAAAGCATTTCCAAGTGACATGTCCTCAGATAACAATCCTTTTTGAATGTTCTGATTATCAAATCTACACACAAATTTGTCCTGTAATTCTCTTTCTAAAAATATTCCAAATTCACATTTCAACGATAAATGTTTAAGCCAAACAAGGAAATTTGAAGCAGACTCATCCTCCTCTTGTTTGGCATTATAAAACCGGTAACTTTCCATGATGATGAGGTTTTTCAGCTTGAAGTGTTCTAGCAACAAATGCTTAATTCCCTCAAAAGTTCTATCACTCAGTTTGTGTGGTGCACATAAATCCTCCAAGACTCTGCATGTCTTTTCACCTATGGCACTGATATAATGGAATATGCATATACCTGTGTTCCCCCTCACTGGAATACGATTGGCTGGTGTCCGTCATAAATATCAACGGATGTGTAGGAGGGTCAAAAGAGCCCTAGTCTGAGAGCTAAGTTTATAATGACGCCCATTGGACTATGCCATTGATCTACACTTCTTATTTGCAACTATGATGCATACCAGTAAATTACTGCTACCATATTCTACTTGGTTATAGTAGCCAAAACTTACTTAGCTACTTCGTTCAAATATATCCCTTTCCAGGACATATCAGGCACTGAATAAGATAGCGCTATATTTTTATCTGTTTGCTGGCCCCAATTGTCCAGATATGATGAAATATTTCCAGATTCAATGCAGAATTCTTCTAAGCATCTGAGTGTTGACATATTTGCATGAAAAAATCTCTCCTCATTGCCAAAAATGTCACAATTTGGTAAGGGGGGGGGGTCTGTAATAAAAATAACAACACAGTTTAGTTTGGTGACTTTTGTCTACAGAAGCAATACTGCTTTTTATTCATACATACACAATATGGCCGACACAGTACTTCATGTCTGAACAATAGCTGAAATGATGTTTCCATTTCCTTAGTTCCTGGTTGCAACACCACCTCTTCTCCTCTCAGTTATGGGTTAATAAGTCTTGTATCACTAAAGCATTATTAGCTAAAAAAAATTCTTACAATCTGGCTTTAAATAACCCACAAAATGTTGATAAAGCATAGAAAACAAGTCAATCCATCAATGTCAACTTGTATTCAATCCATACATGGAACAGTCATTGACTGAACAGCATTATTGTTGGTTAAAATTCATAAAGTCTTTCTCTTAAAATGGGTTTTCAGGAAAATAGGCTTCACAAGTTCACTGTTATTGCTCTTTCTAGTATTGATGAGAGTCTTTTTCTTAACCTTTCATTTACAGTAGTGTGTAAAGTCAACATCTTGATTATTTCCCCCCCTTTTAGTTATATGTGCTATCCATTTTAGTCATTGCTGCTGTCGACAGTATTCGAATGATGTAGTGTTATTTGATCAAGTTCTTTGTTATTCTGTAGTACCAGTATATAAGGATTGTTTTCTTTAAAACCTAAAGCCATTTTCAGTCATTGATTTGAGAAAATGTTTGTATACAGCTGCTAAGTTAATTCCCACAAATTATCAAGAAGGTAAATGAAAATAAATCAACACTTTATTTGTAAAAACAATATCATTGTACTGTAAAACACTTAATTCAGTGACACTTGTGTTCCATGATAGAGCAGAGGAATGATAATTGTAAGATCTGAAATACCTCTCTGTTCTGGTAATGAATACATTTTGACATGGCAGTAAGCTGTTAAAACAGAACTCTTTGTTCAAGAAATTTCTATTGATCAGTTTGCACTAAAAAAACTGGCAAACTTTGGCATGCCTTTCATGCTAAGAGCCATTCTAAGCAAATCGCTTTATTTTCTGGCAAAAGAGTCTGTCTGCAAAGAACAATTATTAAACAAGAATTATACAGGAAATGTTAGACTTTTTTTATCAAATTGTATTATGCATTGAAATTAGCAGAAATATTTTCTAACATTTTACTTTTTAAAGACTTAAAAAGCTAGATGACAAAGAAAACCTAACAAAGTTATATTCTGTACATTTGAACAGTCAAATTTATTAGCTTATTTCCGTGAAAATATCTCAGTAAGCCATGTAAATACAGTATTTTATGCCATATACGATACACTTGTTTCTTCCCATGCCAAAAAATAAACTCTTTAAAAAATCACACTGTATCTTATATTTCCAATAGTAGAAGTTACTAACATTGTTACTTTCCCTTCTGAGGCCAGTGTACTGTTAGTGAGGTAGGGGGAGTATCTCAATAATATAGGTATTCATAGTTGGGATAAGGATGATCTTGAACAAAAATATCAGCATCCTCTCCCAAATGTTCCAAGAAATAGGATTCATGATAAACCTTTCCAAAACAGAAAATATCATCTGGAATTGGATTGAAAGCAATGAGGACATGTACCTCAAATCCATCATAAAAATTCAGGATGTGAAATTAGTAAATACTAAACTCTTCAAATACCTTGGTGTATGATTCAATTATAACAAATTTAGTACAGAAGATAAGAGAAATTCAATATAGAATAAGCTTTGCTAGAGGTAGTTTCACCAAACACCACTAGTTGCTACAAAATCAAAACATTAACCTAAAAATTTAAGTCATGTTCTTAAATAGCCTCATCAGATTAAAATTTTAATATGGATGTCATGCTTGGTATCAAACTTGTTCAGAAATATCTAAACTGTCAAGTGTATACAACTACTTTCTCAGATCAATAATTAAAAATGGGTTTGAGTGAATGATACCAATAGGTCTTAGGAAGGACCATCCTTGTTCAAACATTGTGGACTTGTGTTAGAGAATCAAAAACAAAAAAATATGTCAAATAACAGAAATTCCACACCTGAAGAATTTCCACAACAACTTAAATGGATATCACACGCAGCTTGAAGAGAAAATAATGAAATAACAAAGACGTTGACATTCCACACTACTTTAAACAAAAGCTTAGGAAGAAAGACTGTCAACACTGGAAAGAGCAATAAGTTAGTGGACGTGAATCAAAAGATTTTATAAATTTCAACCACTGGCTTCTCAGTCAATGAATGATGATTTCCTTATATAATACAGTTAATATTATCATTACTAGACTAACACCTGAACACCTTTTTTTTGTTTTTTTTGTTTTTGTTTTTGGCACACTTGTAACCATAATATCTTAGTGAAATGTATATATTTTTAATACTAAAGTTCACCACCAGTACAAGGCTTGAAAGTTACTAAAGTTAGAGGATTACTGTTAAAATGGTTATGATGAATAAGTTGTGATATATATGAAAGAGGTGATAGGTATTGAAGATTATGAGGATCAGGAAGATAAATAATGACTGGCTCTGTGACTTGAGGGGGCTCAGATTGTACAGTTCAGAGAAACATCTATGTAGAAGTCTGTTCCAAAAAGTAGCAGTTCTTTGGAAAAAGGCTTCCTGTGTGAAACTTTATCCTTATATTTGGAATATGGAAGAAAGTATTTAATTTCTGTGGAAATAGTATGAAATATCCTAGCTATAAAGGACTGAACTGGTGGAACTAAAAAATAGAACTCATCTGAACATTTGCCATAGAAATAGTGAGAGGGTAGTCATTAGATTGCAATGTTGAATCTGTGAGAAAGTGGCAGTGTAGAAAATATGTATTTCTTTCTCGGATCACATAAATGATTTTGAACACTATGAAAGCTGGAAAGTGAGGATTGTGCAACTCCAACTTAGATATTGCAATAATACTCCTTTTCTTTTTTTTTGTTTAATTTGATTCTTATAAAAATTAAAGCTTAGAAAAAGGAATCAAGAACTTCCTCAAATGACAGAATGAGCTGACTATATTTCCAGCATCTTCAGCAACCAATTGTATATTTAAGTTCCACTTGAGATCTCGAGTAAACTTGAGACTCAATTGATATTCGAAGCGGGGGAGCCTGTTTGAGAGTGCTACTGGTTATCGTGACTGACAAAAACTATGTCTGATCAGTTATCATGAAATGATACTAGTTAGGTTTTTGAGATATTCAAAGTTACAAGCTATTTTTTCTGTCACTGAGTTGTTTGAACTAAGAGAGATCAGCTACCAAGTTTGGATCATCTTGATTTTCAGAAATGTGTCTAAATATCCTCCCGGATTCATTATTAATGGCCACAATCTTAACAGTATAAGATATGTATATGATACAGTGTTGATTGCAGATACAGAAAGAAAACTACAAAAACTCCTACAGAAGGCAGTAAAGGAAAGTGAGAAGAAAAGATTAAACATCAACTGCAAGAAGACAGAATGCATGGTTGTTAGCAAAAAGAAGAGCCCGACATACATATAAATTAGTGACACCAAAATCAACCCAGTGCAAAAATTTAAATATCTAGGAAGTGTTTTAACAGAAGACAGTGCAACAGTGAAATATGATGAGACATTAGGATATCCAAAGACGCCTTCCCAAATCTAAGCATTAGAAGTATTAAGAAACACAATAATTTCATAAAAAAAAAGAGTACTGAACTATGACAGTTAATGCTGGACAATTTTCTCAAAGATGAAGAAGAGATTTGAAGCAACAGAAATGTTGTTCTACAGGATGATGCTGAAGATACCATGGACTATGAAGTTTTAGAGAAAATGGAAACAAAAAAAACACTTATACTTAACATCAGAAAGAGATAGTTAAAATTTCTAGGTCACATAATGAGGAAAGAGGGCTTTGAAAATTTGAAACTCACAGGACAGATTGAAGCAAGAAAGATAGAGAAAAACAACACATAACCTACCTAGCAAGCTTGAGTAAATGAAAGCAGAACACGGTTTAGGAAACCAAAAGACAAAATTTATTAAGAGCTGCAAAGTACAGGAAACTGTGGAGGGCCATGATTACCAATGTTTTGATGAGATATGGCACATAGAAGAAGAGAAAGAATTATTCCTTGCTAGAGGTGTATATTATACATGAGGAAATATGTTAAATAAAAACTGTACAAATTGATACTTTTAGGGATTTTAGTGTAATTGATGATAAACATGGTTCTCTTGAATTCTCATGATTGAAACTAGCTTCAAAGGTAATCATTATAACAGACCAATTAAATCACTCAATTTACTTGAAGGTCATATGAAATCATTCTTTTACATACATTTGAGTACATATATAGATTTTTTTCCCTCAACTAGTTTTCTCTATATAATGCAGATTTATGTATCATGAAATGATTTTCAAAAATTACATTTAGTAATGGTCTTTATTATAAATTCAGAAACAATTCAGAAAATCTTTATAAATTTAATAAGTTTTATTATTTATTTAGTTTTATCAGAAATTTATGGAAGTGGAATAATACTGGGTAATGTTTCCAATTTTAGATTTTATGTTTTATTTTTATTGGTTGTGTAAACATCAGGTGTATATCGTATGGCATTTGTGTTTATGCATATATCAATTTTTAAATTCTATTTATTTGGTTTTCATTGGTTGTGTATTAAAAATAGCCTATGAAAAAAAAAACATGGAATTAAAAAACTGAAACATAACTGCATTATTTCACTTATAAAACATGTTAAATTTATAAAGATTTTCTTACTTCTTCCTTATTTAATCATTATATTGTCAACCCCTAGATGATCAAATATGCAGTTGGTTGGCAACTACAGTTGTGTTAGTTTTGATACTGAATATTTTTTGGTAAAGTGATGTAATACAATTCAAATATAAAAATTTACTTCTTTCTTATTTAATTGTTGTCAGATTTAATCCGTGTTTTTAACTCAGTATTATAAAAGTCATGGGTACATCATAAGTTTAATTACTTTTTTAACTTATGGGTACAAAAAAAGATATACATCCAAATTAAAATGTTTTATCAAATGATGTTATAAAGTAAAGAATCTATCTATCTATCTATCTATATATATATATATATATATATATATATATATATATATATATATATATATATAATTTTTTTTATAGTCAATATTATATTGCTGGATATTTTCTGACATTGAATATGTTTCAGTTTATCCAAGATTAAATCTTGTACATGTACTATAGCTGGATTGCTGTAATTGATCATATATACAGATCAGCATATGCATATGTTCTAAAATTAGATGTATATCAATAGTACTTGATTCTATATTAATACACTTTATATACTCTTTTGGTGCACAATTTTGAATGCATTAAATCTTACTTATTATAAAACCCAGGTTGTGTGTGTCTGTACGTTTATATATTGGATCGGATTTCCTACATTTTTCAACCGATTTCTACAAAACTTCACAGGACTACATAAAATTACCTTGCGGTGGTTCTGACAGTACCAAAAATTAGAAAAACACAATTGTTTTTGCACAAAATCAATTTGAAAACACGATTAAGAGGCATTAATTAAAGGGGGACAACTCATATCGAGTTATACTTATAAAACCCAGGTTGTTTGTGAGTGTGTGTCTGTGTCTGTGTTCGTTTATATATGGGATCGGATTTCCTACATTTTTCAACCGATTTCAACAAAACTTCACTTTTTTTTTCTTTTTTTTTTTTTTTTTTTTGGCAGGTAGTGTTTCTTATCTTGCACACTTTTTTCTTTATTTTTACATTCAGAATGCTTTAAAAATTCCATTTACAAGACTATTGTTTATAATAAAATTCTATTGATTCGGTAGGCTCATAATGATTGAAAACAATGTTTTTGTTTGAGTTTGGGTTTGACCAATTCGTAAAAAAAAAAAAAAAAAATAATAATTAAGATATGCGTGTCCATCAACCTTAAACAATAATCTTTGTCAATTTTATTTTTCAGTCTTTATGATGGTCGATACTTGATCTATCTCTTACTGTTACATCCCCGGGCAACGTCTGGCTCTACTGCTAGTAGTATATATAGTAAATAGCATCCTGCAATACATTATTTCACACCACTTGTACTTGTTGATATAATACAGCAAGAGGTGTTGGTAGGCTAAATAGGTAAAATGTTGTATCATTATACCTTATATATGTTCAACCATGCCAGCTAGGGAAGTTTTCAAACATCTTTTCATGGTGAGTAGTATGTGCACCATGTGAGCAGGTATTATCCTGATGAAACAATACTTTGCCTTCTTGTTGCAGGAATGGTAACAGAAAGGGTTGAAAAATGTTCTTGACATACATAGCACTGTTCAATCTTATTGCTACATTCACTAAAAGATAGCAAGAGTTGTAACATGGCATCCCATGTCATGATGCCATCAGTTGGGCCTGTGTGGGTAAATTAACTCTTGGAAAATGTCACACATGCTAATGGCCATTACTTGCATGTAGGTAGAACCTGTTCTCATTACTGAACAGTGTGCCATACAATCTCCCATGTTGACCTGAGATATCCATGATAATAGAATAATAGAAGTATATGTGTCTTGTCCTATTGCAAGTAAATGGTTACATGTAAATATTCTTGTGGCCACATTTGCATTGATATGTAATGTGGATGTTGTACAGTCTCCTAATCCTACCTTTATATTACATTTTGGCAACTTCTTCCCAACAACCGCTACTTAGTGGAACATACTCCTGAGAGGATGCTTCCCTAACCATTAAAATCTTCTTAACATCTTTGTCTAGAGTCAACTTCCTCCTCTTATATCTCTTTACAACAAACTCATTTGGTAACCCTCTACTCTAAATGGCTTTTGGGTCTTTATTCGGTGAATATTTAATAAAAATGTTTTAAAAAATTATTTTTAGAGATTATTTGTACCATGTAGTCATCCAGAATTTGGTCTGCCACTGTTGGTTTATTTGACTATTGTTGCTAATATTGATGGACAACTGATATATCACATCCAACATGCACAGCAGTTCTTTTCTATTTATTCATCTTTTAATTTATTGAAAACTTAGTCATTTCAGGAGGAGGTTAATATTATGCATATGCAAGCATTTATTTTCATCAGCATTGTTACTTGACATTGTTAGCTATAAGGAATGCTTACATATGTTGGCAATTAGCTTATCATGCAGTTCATTCAGCAGAATTAGAACTTCTGAGGTAATTGGTTATAATTAAAATTCACTCACAGCAAAACTTCTATTTGTGTGTGCATAAAAAAGAGAGGCTCAATATGTGTTGATATTAATGCTCATGGATGTAATATTTTTTACAAGTACATAAATAGATTAATTGAAATGGGCTTCAGTATCTTCTTCTTCTATATGCATTTCCATTCAGGACATTGGTGATCATGGCTCACCACAACTTCCTTTTCTTTGTAGCTTTTAATAAATTGTGTCTTTTTGTCGTCTCCCCTAAAACTTGATCCCCCATCTATTTACTCAAACTTGTTAGATAGCTTATGCATTGTTTTCCTCTGTTCCTCTTGTCTTCAATATGTCCTGCGAGTTTCAAATTTTCCAAGCCCTCTTTCCTCATTATGTTCCGTAGAAATTTTAACTATTTCTTTCTGATGTTAAGTATAAGTGTCCATTTTGTTTCCATTTTATCTAAAACTTCATAGTTGCTCACATGTTCAGTTTATGGTATTCTCAGCATCCTCCTATAGAACCACATTTCTGTTGCTTCAAGTCTCTTATTCATCTGTAAGGAGATCGCCCAGCATTTACTTCCATATAGGAAGACTGATATCACATAACAGTTCAGTACTCTTTTCTTTGTTTGAATAAAATTTTTCTGTTTCTTAATACATTGCTTCGCTTAGCATCTTTGACTATCCCAAGACGCTTTTGAATTTAAGTGTCACACTTTCTGTCCTCTTTAAATATCTGTGAAGTGTTTTAATACACTTCACAGATATTTAAATTTTTGTACTTGTTTAATTTTGGTATCTCCAATTTGTAATTTGCATTTTGGGCTGTTCCTTTTGCTTCAAGTCTAAAAGACTTAAATATCTCTGTTTATTTATAGACATTGAGCTACTTCTTTTTATATATATTTATATTTTATAATATTTTATTATATATATATATATATATATATATATATATTGTTGTGGATTCCGGGTTGAAATCCGGTACCAATAAATAACAATGCCAGGAATGAATATATGAAAATAATGTATTAACATAATAATATAAACTGGTAAAGCAGGTTAGTAGTTCCAGGAATACGTGTTGGTAGCAAAATATATATACAGTCTTTGGTATTGAAGTATCGCTGTATGCCTTCTTACTGAGTCTACATGCTTGCTCACTGTGACTCCTACAACTTCCTCACCCTCACTCTTCTGGTTACCTACAACCTTTTACTCTGTCACTCTGGACTCGACTCCTCGGTCTTGCTCACTTGGGTCTTCACATAGCCGTAGTATATGTATATACTAGGTGAGTACATTTGTGTAAAAGGGGGAGAACCCCTCAACCACCCCACCTCCTTAGATCTCTTTTTGGAGGAGTTAATATCTTTTCCTTTTTATGCTTGATAATCAGAGGCTCTTTAATTTTTCTTTTCCTGCTAGTCCTAATTTCTGTCTCTTCTTGTGGTCTTTGAATCTCAAACGCTTCAAAGATCGCCTCCATCGAATCATCCTTTTCAGCGGGTGACAAGCTTGGCTCTTCAACCTGTCTTTTTTGTATTTGGTCAATATGTCTTCTGTGGGTAAACTTTTCACCTTGTACTGTGTACATCACATTTCCTAGTCTGTTAATTATTGTGCCAGGTTCGTAGTAAGCCATATTGTTCCTGAACATCATAAAGTAAACCCGTTCTCCTGGTTTAAATGATCTCTTGGGTACTATAGGGGTATGCTGGTGTTTATTCTTGTTAGGTAATAACTTATCAAACACAGACCGTATTTTTACCTTCGTCTTCTGCATAAATTCATCCTTTTCCGCTTCTCTTCTTATCTCTCGCAAAGTCACAGGTAGTTCCTTTACTGCCTTGTATAACTCTTTACTGTTTTCGTTTATGGTAGCAAATGGCACATTTCGCTTATTTTTACATACTGGTTGGACATTTTCTTTTAATTCAATTCTAGCGGCACCCTTACAAAATGAACTCATAGGTAAATCCCATACGTCAAACTTTTGCATCCAGTCTGTTCCCACCAGATTTTCTGTATCTTTCATTACGAATATTTTGAGTTTTCTTGTTTTCCCGTGAAATTTTACATTTCGGATTACATCTCCTTTGAATTTTATATGCTTTCCTGTAACAGACTTAGCAATTTTTTGTGTATGTAACATGGTTGGTCTATTAAGCTTTCTCCATGTCTGTAGGTTAATTATCGTTATATCGGAACCTGAGTCAAGTTGCAATTTTATCTTTTTATATAAGATTTCCTTTTGTTAATTTTGTCTTCGTCATACATTCTAGTAGCTCTTATCCTACTAGTAAATTTTCTGTTCCTACATTGGGATGCCTTGTGACCCATTTTTCCATGCACAAGACAGTTTTTATATTTAAAATGACAATCCTTATTCCAGTGTGGTCCTCCACATCGATAACATGCAAATGGGGGGGGGGTATATTTACTTTGATTTTCGTTATTATTTGCCCTGTACATTGTACTGTCTTCATTATTATAGAATTTTCGTTTTCTTTCCGAGAAGGGTGAAAAACGTAAATTTTGTTTAACTTACGTATATGTGATACTTCTGACTCCTCAATATTCTTCAAGTCTTTCTTTATGCTCAGGCATTTTTAGCAGTCTTCCGATAGTTTTTGTAGCATTAATCCAGGTTTATTTTGCAGTTTTGAAAGCATTCTTTTGCACATTTTGCTATCCTTTGCTGAGACTAACCCTTGTACAAAAATAAGACACTTGAAATTGTCTGGAGTTAATTCTGACAACTTGAAATCATCGCAATGTTTATTCATGATTGCAGTGAACATAGAATAGTCCTCATTTTCATCTTTCACGAGGTTAAGACATTTCCACCTTTTGTGAAAGAGTGACATTTTCAGGCTGGAAAGCTCCGTCAGGCATGTAACTGCTTCATCAAATGCTAAATCATTTGTCTTTGGCAAAATGTAATCCACGAATTTTGTGTATTCTTCCGTTCCTAATTTTCTGAGTAATAGTTGTAGCTTTTTTGCTTCTGTCCAGTTTTGACAATTGATGTTGAAGATGTTTTCATGACGTCTGAAAAAATCCCCAAAATTTTTATCCTCTTCTAGGGAATATTTGAATGTTTCTATCGTGTTCCATACTGCATCTTGAGAAAAAGTCGCCTCTTTTTCAATATTTTGTTGTTGTGTATTACTCGCTACTTTTACAATTAGCTCCTGGAGTTGTAATTGTCTTTCTTCTTTTTGCATTTGTCTTTCCTGATTTTCCTTCTGCGTTTGCAGTAATAGTTTTTCCATTCTTTCTTGGAATTGTAATTGCTCTTCATTTTGGTATTTTACAAGTTCTACTAAAATACTTTTAAAATCCTCCATGGTAAGAGTCTTACGAAAAAACTCGATTTTCCATATTTTAATTCTCGTAATACTTTGTTACCCAGTTGTTGTGGATGCTGGCAAAACAGCAATTTTCTCTTTTGAGTCTCCGAGAAATGCAAATTCTTGTCGCCCAAGCTGTTGTGGTGAGAAGAGAGAAATTTTTTCTTTCCGTGTAGGTCCCAATTTCTTGACACCAAGTCATTGTGGTTGTCAAGGGAGAATTTTTTTTTTTGTACTCTTCCTGTATGAGTTCAAATTTTCTCGTCGCCAAAGTTGTTGTGGTCGACGAGAGAGAAATTTTTTTTTCTTCCGTGTGAGTTCAAAGTCCTCGTTGCCAAGTTGACGAGGGAGAATTTTGTCTTTTTTGTTCTTCCCGTGTGAGTTTGATATCTTCGTCGCCAAGTTGTTGTGGATTCCAGGTTGAAATCCGGTACCAATAATTATCTATGCCAGGAATGAATTTATGAAAATAATGTATTAACGTAATAATACAAACTGGTAAAGTAGGTTAGTAGCTCCAGGAATACGTGTTGGTAGCAAAATATATATACAGTCTTTGGTATTGAAATATCGCTGTATGACATCTTACTGAGTCTACATGCTCACTCACTGTGACTCCTACAACGCTGTTACCTCACCCTCACTCTTATGGTTGCCTACAACCTTTTACTCTGTCACTCTGGACTCGACTCCTCGGTCTTGCTCACTCGGTCTTCACGTAGCCATAGTATATGTATATACTGGGTGAGTCCATTTGTGTAAAAGAGGGAGAACCCCTTAACATATATATATATATATATATATATATATATATATATATAATACTAAAGCTTCTTAAAAGAAGGCTTCAAATTGGCCACGCATAAAAGACGTAAAAATTTGCAAGTAAATAAATGAATATTTTCAAAACAAGGCCATACCTAAAAAGCACAATAAAAAGTGCTCAATGCTGGACATTCAATAAAGAAGTTGGGGCCCAATAGAGCTACACAATAAATATGTTAATATCAAACAGTACTTTTCCAACCCGGAAACAGTTAAGAAAGCTTTTTTTCTCACACAGTTTGCACCTTATCACTGATGCTCATCTTATTTTCTGTATCTTTTGCTTCCTTGTTAATATCTTTTACAAAAGAATTAGGCACCTTCTTATAAAATCTAGTTACTGCCCCCAAAATTTTCATTTTATACTGTCTTGGGCTCATGGTGTATGTTTTTTTGTTTTGTCACCCATAATTAAAATTTTTGGATTCTTCTTTATTTCATCCACTTTGACTGATAACTCCTTCTGGAATGCATTTTTCGATATCTTGAATTGGATTATATTTAATATTCCAATCATATCTTCTTCAAAACTGTATAGTTCATTAACCAGTGGCGGGTGGTATTTCCTGGTTTTAAAAAAACCATCTACTTTTATTATCATCACTGCAGGTATATTTCCATAATGTGAAGAGTGCTTTCCATCTTAATGTAGTTAGGAAGGTTTCAATCTTACTTAATAAGGCAATCCATGCTTGCTCAGAATGGATATATTTCTCAGTGAGTGTTGGATACCAAATTCATGCATGATTATAAAATATTCTATGAAGTGGATACAAATGTTGAAAATCAAAGACAAAATCAAACATGAAAAGTAGAGTGCATCAAGTGTGCTCAATAGAAAAGTGATTAATTGTTGAGAATGAGATTTAAATAAATATCTAAAATACTGTAATCTAAAAAAAGTCAAACCAGGCAGAATGCATGGTAATTGTTGCAAACTATGCCAAGAAGAAAAGCTAAAAATAGCCACATTTCATGATTGTTCTGAATTAATGAATTCAAAGACAGAAATTATGTCAACATGTAAACACATAAGAAAATACCTCATAGGTCTATATGAACCCAGATAAAGGCAATTAGCACAATTTTTCCTCCTCCCTCTTCTCTCCTGCCCATTTCCAGTATAAATAAGATAGTTGATGTGTGCTAGAAAATAACCATCCAGTATGCCACCTGATGAGATCATAAGATTGAAACCTGGGTCAGAAAGGTACTGTTTGATATTAACATATTTATTATATATATATGATTGACTCTTCTATCATGAATGATAAATGAGGGTCAGCATTAGATGGAGCCTTTTGTTTTACACTTAGGCATGCTAGGAGGGGCTATTGTGGAGTTAAGTGAAAGACATATTTTATCTGTGCTTTCTTAAGTGTGATACTAGCCCAGACTTGCCGTGGGTGACAAAGCCACACTGACAGATGAAATTTGTTAAAACAGGATTTTGATGGCATCTCTGCTTCAGAGCTGTCTTCAAAACCCTTTAACTTAATGAAACATGCCACTCCTTTCAGTTTGATGTTTGGGCTTCCCAGGTTTTCAGATCAATGTTGAGACGTTTCAATTTGTCTTTGTAGCATAAGAGTGGACATCCAACAGCACCTTGTTTGAAAACCTATGCTCATCTATTCTCACAACATGACCAGCCCACCTAAGTTGTATCTTTGCTAGAATGGTTTCAATGCCTGTGATGTTGTTGCATTTCTTCAGTATAGCACTGTCATCCCATTTTATGTCACATATGGCATGAAGAAAGTGTATGTGAAGGCATCAATTTGATTTATGTGCTTGTGGTATATATACACTGGACTCTTTCATCACTTCTGATGCATGAGGGGCCAGCAGCTCAGTTCTTAGAACTCAACAGTTCATTGCTTATTTTCCCCAAGTAAATATAGAATTACAATCTTTAGCACATTCCTCTCATATATCTTTCAATATAGAGACATCAGTAAATCTATGGCTTTATAATAAAAAAGCATTTATTTTGCACAACAAATATTTACAACATAATCTTCTCCTTTGTCAGTGCTTTTAACTCAAGCTTTCTTCATATATCACATAAGCTGAACATTATACAGTGAAAATTTCAAACCAAAATTCATTTGTCACGCTACACTTATTCATCCAACCTTTTAAAATTCTTGGAGTTGTAATACTCATTTGATGTAAATATTTTATATATGACACTTTAAAATGAGTTAATGGTTATCAAGTGAATGACACCTTTAGGTCTTGACAAGGATCATCCTCCTTCAAGTTTTGTGGATTGGTGCCAAAAAAATCACCAAGAACTGTACCAAACAATAGAAACCACATCACTTGATAAATTTCAACAGCAGCAATGACTAAAATCGATATCACACATAACTAGAAAATAATGACATAATCAAGATGCTGATGTTCCACACTACTCATAAAAATGTTTAAGAAGGAATCCCTCATCAATATTGGAAAGCATGATAACAGTGAACTTGAGAAACCTATTTTTTGGAAAAATTGTTTAATAGAATGATTTGATAAATTTCAACCAATGTTAGTACTGGCTGTTCAGTTAATGAATGTCAAATGTTTCCTTTAAGGTAATGGCTAAAATTACAATTACAATTACCATTATATAAGGTTGGGGTTATAGTAAACATAGGGCTTGAAAAAACATGATAAAAGCTAATAAAGTGGAGGTTGGAAAATGATTAAATGAAGCCTTTCAAACTATGACAAGACCTTGAAGAAATAAAACTAAATAAGTGTTCATCAGTATCTTTATGTTAAATGCTCTAAGAAAATTGAAGATATTTTCATGAAGTTTTGCCAATATTATAATACAAATAAATGTACAGTGTAACCTGGATATAAGAGAGTTGTCAGGACTGGAGAAGAAGTCTCTTATATCCTGGTTTGGTCTATTTTGTTAAGGTAAGTATGGCTCTAATTTGGGACCAGAGAAAATCTCTCTTGTATCCGGGTTTCTCTTATATCCGGGTTACACTGTATAAGTTAATAAGCAGTGCATTCTTATAAGTTACTGGGGTGTGGCAGGAATACAAGAATTAACAAATAGTTGCAAACATTTATTTGGCATTGGAGCATAGTTATTTATTATTTAATAATTTTAAAAATTTTAATTCACAAGATCAACTTCATTTGTTAACTGTTTTGAAAGAGTTTGATTCAATAACAGATGAGTTCATTTAGTATCAAATGTTGATGTTATTACAGTAGAATATCACTTTTATTCTAGACCTTTAATGAGTACATTTACTTTCATTTTTCATTATAAACCTTAAAAATCAAGCTTTGTCAAATGGTTCATTATGCATAATTTTACATTTCTAGCCTCATGAGAATTGAACACTACATGAGCCACTTAGCCTGTGAGATGAAATTCTCAGCTTTTGTGTTATTAATGCTTACCATCTTTTTAGCTATATAATTATGTAAAAAAAAAGAGGTGAAGTTGATAATTTAACATGTTTTTTCCATTTGTATTATAAAGCTTCTTTTTTATATGAAGATTAGGATTATAAGAAGAAAAATAAATGCAGTCTTTTGTAGATTGTTGCTTCTGAGATTTACATGAAGCTTTTTCCATTTCTTTTCCCAATAATTGTCATTTGTTGGCTTCATCATCTTCAAGCTTTTTCTTTTTCTAATCTGTTTTCTTTATTGGAATTCTTTTATTTTTTTTATTTTTTTTTTTTTGAAAACTTGAAGCAATGTTCAGCTTAATATCTTACAAGAATAGAATTGTTTAAGTAGCTTCTTGCATTGTGTTGTTAATATCTTTTTTCCCCTCTGAACATATGTAAATATAGTCATGTGACATCTGTATAAAATATGTCTAAAACAGCTCTTACATATCTTTAATGTATCACTATAGAAATACTCATATAATTGAAGAATTTTATACAACTATAGGAACCTACACTGTATATAACACTGTGAAAAGCGCTAGATACTCACTTCTGTCTGTCTGTGTGTGTGTGTGTGTATATATATATATATATATGAGTGAGAGACATTTATGAAAAGTCATACAGGTGTAAAAAAAAAACAAAAAAAACCAAAGTACTTGGGTACATGCATGTCCTATAAGATTTGTAATATTTGTTGATTTTTTTTTAAATATAGAAAAAATAGTGAATGTTTTATTTGAAACAATATGAAGTTGTGAGTAAAATGCACAAATTATGAGTTGTATATTCATTTTCATGCAAACAAGATGATAGATTTAATGAAGCATTTATAAAATTTTGAACATACCAACCGAGAATGAATTGAATATTACTGAATAACAATTTCTATATATGAGTCATATGCATTTGTGTTATCACAAGATTATTGAAAACTGTTCTGATGCGCTTTTTTTCCCCTGATGGATGCTTTCATTACATGAATTGAAGTGTGCAACTAGATTGGCATCTAGGTCTCACCATTTTACTGTTGAACTCGCTGTACATCCCACATGTAGAATTCCCTTCCAATTTCTTGCTTCCTAGATAACTACAATCTTCAAAAACTTAAATGCAGCATCAATTGCCATCTTTTGTCATTTTGAACACTTTTCCTTTTTTGTCCTTTCCTCAATCCCCTCCATTTTCAGTCTTCTCATTTTCTTTTACTCCCTGTAATCCCTTGCATTCTTGTGTTATTATCGCCTTGCTTGGGATGAAACAAAACAAAAAAAAAGGCAAAATAATGCTCTCTGTACTATAATAGCTATTACATTTTGTACATGAAATAAAAATGTCAGGTCACTCTGAGTGCTACTAGTACCATGTTAGCCCAATGCTACTTGCTACATGATAAGCTAATTCATTAATAAAACAGTTACCCTATCCAGCTTTTCTAGTGAAGAGGGTGGCTAGACACCCAGCAAGTTTAAGAACAAGAACTGTCAAAAGGTGGATGAACCTTATTGTAGCACAATGGAGTTGCAGGTGGCTTCCTAAACTGAAGTCAATGGCCAGGTCAGAGGGTTCCCCTAATGGAGTCACAGGCCATATGTCTGTGACTAAAGTGAGCCTTCAAGTTGAAGGACCTCAGCTATAGTTTGACCTACTACCCCTGAACCTCCTGTCCTGGAAGGCCCAAGCCTGATTCCCCACATACACACACCAGACAGTGCTTTTTGACCCTCACTATCTTGTCAACATTTGCTTTTTTTCTACTTATATTCTAAGCTGCATAGCAAACCTACAACCATATCCTGTCATTGGACTGATGATAATGTTAATGATGTATGAAATATGTACAGAAATATAGCAATTATTATGTTACAGAGGTAAAATTTTTTAAAAATCCCAAATTTTCAACCATGTTGATATTTTGTTTTTATATAAAAAAAAATATCCTTTCAAAAAAATTTGAAACTACCAGTGTCTCTCATTTGGCACATATGTGTAGTCGAGGCAACATTGACAAAACCAAGTCTGATGAAGTCCTAACAGATGAAATGTGTCACAAAAACTTTTTTCCAATTTGTCATACTATTTTCTCAATACTGTTTCTTGATATATAAAATTATATATTGTTATGTAACACACACACACACACACACATATATATATATATATATATATATATATATATAAAATCAGATATAATTGTTGCTCATTCAAAAATGTAATTAATTTGGAATAAACCTTTCACACTGAACACATGTTGTACAATATTTCACTATTCAGGTTTTATTTTCATAGAAACAAGTAAAGAATTAAAAGTAATTTTTGTTGAATGGACTCCATATATTTTCAATTATTAGTGATTTGTATATTCCATAACTTCCTCATTAACCTGAAGAATCAATAATATTCTCTGTATATGTAGCAGCTTTTCTATTAATATTGTATAATACAACATATGCTTCTTTATCTATCTTAATTGCTTCTTTTTATTTGTAATCTTTCAAATGCTTTGATCACAAACTAAGAACTTTACCAAATCACAAAAGCTACACATATACAAATCACAAACTAAGAACTTTACCAAATAACAAAAGCTACATCACTTGAAAATATTGGAATGCAGCAATGACTAAAATGGATAGAACATGTAACTAGACAGGAAAATAATAATATAAGGAAGATGTTGACTTTCCACGCTACCCTAAACAAAAGGTTAGGATAGAAATATATTTTTTTAATATTGCATCAAATATGAAAAAATACACACAAAAAAGATTTATGATAGCATTGTAATACATCCACTTCTCTCCATAAAATTTGGACTTGCCTTTTAGGCTGATTTTCAGCATAATTTTCTTCCTTGTCAATGTACTTAATTCAGTTATAACAATTGATCCAATAGATCAAATGTTAAACAGTGAACATTTCAGTTCAAAATTCAGCTAGAGATGTATTGATCCATTGTCATTTGTCAAATATCTTCATGCCTACACACTTTGTAATAGAATTTTCTCTTTGATCATAAGGAATTGACTGCTTAGATTGTGTACCTGATTTCATAGCTTGTTCATTAACAAATTTCATCAGCTTATTATATCAATTAATTTTAATTATAATTCATTAATCTATTTTTAATCATCCTTTCATTCAGCATTATTTCATGTCCCTCACTGCATATCATTGTTTGTGCCATCTGTTTTGCACATGCTCAGTTCATTTCTTTATATATATTCACATTTCTTTCCTCATCTTAAACAATAAATCTGTTTTCTAGCTTGCTTTTCATAGAGAAATGTAATTTGATTAGTTATTTAAATATAAAATTTAAGAAGAGTTTTTTTTTTTATTGTGTAATAATTTCATATAAGATTACCCATAAAAAATGTTGTGTGGGAGAAAAGATTGTTTTTAATGTTATTTTTTATCATATACTATTAAAAAATTATTTTTTTAATATTATATATAATTCAATATAGGTGAACAAAATTGAAAATAAATACAATGTATCTAAATAAAAATTACAGACATGTCATAATAGTTCATGCCATCTTAAATAAATCATTGTTTTTTAACATCAGCTTGAGATTTTTCTTGTTAAAAAGTTGAATAATTTTAACACATTCAACATTATGGATAAAAAATAGTGAATTTTATATAGTGTTTTTTCAAGATTTAGCATAAGCAAAACAAATTCAGGAATTTGGATGAAAAAAAAAGTCCCCAGAATGATGTCAAAATTCACAAAAAATCCTGTAATAGTCAGTTGTGCTTGGTTTAATTTGTATATAAATGTAGATAGAAAAAGCAAATGTTAATAAGATAGTAAGAGTCACAAGGCACTGCCCAGGATTTTGGAGGTAGTATGTACTGACCCTGATATGCTAAACATATAGAGAAAACTACATTCTAGTTTTTTTTCTAATTTTGGTAGTTGCTTGAGTAGGGAATGTATGCTGACTAATGGTTAACAAAGAAAAAATAGAATATTGGTGGCACTGAATCTTGCTTGTTTGTGTTTTAACAAAGACATTTTTTCTTACCCATTTCAACCCAAGTAAGATGATAAGGCCACTAAAGTGCAAGGGGCTGCTGAGAGTGAAGGAAACTTAGAAAACAGGAGGAGAAAGAACAATAAAAGAAACAGGATTCAAGGATACAGATGATAATGATTGATATTGCATCATTTAAATTTTTGAAGAGGAAAACAAGAAGTTGAAAAAGAGTTCAACAGGTTAATAAGTCTCTTTTGCTGCTAAAGTTTATTCCTTCTGCTATCCAAAATATTGTAAGATTTATTTTACTATTTAACTGTAAGGATTCCAGTAGCTTTCAACTTTTCTCAACTTTCCAACACAAAATATACACAACTTTCATATAGTTAGTGACTCTAAGGATTTAATGTCTGATTTTTCAAATCTGTTTTTTTTTTTTTTTTTTTTTTGTTTAAAGAAAAAAAAGAAGTAAAAATTTAATGCATTGTTTTTTTAATGTTTTAGGTAAGTGGAACATATTTTATTCATGGAGTATGTATTGGGTATGTATTATTTTACTTGTTTAATTTCCAAATTTCCTTACAAACCATTCTTACTCCATATTGGATAATAAGTTTGTTAAATTTCATTATATCCATAATTCTTTTAGAGAATAAGTTTTCTCTGATCATTGCATGATGTATTTGAAAAAGTAAAATAGAATGGAAAACCATTTCTACAGAAAATGTTATACATTATGTTAATAAAATGGAACAAAAAAAAACAAAGAATATGCTTGTTTTAATTCCTTGTGATTTTTAACTTTTTAATGTGTCAAATGAGTAAAAGTGTTTTAGATTTTAAGAAGGTTTACATGTCTCTATTTTTTAATGTGAAATGTTGATAGTAACAACCATAATTTCATTGAGTATGCAAAAATGTGATCTCAGGAATCTAGAAGTTAAATTTTTTCTATTCAGAGCAAAACCCTAAGTAGATATGGAATATTTTTTTTATAGACATCAGTATAATGAAAGAGTTTCCTTCATAAATCTCAAATTTAAACTGACATGCGTAAAGGAAATTCTGTTGGTTTTACAATGTATTGATTAAACATGCCTCTATTATTTTGTACCTTAATGAGTTGACCATGTATATGGTGAATGTAGTTTTCTTTAACCTTAATAGCAAACAAATATTTATCTATTGATTATATTCTGACAAATTAAGTTCTTTGACAAACTTTCCTAATTAACTCGATTGATTTTTATTTCTCAACACAAATACACTATTCTAATCATCAGTTATCAACCAGTATTTGTTCTACTAAACTTATTTGATTAACATGCTTGATGACATATAAGACTGACATTTTTTCTACAAAAAATATCCCCAGGTTCTTATGAAAAGTTGAGGTTAACTTGTAAACATACACTCATAGTCCTTAGCCAGATTTTCTCTGACTAGACAGCTTCACCCTATGACATGTTTCGATTCCTGTTTGCATTAGTGTTAACAAAAACTGAAAAAGGCCCAATGTACTTTCAACAAGGGGGATAGAAGTGAGAAAAGTGAAAAAGGAAAACATGAATCCTGTTTTCAATATATTGGTTTATTTATTCACATATTCACCTGTCATCATCAGTGGGTGGGTAAGATGACACTTGGAATATCTTTGCTGCTACTTCTGTCTTCTCTCATGACAAACAGATCATATCTTCCCTTTGGTCAGCAAGAACTTTGATTGCTTCTGAGTCTACACCTCACTCATCACTCTTCCTGTGACACTGTATCTCTACCAGTGGTTTCTTACTGTGGTCCCTCTGGCCACTCTCTCCTACTACTTCTCTTCCCCTCTCTACATCATGAAAGACAATTCATTACCTGCCCACCAACGGTTTCTGATTGACTATTCTAGAATGCTCTCACACTATATAGGTCCAGGACCAAAATTCTCTACGTCTACTAATTGTGGCACTTGATCCTAAAAATTTCCATTTATTTAGTTATTTGCTTTATTTACTACTTTTGGATAGAATCTGGTTACTTATATCTAGACTTTACTGTTGAATGTCATAAAAACCAAGCCCAGATAAAATCACTTAAAGTCTATGTAGTAATATATGGCAAGGGTATGTTGCAGTCAGATGAAACACCTAACTCTCCCAGCAACTATAGGGGTAATAGGCAGAGAGGGTAAAAGAGATGGGAGGTAATAAAAATATCACTGTCTTGGAAACCACAGCAACTTGTGGAACAAAAATGCCCAAAGGACCAACTTAACAAGACACCATGTCTTGCTAACTGCTGGTTTTCCTCCTGCTTTTATTGGCATGAGGCATCTTACAAGGACTCAAATCTTGACTAGCTGCAGAGAGGCCCATATCTAGACATGCCAAACTGTCCAAGATACAATGTACTAATTATACAAGGTTAGTTTTTGTCTCCTTTCCTGTGAGTATAAATAAATGGTACCTTGTTGCATAGGACTCTATTGTGGTCAGTGTTACTGTATGGCTACCAAAACTTGAACATAGAAAGACACCAATGTTAACAAACTGTTATCTTTTAAGACAACATGCTACAGGCAGGCACTGCACATCAGCTGAATAGACCACAAAAGGTTTGAACAGAGAGCCAGTTGGTTGCGACCATCAATCAGTTATGCTATATGTGATAGATGCTTGGACGATCATGTCTTTCGATTCATGATTGACTAAGCAGAAGATTTTTCTGCAGTAGGCTGTCTTTTCTTTCTGTAATAGACTGGTTGCCAGCTAAAGCTATAGGACTGAGTCTGTCCTATTATTCAACCCATAGCTAAGGGAGAAAAGATTGATTCATACCTTTCCCAAGGGTATTTGCCTGTAAGTGAATGTAATGAATCTGACTGGAATTTGAACATAGCTCTCCACATTTTGTTTCCGAGCTGATATCCATTACACCACAATGCGCCATAAGAGACGGAAAACTGCAACACTTTAGCTATGTCATCAGGGTCCAGATTCTTTGCACCCACATCCTGGAGAGAGACATTGATGGCAGGAGACAGAGGGGAAGACCAAAGCAACACTGGACTAATCACATCAGAAATTGGACAGAGAGAACACTGGCAGAGTGCACGGTTAAGATGGGGGAGAAGAGACAGTGGAGAGAATTGGTGGATTTGTACATAGTCCCCAAGTCTCAGCAATGAGGATGATAAGAAGCAAATAAAAAAAAAATTTAAATCTCCAGCTGAAAAATATAGGTAGGGGTAGATGCATAACCCAAGTATATTGTTGGCCTACATAAAATGTTTCATGTCTCTAGCATCCACTTTATTAGAATAATGATGCTGACAGATAATGTCCTGTTTTGAAATCCAAGCTTCTTTTCCTACAACTATATCTAAGACTTAGAGTATAAATAATTGTTCTTTTGGGGAAGTACTTTGAATTTTTTTAAGAACAAGAGCCTTTTCAAGTAACTATTTTCTTTTATATTTTCTTTAAAGTAATTGAACTCTTTTGATCAGATTAATTGTTTTCATTCAATGATTGACCTTGAAGGGCCTCCTTGTCATTTTGTGTTGTATTTTTCATTTTCTTTGTGTCTGTGTTTATACATTAACTGACAAAGCTAGCTGTGCCAGTCAAAACATGCCCTTCCTCCAAACATGGGTAAACTATTAAATTAATCAGTCAGTTGAGAGAAGCTATGGAATAATAATCTGAAGGAGGAGGCTAAGAATCTATGAAAAAAGGAAGAAGAATGATTAGGGAGTGAAAGAAAAACAATGAGAAAAAGAGGAACTTGGTGTAATGAAGTTTGGGAGAAGTCACAAAATAATGATCAAAAGAAATAAGGAAGAGGAAAACAAATTTGAAAAAAAGAAAAGATGAAAATAAACCTAAATAAAAGTGTAATGATGAAAAGGGGGACCATTTTCCCATTCTCATAGATAGTTCATTGATTTATGTAAATTTCTATGATGAAGTGAATACAAAAAAGAACAATGAATCATCAAAAGAAAGCCAAGCAAAAAGTTTTTCTGGACTTTTTTACTTTGTTGAGAAAACAGTGAGAATTTTTTTTTAAACATTTAGAATCTAAAATATCCAAAATTAATTATTTTTGCATTGTCCTTTTTTTCTTACTTTTTTTTTTTTTTTTTATAACTTTACATTTTGAACATTATCTTTTCCCCAGACTCATATCTTTTTCTTCTTTGATATCATAAATTTCAAGTCTACATTAAACTCTACCAAATAAAAAGTATGTTTATCATAATAAAATATAGAAAGTATCCATCAAACTTCTTACAGAAATAATGTATTTAATTAAACAAAATATACAATTAGGAGGATTTAGTCATCCTGAAACTTGTTGGTAAATCCTCTAAGTTTGTTAATATTATAGAATTTATCTAAGTATATAAGAGTGGATCAATAAGTCTGCATCCTAACATAGTTTAGATGAGTGTCTACTTGGTAATACCATGTTCTGTAAGCTTGGATGTGTGGGTGGTGTAATGAATAATGGCTTGGAATTGTTAATTGAAGAGCTGAGTTCCAATTCCCTTGGGTTTGTTATATTCACTTCTGTGCAAATACCCTCAGGAAAGGTATGAATCCACCTCTTCTCCTCTGGCTATGGGTTAATTAGTAAGACTTGTATCACTAAAAAAAACATTAATTCTTACAATCTAAGAGTTTTCTGGCTGTAAATAACCTACGAAAGGTTGATAAGCTGTAGAAAATCAGTCAATCAATCTAACACATAGTTTAGTGAATTTCAATTTGAAATTTTAACTGTAATATTCAATATCCTTTTCTTCTTCAGTGCCATGTTACATGTTGTTGCTGTGAGTTCCATAGTTAGTAGGTTTTTACAAGTTGTAGTTTGTTTTTTAAATGCAAGGGATTATTGAGATTTAATAAGGAAATTAAGAAAAAAGTTGCTGAAGAGAAAAGATAGTTAAAAGAGCAGGATACAAAGAAACAGATGACCACAGTTGACATTGCATTTAAATTTTTGAAGATTGTATTTGACAGGTAAGTAAGAAACCAGAAGAGAGTTCCACAAGTGAAAAATGATAATGAAGAAATTATTTGCATAGAACTTAAACAATTTCAACAGTAAAATGACAAAACCTAGCTTCCAATCTAGTACTACACTGAAATTCACAAAATCAATGTACCAAAGAGGAAAGCCCATCAGAACAATTACCATGAAAGTATTTACAGAAAAGGCACAGGAAAGCTATTTTATGTTGGTGGAAAAGTGAATGATCAAGATGCCAGGTCAGAACCGATGACATTGCAGATTCTTCTTTGGATTCTGTTAAGAATCTCAAGGTACATAGAAGCACCTACCAGATGTGGCAGCATTCAATGCATGGGTGAATGGTTCAAAATAGATTCTGGTGAGAAAAACAGTTGTCCTTCTCTTAGACTGGTTGCCAACCAAGGCTAGAGCTTCCAATTTGTCCTGCCATTTATCCCATAGATGGGAGGCAGAAAAGATGCCAAGAGTAATTGTGCAAAAGTGAATGCTATGGACTTGAACATACTGAGAACTCTTATGCTATATGCACATGTTCAATCTATGTGATTAAAATTCACTACTGAATTAAGTGCAGTGATAAGAAAGGAGATTTTTAAAAACTATTTGTTGTATGAAATAAAAGCTTTATTTTTTTCATTATTAGGCAACATGCATTGATTTAGCAGCATATATAAAACCTTTTCATTAAATTTTAGTAAAACAAAAATCTGTATATAACTCTAAGTATTTAAAAGTAGATATCTTTGCTATTCTTTTTAGACCACAACAAATCCCTTTTAGTTTGAATACTGTCATTGTATCAGATGATAAGAGTGCTTCTCAAATATACAAAATTCCACCTTGTAAATACTGTTAAGCCTCGAAATGTGTACATTTTTAGAATAATCCTTTTAAAGAAAAGAGACAGTTGTGCTTAGATAAGAATAATGTAGTTTTTGAAAACAATGCCAAAAATATCTAGAGAGATAAGTGGCAAAATACTCAGTAAATAGTGTCCTGTTTTATCATTCACTTCTTTTTCCTTCATCTTTAGAAAATAGAATATTAAAAATGATGACTCAACAGTTTTTCCTCAGTGAGCAGATGACTCATTTCTCACTTTACAAACAACTATTTTTTCTCATTAGAAATAAGTTCATTATCAATATTAGATTGCTCTCAGCAACTTTACTGTAAAAATCTTTTTTAACTCAACAGAAATAATAACTGCAGTATATATTTATAACAATGCAGAGCTTACCACTATATAGCATATTTTGTTTAAAGGAATTTTAATACTCAATCTGAAATAGCCTTGTTTATATTGATTTAAATGAGCCACATTCTACAATTGATAACATTATTAACAGTATTTGTAGTCAGAGTTAAGGGTCTTTTTAAGCCATGTCCCTTCAGGACATAGGTAATCACAACTCTCCACAGATTCCTTTTTTATTATCTGTGAATTGCCATGACTTCTTGAGAAAGACAGAGAAATGGTTTCCCTTACCTTCTCTATGATTTTGAATTCAGTTTTCCTTCTCTGAGATTAGTTGCCACTAGAAGACAGAAAGCTCAGTCCACTCTGCTATTTATCCTTAGCATAGCTTCTGACCACTTCTTTCCAATCAACTTTGATTTTTCAAAAATTTAAATGCAGTGTCGATCATTATCTTTTGTCTTAATTCCTGCTCTTTTATTGTTCTCTCTCCTTAATTATGTTTTTCTTTTATTCTTTCACATTCATTAACCTTTTGCATCTTAGTGGCTTTATTGCCTTGCTTGGGTTGAAATGATTAAAAGAAACAAAAAAGAACTATAGCTGGTGGAGAGAAGATGGATTCAGGCTTTTCCAATTGATATTTATGCTAAAGTGAATACAACAGGCTTGAACTCTCCTTGCCAGTTCCCCCTTTCTATTTCAATATCCATTATACTACCTGCACCTCCTAAGAGCTCAGGGTAAATCTTGTATATTGATAACTCTGCAAACATGGGTGGATCAAATCTGTTTTAAATGAGTCTCAATTTGATGGTAGCAAGTTATTTCAAAGAGGTGACTTCTTGATAATATCTGGGATATACAACTGGGATATATATGTATATGTATGTGTTTGGAAGCTGTTCACGGTTGTCCTAGGGTAAAGCTTCATGTCTTCACCTAATTGGCAGATAGAAGCTTTTTAGCTTTGACATTTTTTATCTTCAAATTACATATGCTATCCGTTTTACTTGTTGCTGCTGCCAAAAGTCCTCAAGTGACGTGGTTTTTGTTATTTGATATTGTAACATGACTACAAGGTTAGAAGAAGGATAATCTTCACCAAGATTCACAAGCTTCTCTCGCTCAAAGCCATTTTTAACCATCTTAGAAAGGAGTTATATGTAGCTGACAGTTTAGATATTTCTGAATGAGTTTGGTACCATGCATGACATTCAGATGAAAGTCTTGATTTGGTGAGGCTATTTAAGAATATGACTTGAGTTTTCAGGAAAATGTTTTGGTTTTATAGCAATTTGTGGTGTTAAATGAAACTACCTCTAGCACAGTCTATTCTAGATTCCATTTCTTTATCTTCTATACTGAATTTGTTATAGCTGCTCTATACACCAAGGAATGCCATCACTGATTTCATTCCAATTCCAGATCATAGTTTCTGTTTAGAAATATCATGTGCAATCTGCTGGAAATAGTGAAACATTACTGGAAGTATTTAAGACAGTCGTCACCAGGTGATGATATTTGGATACTCTACTATAGAGTGATAAGTAATTTTCATTTTTGGGAACCAATTGTGATGATGAATGCATCAACCTAACTACTAATCATACATGGCAGTTAAGTTTAAGTTAGTTTTTGCATGGCAGTGTACACAATGGACTTAAGGATCAATATTGTTCTCCTCCTTGAATGTATCCCCCTAAAACTCAAGTAGAAGGGGGAGGGGAGTTCTATAAAGTCTTGTATCGAGAAAAGTGAGAAATGAAGATATTTTAAATATATAAAAACAAATGAAACATGAAATAAACATTTTATTCAAATTAAATATAAACTAAATTTTTATTTCACTCTTTGATTGGATGCCCTTCTAATATAGTAAAATATTTACATTTGTTTATTATAGAATAAATAATTTTTCTCTCTATACTCAGCAACATTCTTTCCATATTTCAATCTTGTAAATATTCTAAATATGTGTATTTTACATTTCTATTCCTAAAATGTTATAAACATTATTTATGTAAAGGTGAGTATTGAAGATCTGAGTGCCGTAATGTTTTACCAAAAAGATTGTGCACAAAATCTCACTGTTTAATGCAATAATCACACATTACACAAGCTCAGTCACCTTGACTAATGGCTGAATAACCTCACAAGAGTGTCAGTTCATGCAGGCTTATGTCCACATCACCTTGAAAAACATCCCATATGGTCAAGTTAAGCAACATCAAGCCTGGTCAGTACCTAGATGGTGACCACTTGGGAATACCAGGTGCTGTAAGCTTGGATGTGCAAGTGGTATAATGGACAATTGCTAATTGGAGAGCTGGGTTTTAATTCCCATTGGGTTTCTTATATTCACTTTTGTTCAAATATCTTTGGAAAACGTATGAATCCACCTCTTCCCCCTCCAGCTATGGGTTAATTAAACTTGTATCACTAAAACATTATTTTCTTTCAAAAAAATTTCTACAATCTAAGAATATTTTCTTGCTTTATATAACATGCAAAGGGTTGATAAGCTGTAAAAAAAAAATGAATTAATCATGTTCATACATGTGCAGTAAGGTTCTCTCTGATTGCTTGCCAATACATGTATACCATATAACTAGTTCTTTTAGATATTCAAATAGTTACTTGCTTTCCAGGCAGAATTTATACATTGATACTACTATTCCTATTTAGTTGACTGAGTATTTACTTTATTTAGTCATTATTCAATTTTTTCAGTGTTGTGAATTACAAATATGCAAAAATAAAAACATTGCCAAGTTAAGCCTTAAAATTTTAGTTTTTTAATCTTACTCTTTAAGTTTTGTACTAGGATAATGGTGTCATATCAAATGCATATTAAACTGTACAGGCAAAAATAAAAAAAAAAATTATAAACATTGAAGAAAAAATTATTTTTCAGCAGATTGTAAGCATTTCTGTACTAACCCCCATCCCCACAAAAAAAAAATATGTGATTGCTATTTTTGTGATAGATTTAACTTTGATGTTTTAAATTTTTTTTTTTTTATTTGAAACTAGTTTTCTGTAATATAAAAAATCTTCACCTGTTTTCAAAACTAATAAAAACAAGAGCTTTTTTTCTGGAGTTTATCACATTTAAACATTGACCCCACCTAATTTTATATGATCTAGTGAAGCAGTTCTCTTCATCAACATAGTGTTTTGGTGTATCTGCATGATTGTAATGAGATAGACTTTCCATGCAATGAGACAAAATGTCACTAATTTTATCCAATGATAATGCATGATAAAATAATGATGCATGATAAAAATCATAATCAGACATTTTTTAAAAATTTCATATTACCTAACTTGTTAGTATTTTTTTTTACATTTCTTATGAGATTACACTTTGTTGTCTAGATGAAAACATCCTCCAAGATGTTCATTAGCCTTTGTATTTTGTTTTTAGTTTATTTGATCAACATTTAGTATAACAAAAATAATGGCGCTATAGAGAAAAATCTGTTCCAGATTGTTGTCATAGAACAGCACAAAAATCTTTTACCTGATTTAGTTTTTAACTTTTGTCTGTGTTAAAGTCTCATACAGCATCTCCTCTCTCTCACACACACAGAAAGAAAATAGAAGTAGTCATTATTTTTTATACAATTTTGATTAGTGTATAAAAATGTTCAACCATTATTTGAAAACTCAGAATTATGAAAGAAAAAGTTCATGTTACATATTTTAATTCATCTACATATACATTTTTTTAATAATTTTTGTAATCATTATTCTAAATGAACTTTCATCAAGCATATTCCTTGATGACATAGCATATGTGTATTTGTAAAAATTAAATGACTACAATTATAGGTTTCTCTGCAGACTGTTTTTTGGTATGAGTAATAGATGTATGTTTCAATACTTTTATTATTCATGCAAATTAAATACAGTTGTTAGCTCAGCTTCTTACCAATAACTGGTATTGAAATGTAGTGACAGTTTATGATAATCAAATAAACGATGGGAATTTACATATTACAACAACAACAAAATATATAATAATAAAAAAGTGTGGTTAAATTTCACCATCTGCAGAATTGGCAACTGTAGTTTCATTTTTCCTCAGTTGATACAGTTAGTAAAATAACCATTTATATACAAATTGTAATGTGTCAAGAGGGTAACATGACAGACTGGCTAAAAATGTAAGTCACTGTACTAGTTGATGCCAATTCATATCTACTTCAGTTTTTCATTTCCTGTCACCATTCATGGCCTAATCATAATGCAATGTACAAACAAGTCATCTATCAAGAAGACCTTAAATCATTTCTCTTTTTCATATCAGTTAATGTGTATCTGGTTTGCTTATTGAATAATCCTTAAGAAATGTGCTGTTACTTCTGGACATCTTAAAAGTGTTTGGCATACCAGTCTTCATTACAAGTTGAAAGACTATGGTATTTCTGGACAAATTTTTGAAGTGATTCAGTTTTTCTTATCAAATCATGAAATGAAAGTTATTCTGGATGGCCATTCTTTTAGATCTTTTTGTACTAATGCAGGTGTTCCCCAGGACTCCTTGAACCTACTTTGTTCTTAATTTTCATCAATGATCTTCCTCAACTTGATATCTATACTGATGACTCTTGTCTTGATACTAAATTTGATCAGTTTAATAAGGTCAAATTGGCAGCTGATGCAAAAAATAACATGCATTATGTTGTTAACTGGGGCAAGGAATGGCTTATCAATTTTAATGCCTCCAAAATTAAACTTCTCTCTATTAAAGACCCTTTCCTGCCCCTCATCAAGAGGGCTCATACTAACTTCCATGCGTGATTTGTTGTACCTTGGGCTAATATTCTCAGATGATATGAAGTGAATAGTTTATCAGTTTTGAATTCATTGCTAGGGCTGCTGCTAAGAAAATTGGTTCACTGTGTTATACAAGATAATTTTTTCTCTCCAGAATCTTATACATTTATATTATCTTACATACTCTTAAGTCTACCATTTGTCCTTGCTTTGAATATTGTTGCCACATATGATCCAGTGCTCCTGCTATATATTTAAAGATACTTGATAAAATTCAAAGAAGAATCAGCAAAATCATTTTCTTTTTCCCACTTCTGTAATGTAGCTGCCCTGTGCCTTTTCTATAGATATGTTTAGGGTAATTGTTTAGATTAAATCTTTACTATGGTACCTAGGTTTTATGAATTTAAGTGCAGTACTAGATTGGTGACAAGGTGTCATCCTTTTGCAGTTGACTTGGATAGGTGTAACCGTAAGTTCTATACTAATAGTTTCTTTTCTTGCACTTCTTGCTTATGGAAATCTCTTCCAGCCCTATGCTTTCCGGCCAACTTTGATCTTCAAAAATTTAAATGCAATGTCAATCATTATCTAGTCTTCTTGAATACTCTTCTTCTATTGTTCTCACTCCTTAATAATGTTTTTCTTCTTTCTTATTCTTTCACACTCAGTAAACTTTTGTGTTTTAGTGGCTTTACTGCCTTGCATGGGGTGATATGATTAAAAAAAAAATTCTGTCATGGCAAAGCTGTAAAGTGCTTCCTTGAAGCAAAAATTAAAGAGCTAAAGTTATGGCCATGGTGCATGAAAAGAGTATAATAAAATAGAAAAGCATTAAATTTGTGAGTGGAAGGCATGAACAAAAATGTTTTCCAACTGACAGCAATGTGTTGTATTGAAAGACATTGAGTCTGAACAATGATTTTAGTTAGGAATATTCTACTGCAAGTGACACAAAACTAGTTACTGCTAGTAAGGACTAGTTATTCACATTTCAGGACAATTTTGGACTGAAAAATCATAAAAATTACTGGAGTGGTTGAATTTTCTGATGAAGAAGCTGCTGCCACATTTCCAACAGAGTTGAAGTATTTAATTGATGAGAAAGGATATAATATAAAGTAAGTTTTCATTTAAACTGTAGTCAGATTTCTTAGGGAGATAATGCCCACTAGAATCTACAGTCATAAATGTGAAAAACAGGCACCAGGGCATGCATAATGGATGGACAAAATAACTCTGGTATTATGTGGCAACTATGCAAGTCATATGATAAAGCCCAGGTAAGTTTTCAGTGTGAAAGCACATACTCTGAAATGATCTGCCTGTATTCTGGCAATATAATCAGGATAATCTATCAGGTGATAGTAGTTTTGTTTATGGAATGGTTCCAACAGTCCAAGAAGTGAAAAAAATTACTTTTCTTGTATTCTTTCACACTCAGTAACCATCTTAGTGGTTTTATTGCCTTGCATGGGGTTAAATGATTAAAAAATAAGAGGAAGGAATGAAATTTCAAGTCCTTTTACTAACAGACAATATTCCAGGCCATCATGACTGCTTGCTATGAAAATAAAAATATTGAAGTTGTTTTCTTATCTTCCAATGCAACCTCACTGTTTCAGCCTCATTGACCAGGCAGACCCTCATCTTGACTTTGTACAGTCTTGGAAAACATTTACAATTGTGGATATAATAACATTCATCAAAGTTGCAGTGAATGAATTAAAACCAGAAAATGTAAATGCCTGCTGGAAGAACACATGGAGTGACATTGTTAATGATGTTAAATGCTTCCCTAAGATTGATAAAGAAATTAAGAAAATTACTGATATAGCAAGAGTTGGTGGAGAAGGATTTGTCAATATGCTTGTTGAAGTAAAAGCACAAATTGAAGGCTACAGAGAAGTGTTAACAAATGAGGAATTAGAAGAACTTTGTTTAGTCATCTGCTGATGAAGATGAAGAAACTGAAGCGGAACCTGGAATGTGGACATTACAGAAATTTGCTGAGATTTTTTGCATGATTCAGAAGGCAAAGAAAAAAATTAATATTATCCTCAGATGGAATGATTAAAGTTACCTGTATTATAATCGAAGCATTAGAACATTGGCACGAATATTATGAAAAGAATCGTCTTTCAATCATAATGTTTTTCCAAGAGGTTTCATAAAAAAAAATGACCTTCAGCTATTAAGGATCTCAAGTCATCAACATTTTTAAAATTTTTAATTAGCTGTCATCAAATATTGCATAATGAGTGATTTGCTACTGATTAAACATTGACTTTATAACAGTCCAATTCTAAGATAAAAAGATATTTTTTCTGATTTAATTACTCCATATAATGCCTTCTAGTTCTTTCTTTTTTAATTTGCTATTATTATTTTTTTAAATCCAGCTACTATAAATGGCAAGTTTCTATTGTGTGTGTGTGTGTGTGTATATATATATATATATATATATATATATATAATAACAATTGCTGGCTACTTGTATTCAAGGTTACCCATCTACTAGGGCAGCTAACCAATCCCTATTGCAGACTATCGCTCAGGCACATTTGTGTTTGCGCAACACCCAACGAACCCACCTGCAGTTTTACTGCAACTATGCTGAGCAGACCTTTGTTACAGTTTCTGGTAGAGAACGTGTTATTTAGCGTGGATCAACAATTTGAACAAGTCCAGCACATTCAAACCCTCAGCCACAGTGACTTGTGGCTTTGTGCTAGCACAGCTATTGACAGCCCACAAGAGTTCTGTCTACCCAATTTTACTCACAAGGCTTGGGTCGACCATGGTGAGATTCAAACCCAGGTCTCATGTTCAGAAAGCAAATGTTCTAACCACTTGGCCACATATATAATTTCCTGTTTCTTCATATAGTTATGACTTGATATGGCATTATTCCACAGTTTTATCAGTGTGACCTTTGAGCCCAGCCAAGGACCTACACTCTCTGGCACATTGTTATTAACTTTTATTGAGTTGGACTGCCTTTCTTTGATCATGGCTAGCCATTGGGTTTTAAACACACAAGTTCTTGAGGCATAATACTAACAAGCAGTGGCTATAAGTGAAGCTTTTTAAAGTAACGAAAAGCCTTGCACAGGACCAGTCCCACTCTCTGAACAATGGTAGCATTTACCCTAAAAGATAGGCTAATCTATTAGGTTGGTGCAAAAATAATGTCGTTTTTCACATATGTTACTATGTGAGAAAACGACATTATTTTTGCACCAACCTAATACATTACTGGATACAATTGAAGTTGCCAATTTATACCTTCTACATGGATGACTTGACAAAAGACTAAGGGTCTATCTCTTCCAGTGAGTTAAGCAGGTCACTGACCCAGTTTTCCATAGCTAGAACTTAACAGGTACTACCACTGTCATAAGGGAGCTGAGAGTAATGTCAATTAAGAAGTGACTCTACACTCTCCAGAAAACCCAAGATAGAACCTCACCATCAAATGCAGTTTAATGTCATACCCTGGTGATATTATATTATATGCATACTTTGTTTCCTTTTTGCACTTTTACTGAAATACTGTTGTAAGTAATCCAAGTTGTGACTTGTTTATAGTAACTATTTTGTTTTATTGATGTTTGCAGTTAACCATTTTCTTTCTTTATTTTTTTTTCTTCAGTCAACATTTTGCCAACACTTTTTAATTCCTCTTTATTAATATTTTTCTCTTACATTTTTCTGCCTAATTAAAATGTGGATACTTTAGCTTGGATTAAGCTTGGCATAATAAAATGTGTTTAGTCTCTGGGAATTTGTCTCTCAGGCAGCACTTCTTCATTGTAATAAAAGGGGTAGAGTCAGAGGTATGCCCTAATGCATGTTGATAAACTATCCTTGTGTCATTTTGGGGAGAATCAAATAAATACTATGTATGTATATAGGTACATTGATAAGTCTGTAACCTAATGATTAAAAAGCATTTATTTTACAATTTTCTTTTTTAAGAATTTATCTTGGACAAATATTTTTCAGCTTCTTTTCAATTCAATTAACCCATTAATGCACACTGTAAAATCCAGTATTACTTATAATAAATAAAATAAAAAATCTGATATTAATAATAGGTTTCTAAAAAAAGAAAAAAATACAGTATTAAGGATAGGTTTCTACCTATAATCTTAATGCCTCCCATCCCACAAAAATGGAACAGCAGACATTCATAAGTTAACCCAAATTAGTTTAAATATGAAACTAAAAATTTCAGATCAAAATTCAATTTAGTTAATAAATTTCAAGCAACAGATTTACATAGGTTATAGACTTACACACTTGTGCTTATATGAACTTTTATATAATTTTTCTTAATTTTATAATAACTTTAAATGAAACTTTTTTCTTGTATATGATAAAATTATTGATTTCCTTATAATTCTGCTTGTTCCTTAGTTAGCAATTACATTATACTCTGCTAATACCTCATAAATAATGAACTATTCCATTTTGATTGTAAGGAAAGAAGGAAAAAAATATATCAAAGACACTGGTTTCAAAGAAAAATGGAAAGAAGAGGCGATAACCCTCTTGTGAATCTTGTAAATTTAAAATCTTTTCATTTGTACCCTCTTACTTCTCTAAATGATGACTCGAATTTGTATTTATGATTGTTACTGCAATATTTTGTTAAAGTTGTTAAACACAAATCATTTAATGAGGCAATAGGGGAGTTTCCACAGCTATTTTATAGCTGTGGAACTCTCAAGCAGTTTATTCAATCATTAACTTAATTAAGATGCATCAGTAAATTTAAATAGAACAACAATGAAATTTTCACTGGTGTCTCTTGTTTTTATTATTATAGATTAATCTGATTATTAGGACATACGGTGTATGTATATAGGTACATCAATAATTCTGTAACTTAATGATTAAAAAAGCATTTATTTTACATCAATATTTTTTTAAAGTATTTATCTTGAACAAATATTTTTCCACTTAAACTCCTTCCTAGTCAATTCAATTAACCCCTTATTGCACACTGTAAAATCCAGTATTACTTATAATAAATAAAATAAAAAATCTGATATTAATAATAGGTTTCTAAAAAAATTTTTAAAACGTCCAGTATAAAGGATAGGTTTCTACTAACTTATCTACCCTCCCCTAAAATGTGACAGTAGAAATTAATAGGTTAACCGAATACTTCATATACAGTTATTTGTGGGTAAATTTCTGAGGCTGTTTCTTAGTACAATACATTGATTCTTTCATACCAGTTTTCTCAAGTGTCTGTCACATTCAAAATTTAACATTTATTCTTCTTTATGTGCCATGTCCCCTTAGGACATTGGTGATCATGACTCTCCATAATTTCCTGTCCTTTGTAACTCTTAATAAATAACGTTGTCTTTTTGTTATTTCTCCTAAACCCTGTTCCACCAATCATTTACTCAAGCTCATCAAATATGTTATGCATTATTTTCCCCTGTCTGTCTTGCCTTCAATCTGTCCTGTGTGTATCAGATTTTCTAAGCCCTCTTTCTTTATTATGTACCCTAGAAATTTTAACTATATCTTCAAGTTTCATTTTGTTCCCATTTTCTTTAAAACTTTATTGTTGTTCACATGTTTGGGCTATGATATTCTCAGCATCCTTCTGTAGAACCACATTTCTGTTGCTTCAAGTTTCTTTCTTCATCTTTGAAGAGATTCACTACCATATAAAAGGACAGATATCATATAACAGTTCAGTAATTTTCTTTGTTTGTCACAACCTTTTTCTTTTTCTCAATACTCTAGTTAGCTTTTGGAATGTATCTTTGGCTATCCCAATGCGTCTTCAAATTTCAGTGTCACAATTTTCTGTCCTTCGTTAAAATACTTCCCAGATATTTAAATTTTTGTACTTGTTTGATTTTGGTATCTCCAATTTGTAATTTATATTTTGGGCACATCCTTTTGCTAACAACTATGGAGTAAAATGCAATTTTTTTTCAGAGTCAAAAATACACATGTAACTTACCTAATATATATATATATATATATATATATATATATATATATATATATATATATATAGTACTTGTATTTATATCAATGATGTATACACATGCAAACTTTGTATTGGTATCCTCATCAAATATTTTTATAGACAAAAGTGAAATTTATTTCTTAGTCTTTGTATGATGTATAATGACCTTTTACTTGGTTACTTGAATCACTACCCCCAATTGCGTGTGAAAGCAATTCTTTTACCATATGTTCACACAGCAAGTATTTACTCTGTATTTTTCCTTCATATCCCAATGATACAAAGATCAACTTGAATCTTTATTAACCTTTAAGTTAAAACCATTTTACAAAAATCTTAGATCCTGTTACAGACCTTTAACTCACTATAATTGATATAACAACCTTTGAACTAATATTTAGTCTAACTGAAATACATGTAATATTCTGGGATTAACTGTTGTTGTTAGTCTATGATTATCATTTGTAAAATACATTTTAATGCTAAAGAATATTTGGGCTGATTGTAGTAAATAAAAACAAAGATGAGGATTAACACATCTTTTTCAAAAAATAATAATTGTTTTTTGTTAATGAAACTTGGAAACTAAACCTGTGTATTTTGTCTAGATGTGGTCAATCATGGCTCTTCACAATTTCCTATCCTTTTTAGCTCTCAATAAGGTTTGTATTTTCACCATCACTTTAAGTCCCTGTTCTGCCAACCATTTACACAAGCTCATTAGGTAGGTTATGCTCTGTTCCTTTTGTCATATATATTACACTTCCTCTGTTCCTTTTGCCTTTAATATGTCCTGTGATTGTCAAATTTTCTAAGCTCTCTTTCCTAATTATGTTTCCAAGAAATTTCATCTCTTTCTAATGTTAAATATAAGTCCTGATCCATCCCGGAATGTTTTTAATTTGCTCAGGGAGTCGGCCTGATTCCAAAATGGTATGATATATTAGGCTACAGTTTCTAGGGGTAAACTTGAAAAAGTGTGACATACTGACATTCACATTTATTATTTAGATAAATGTGTGGAAAATAATGTTCCTCTTTCTCTTTGTGCTGTATTCTTTCAGCGGTTCAACTGCCAGTCTTTTGACACTCCTCTTTGTCTTTATAGTCCTAGTTCTGCCAGCCATTTACTCAAACTCCTTAAGTAGATTACTTGCATTTGAACCTGGTGTACATAGGTAACATTTCAGCTGCAAATTGACTTTGCAATCACCCCACCAATTAGAAATTTTGTGCAATAACAATCTAAATATATTTCTAGAAGTAGGAGAGAGAAACTTAATTAAACACAAAATTTTCCAATTTTTGCATAAAATTTGATATAGCAAGTTTTGGTAGTCAGTCTATATATTGTACATTGAAAAATAAAGAAAAATATTGTTAATGATCTGAAATTAATGTTAAACACTACAACAAATACTTTGCTGCTCCTTATTTTCCAGCTTATAGGAAATCCTCTTCTGTAGTTCTTGGCTTGAGAACTTTGGTGAAGCCTTCTGATCTCTTGAATTATTGCCCTTTTACCTCTTTTTGGTGAAGTAGTAGAGGCTCTAATTCAACCCTGAGTTGGTTAAACATCTCACTTTACATGGCCTTCTTCAAATAAACAATTATGGCTTTTGTTTTTCTTAGTCAATGTGTTAATGAATATTACTAAATTTGTCTATCAAGAATGGTGAGGCTCAGTCTGTGACTTTAGATATCTCAAAGACATTTGACAGAGTTTGGTATATTGGCCTTCTTCAAAAGCTCAAGGCTATGGGGTCTCTGGTTGAACATTTGACTTAATCCAATTGTTTTTTAACAAATCATTTAATGAAAGTCATGTTGAATGGCCATGCTTCTACATCCTTTCACATTAATGTATAAGAAAAAAGTAAGTATGATATATATGGCAAATTGAAACTGGTAGTCGCACTTGAAAATTACCTCCAATCAGCTGGGGCAAGAAATGGTTTGTAAATTGTAACATCTCCAAAATGAAGCTGCTATCTTTTAATCAGCACAGAGAACCATTTTTGCTTTTCACCAGTATGGCTGATGCCTACCTTGGTCTCAAGTTTTCCACTGACATAAAGTGGAAAGATTATATTGAATCAATTGCTGGCCTGCTGTTAAAAAAGTTGGTTCATTGTGTTGTGTTAGACAATTTTTCTCACCAGAATCCATCTTGCACTTTTATAAATCTACTAATCATCTATGCATTGAATATTCTTCTATATCTGGTTAGGTGCTCCTGCTATATATCTCAAGGTTCTTGGTAAAATCCAAATATCTGTAATGGTCTGTAATGTTATCCATCTTGACCTGGCATCTCAGCTCCACTGTGACATGTATTACCTCTTCTTTTCTATAAATATTTTCATGACAATTGTTCTGATGAGCTCTCCTCCTTGGTACCTCAATTGCATGAATTTAAGTATGTTACTAATATTCATCATTTTACTGTTAAATTATCTAAAGGTATTTTCTATTCTAATAATTCCTTTTCTCACCTGTGGAACTCTCTTCTGGTTTCTTGCTTCCTCACCACCTATAATCTTCAAAAATTTAAATGCAATATCAGTCATAATCATCAGTCTTTCTGAATTTTGTTCTTTTATTTTCCTTTCTTCTCACTAAAGTCTTATCATTCTCTTTCATTCCCAGTAACCCCTTGCATCTTAGTGGTATTATTGCCTTACTTGGGGTGAATGATTAAAAAAACATGCCATTATATGTATGCTATTATGCAAAAAACATCATGGCACATGATACATTAAGATACTTGTATACCAAAAAAAGCTTTTATAATTGAAATAATTAATATCAGAGTTTTTCAAATGAACCTTTGATTAATAGCTTAGAATTGTTCAATTCCATCATTAATTTTAGAAGAATTGCCTGATTTCTATGGTTGAGCTTTTGGGGGAAAAAGCAATCATAAATAACAACATATACTGAAATTGGAATTGGCTGTATTTGTACAAAAGTTGATTTAGTCTGTAGGATCATAAAAGGTAAACAAAAGACAGGCTTGTTTAGTAATAAAACAATTCTTCACTAATTCAAATATAAAACTTGATCAATGTGCACATAACCAGTTCTTGGTACGTAATGACTCCTGAAATATTGATATGCCAAAAAAACAACCTGTCATGGTCATTATTTATTTTGAAAACATTAAAATGTGGGAATGTTCTCAAGGAACAGACAATATAGATTGTATTTAAATTGCCTCTCAAGTGAAGAATTATTTTGATGATTTTTATTGATAATCACAGAGTGCATTTAAATAATTATTGTAATATTTTGTATATTTTTCTTTGTTTTAATCCTCTGATTATTCCAAGAGCAATTCCGACAGAATCAGATCAAGAGAAATAAAATTCAATCTGTGAAAATAAATAATCTGCTTTTGTCATAGCTATGCTCTCAAATCTAATATTTCTACTGTGATTTATTTTCCTCTTCCATTTTGAAGAGAAATATATTTACCATTGAATGAAAATGTGTTTTTCTATTAAATATTCCCACTAGAACCAATTTCAGGATGTGAATTACTTTTTAACTATTGTTACTAGATATTATGTTGAAGAAGGGAAAATAACTTTTGAAATAAATAAATTTCATGCAAATGGAAAAAGTAATAGCTTTAAATTGGAATATATGACATTAGTCTTCAATTT
>OZ010579.1:104178060-104190560 GCA_963932145.1 Acanthosepion lycidas
TTTCAAACTAGTCACAACATATTACAATGCATCTAAACATATGGGTCTGTTGATAACATTTCTCTCATATGGTCATGTATGACGTCATAGAACCACATTACGAATTTGCAATCTGTGTCTGCTATTCCATGACCATTATCTTTGCATGGCATACTTCTATGTAAACAAAACAGTATGTCATATTTGATGGTGAACATCTCTGTTGTAAAATCCATATAACCATTCTGAAGATGGCTCGTGTGAGCCAAAAGCTTAGATCAAAGAGCAATATATTAAAAAAATGTTCAAATGTTGAACAGTTTTTGTCTTTATTTTCTCTTGAAACTAAAGCCATTATATGACACTTGGAAAGGCTCATGATAAAACAATATATGTTTGAATATATATATATATATAGAGAGAGAGAGAGAGAGAGATATCATCTAATCTGTGAAATTCAAAGTATTAGCAATATATTAATCACATTGTCCACAGGATATTTAGAAAACATTTTGTTATACAATGAACATTCTTTATGCTATACATCATTGAAATTTATGAATAAAACACTAAATGTTTCCATGTAGGGAAACTCCTAATATTAACATTACTACTTTAATAATGGAGAAAAAACAATCATTGTTTAAACTTTTAAATAATGTCTTACAAATCTGTAATCACCATAAACAGGCATTGTACATTTCAAAAACTTGACAAAAGTCAGTGTTTCTCAGGAAAAATATCTTGATTCTTCTGACTTACTATTCCTCTCTTTTCAGCAATTACTTTAACCCTTACATTTTGCATTGTCCTGGATGTGGAAAAACAAAATTGTATAGTTAAACACTGATTCTGTCTAATATTATCCAACTTTTTAAGTTTGGCATTGGGCCTTATTTGCCTTTGAATAACATAGTTTTTTTTTGTGTTGTTTACTAACAGAATCAGCAGCAAGTAGTAAGGTAACTTTGGAAAGTAGTCAATGTGTTTTGGTAAAATATAAGAAGTATTAAGTAAGTATAAGTACTTACTTAAATAGGTAAGTATGAATATGTGTACTAATATATAGTCTACTGGAAATGCTTCAGTGTATCTCGCTTTTAGGTTTGTTATGTTAAGAAAGAGTGTAGCCACTATGTCCTATACCTCTTATTTGTATACATAACCAGAAAATTTTATCCATGTTATTTTCAAAACATGAGAATGCTTTGTGTGAGAATCATGGCTTGAATAGTCTTTTAACAACTGTTATATAAGCTCTTGGTAACAAGTACTATTTAATTGTATTGACTTTTGTAATTCTACAAAAGTAGAATTTATTTAATAATTAAGTTTTACTTAAGAATAATAGTGTTAAAAGTGTATAAAGAAATTTATCTGAATTCTAAGACAGGGGCATAATGAAAATTCTGTTTATATATGCACATGTTGTTATAATCTATACATATTGTATTTTTTGTCATGTAAAATAAGCTGTTTCCTTACAAGGAAACCTTTGGCATTCATTGACACATCAATCGGCACTACTTTAAGTTAAGATTTATAAAATCTTTCACTTAAAACAATTTTTCAGGAAAATAGGGTTCTCAATTCCAGTAGCTGTTATCTCTTTTTTCCAGTATTGATGTCAGTTTCCTTCCTAACCTTTTGTTTGAAGTTGTGTTGAACATCATCTTGATTATGTCATTATTTTCTCTTTGAGTTACATTATAGTTTTTGCTGCTGTTGAAAGTAACTCTTAAAAGAAATTAAAACATTATATAAAATCTAATGTATCTGTGCTATGAATGGGAAGTTAATCTCTAAAGGCTTACACTATACCAAGTCATTCCAGATGAGATGCAGTGGACAAAATAAAAAAGAAATGCTTTTTTAAAATATTCACTACTCTTGTCAATATTTGGTATATGTGAGTTTATTTTGTACTCTACTGTAGGTAATAAAACTGTTTTCTTATTTAGGTTAGAAACAAATAAAAGTGTACTAAATTGTTATGTAATATCAAAACTCCTATATAACAGAGAATGCTGTTCAATCTCCTCACAAATAAAGAAGAGACTTGAAGCAACAGAAATATGGTTCTACAAAAGGATTCTGAGAATACCATGGACTGAACATGTGAGCAACAACAAAGTTTTAGAGAAAATGGAAACAAAAAGGACACTTATTCTTAACAGCAGGAAGATATTGAAATTTCTAGGGTATATAATGAGGAAAGAGAGCCTGGAAAATGTGATATTCACAGGACAGATTTGAAGGCAAGAGGGATAGAGGAAAACAATGCATAACATACCTATCAAGCTTGAGTAAATGGATAGCAGAACAAGGTTTCAGAGAGATAACAAAAAGACAAAATTTATTAAGAGCTACAAAGTACAGGAAATTGTGGAGAGCCATGATTGCCAATGTCCTGAAGGAACATGGTACATAGAAGAAGCACATCACATACAATTTAAGAATCTGATAATTGTCATGAATTTGAAAGAATATTTCACCAACAGTCCCTGTCTTGAAAAAAATGTTGGTAAATCATTAATCAAATCTCATCTATAAGTGATGAATCATTGGCTTCCAAGATGTTTTAAAAAATCTTGTAAAATGTTGTATTGAACAAACTCTAAATACTCATCAATAAGAATTGGACATTGAACATTGCAGTTACTAATTCATGGGATTAACTTCTAAATGATTCCCTTTTTTTCTTCATGTTTATTTTACTTCTTGGATGTATATATACATATATTGGGTGTTGAAAAATTCTCAGCTTGACTTACTTCCCAAAATCTAATCGATCAATCATCAGAATTTTCTAGTGAATATCTTTTTGATTGGGCTGAGAACTTTTTATCACTACCTTGTATTATTGTGTCACATTGTTTCAATATCACTCTCATATTTTACAGATTTTTCATTTTTCTTTGTTGTTTTTATTTTGTTGCAATAATGCCACATATATTGCAATGCAGTGTGTTTAGTTGTTCGCTTGTTGAATGCAACTAACAAGAAAGTTTAAGCTTTATTATTTTGTACCACAATGAAAACTGAGTTTTATTTTGGTATTCAAAGCATTTTTTCTTTACTTTTTATGTCTCCTTTTTTGGGGTCTATTCATGACATTGAGATTTGTGATCAGACATAGACAGATAAGCAAATTACCTTCAATACTTCTCTTCTTTCAAACTATCTTTTTTTCTTGAACCATCTTTTCTATCTGTACTATATTCTCTCTTACCACTTACACACTACTCTCCCTCCCTCTCACCAGTTGCACACTACTCTCTCTCTCCCCACTTGCACACTACTCTCTCTCTCCCCACTTGCACACTACTCTCTCTCTCCCCACTTGCACACTACTCTCTCTCTCCCCACTTGCACACTACTCTCTCTCTCCCCACTTGCACACTACTCTCTCTCTCCCCACTTGCACACTACTCTCTCTCTCCCCACTTGCACACTACTCTCTATTTCTCTTACTATTTGCATGCTACTCTTTCTCTTACCACTTTCACACTACTCTCTCTTTCTCTTACCACTTTCACACTACTCTCTCTTTCTTTTACCACTTTCACACTACTCTCTTTTTCTCTTACCACTTTCACACTTCTCTCTTTTTCTTACCACTTTCACACTTCTCTCTTTTTCTCTTACCACTTTCACACTTCTCTCTCTTTCTCTTACCACTTTCACACTTCTCTCTCTTTCTCTTACCACTTTCACACTTCTCTCTCTTTCTCTTACCACTTTCACACTTCTCTCTCTCTTACTACTTTCACATTATTCTCTCTTTCTCTTACCACTTACACATTACTCTCTCTCTCTGTTACCATTTTCATGCTACTCTCTCTCTTGCACACTACTCTTTCTCTTACCATTTACACACTACTCTTTATTTCTCTTACTACTTGCACATTACTCTCACTCTTTGACCACTTACACATTATTTTCTCTATTAGTGTTTACACTCTAGACTCTCAACACTACATACTATTTACTCTATGACTGTTTACTATCTTCTCTCTCCCTCTACTATCACTGCTTACTATTTTCTCTCTCTCTCTACTATTTACTATTTTCTCTCTCTCTTTCATCTATAATGTTTACTATTTTCTCTCTTTCTACTATGACCGTTTACTATTCTCTCTCTCTCTGCTATGACTACTTACTATTCTCTCTCTCTGTCTCCTATGACCGCTTACTATTCCCTCTCTCTCTACTATGATTGCTTTCTATTCTTTCTTTCCTATGACCACTTACTATTTTATCTCCCCGCCATGACTGCTTACTATTTTATCTCCCCACCATGACTGCTTACTATTTTCTCTCTCTCTACTATCTCCCTCTATGATCACTTACTATTCTCCACTCTCTTTATGATTGCTTACTATTCTCTCTCTCTATGACTATTGCACACTATTTTCTCTCTGAATTACCATTGAACACACTCTATCTCTCTCTATTACTATTGCACACTATTCTCTCTCTCTCTATTATCTTCATTCCTTCTTTTCTGCTCTTGCAAGCCTTCAAATATTCTCTGTGTACCTTTTTATCTTCTTTCTGTCTCTGTAGAGATCTTCACATATTTTCTCTCTTTTCTGCATTTCTGTACAACTTCTCCATCTTCTTTTCTGCACTCTTCCCATCTCCCTTCATCTATTGGTGGCCTGTGCTTTCTTAATCCTCAAGAGATTGGCTTTGTCCTGTAGTATTTTTTGCCACAAACAAGACATACATTTTTCTAAACCCCATCACCCCACCCACTTGCACATACACTCCTCCAATTGTCATCAAAATAAATGTTGTGTCCATTCATCTACAAAGACAGAAGTAAGTTTAGGGTGTATAAGCAAAGAGACATTTATTGATGTGTGCTTAAAGAGCTTTCTCTCACTGTTGTTGCAAATGCCAACTGCTGATCAATACATTGTGTTCTCTGACTTCCATATCTAGTTTATACAAGAGTTTACTGCTTCTGTGACATAAGAAAAAAAGATTAGTATTTCTGCTTGTAATATTCTTTCAGATTTGTTTCTTATTGTACCAAAGTGAATTGACCAATCTACATTTCTCACATTTCATTGCTTGCTTATTCTGTATTTAGGTAACTAATATTATTTGTGTAGATATTTACAAAGACATAAAAAGCTTTCATTTCTTTTAACAAAAGTATTTCAGCTAAATGAAAGATATCTTCATAACAATGTTGGTTCCCAAATATAAATAAACTGGTGCAAGTGAAACCCTTTTGCTGTAAAATATGATTCTCTTGCTAAACATCTTTGAAACTTGTTTAAAAAAATAGATACTAAAGGAAAAATATATGCTAGTGATTTTAAAAAGGTTAGTGCCAGGGAAAGTTTTGACTTGGGAAATATGAAAATGAAAAGTGCTTCTTATTTGATATATTATTTAATCTCAGCAACTGTTGAAGACATTTCTTGTTCTAAACCGTAAGAGTATATTTTAAAATATTGATTTGGAAAATGGACATTTTCTGGAAGGTAAATAACTCAAAAAAAAATCAAAAGTTATAAAGCAAATTTTTGTATGAACAAGAAAGAATCTTTTTAAGTGCCTTTCATTTTATAGAAAATGAAATATGGTGCAACTTACAAGGTCATTTTTTTAATAGCCTTTCTGGTTTCCATGTGATTAATTGATGTTCACAAATATTTCTGTCAAGTTTCTTTCCAGTTGTTTGGAAGTCATTGTCTGTAATCCCTATTTTTAAGAACTCTGGTGAACCTTCTAACCACTGCCCTATCAGTCACCTACCACTTTTCAGCAAAGTCTTTGAGGCTTTAATCAATACTGATGTAGTTAAGCATCTTACCTCTCACAACCTACTCTCTGACAAACAATATGTATTCTGTTTTGCCTGGTCTAATGTTGATGTGCTTATGGCTATCACTGAATATGTATATCAAGCTCTTGATAATAACGGCAAAATTGAGCTGTGGCACTAGATATCTCAAAGGCATTTGACAGGGTTTGGTATGCTGGACTTCTATGTGAGCTTCAGAGCTACAGTATTACAGGACAATTATTTGATGTAATCCAATCATTCCTACCAAATCACGAAATGAAGGTCATTCTGAATGGGCTCACTTCCAGATCCTTTAACACAAATGCTGCTCTTCCCCAAGTGGGTCCTACACTGTTTCTGATCTTCATCAATGATCTTCTTGATGTCATCATTTCCTAAGTAGGCATCTATGCAGATGATACTACCATTTACTCCTGTCTCAATAGTAAATCGGTCAAAGCTGACAAAGTTAACCTGTCACTGTTCTCAAAAAGGATCTCCAATCAGTGGTTAACTGGGGCAGGAAATGACTTGTATATTTTAATGTTTCCAAAACCAAACTGCTCCACCACAGAGAGATTCCCTGTCCACCATCAGCATGGCTGATGCTAGACTCCTGGAGAGTAACACACTGTGTCTTCTTGACCTCATGTTTTCAACTGACTTGAAGTTGAATCAATAGCTGCATCTACTCCTAGGAGTTGTGTCACTGTGTCATGCCAGAAAGTTTTTTCTTGTCAGAATCCATCTTTCACATTTGCAAATCTACCATTCATCCATGCATTGAATTCTATTGCCATATCTGGACTAGTGCTCCTGCTATTCATCTTCAGGTTCTTGACAAAATCCAAAGAAGAATCTGCAGTGTAATTAATCCTAACTTGGCATCCTGACTTCAGTCACTTTCTCATCTATGTGATGTGGTTTCGCCTCTGTCTTTTCTACAAATATTTTCATGACAACTGCTCTGATGAGCTTTCTCCCTGGTTCCCTGATTACATGAATTTAAGCATGCTACTAGATTAGCATCTAGGTTCCACCCTTTTATTGTTGAACTAGTTAAATGTAATCACCACTTTTACTCCAACAGTTTCTTTTCTCACACTTCCTGACAGTGGAACTCCCTTCCTCTTATTTGCTTCCCTGATAACTACAATCTTCAAAAATTTAAATGTAACATCAATCACCATCTTCTGTTGTCTTGAACCCTATTCATCTTTTATCCTTTCCTCAATCTCCACTATAGTCAGTCTTTCCTCATACTTTCACTCCTTTTAACTTCCTGCATGCTAATGGCACTCCCACCTTGCTTTGGGTGAAATGCTTTAAAAAAAAGTCTTCTGAAATTTCACTCTAGTTGTGTTGTGGTAAAATATTGAAATTTACTAGTGATCCTATATCTTACTATTCAGGCTAGTATAATCATCATTTTATATTTACAATATTTCGACTATTGTGCTTTCCAGCTTTCTTCAGGTGCCTGTCATATAGTAATTCTCTCAGAATTTTCAATAAAACTTTTCAGTTCATGAGGAATTTTTTCTTTCTGCTTTCCTTGTTTAGATGATATTTATAAGTTTTAATTTTCTCTTGTCTATTTGCCTTTATGTCATTTGTCTATTTCTGTCACAAAACCAGAGCATATGACTTTTCTATACCACCCAGTTACTGAACTCACAACTGCAAAGGAACCTTATATGCTTTGACCAATACTTTGATGTACCAGGGCCAGATGCTTCCTGTACAATTTAGTAGTGTAATAATCACCAAAATTAACATATATATGTTAGTCTGAAGAGAAAGGTATATAATAATAACAAACCCATATCTAAAACATTGACAGACAAGCACACACACATTAATACTTTCATCCCAAGTAAGGCAATAAATCTACTAGGATGCAAGTTACTGAGATGGACAGAAACAGAGATGACAATAAAAGATGAAGAATAAAATTTGTCTGAAAATGATGACTGACATTGCATTTAACATTTTGAAAATCATACTTGACAGGAAAGCAACAATCTAGAAGAAAGTTCTGCAAGTGAGAAGAAACTCAAGTGCAAAAGAAGAAACAATTAGCATAGAACATATGGTTGCAACTAGAAATTTCATCAGTGAAATTATGAGACCTAGCTGCCAATCTAGTACTACACGTATGTTTGTGAAGTCGAAGTATCAAAGAAGAAAGCTTATCAGAACAATTTCCATAAAAATATTTATAGAAGAAGTAGAGGTAAGCTACATTATAGCACTAGGAAAGTTACTGAAGCTGAGGAACAATAATGTTGTCAATTCTTTGGATTTTGTTGAGAATTTCTAGACATATAGCAGAAGCACCAGACCAAATGTGATGACAATATTCAATACACAAATAGGAGACTTATAAATGTGTAAGATAGATTCTGGCAGGATATTAAAGAAAGGTTTCATGTTTATTTGAAAATATTTTTGTCATTGGTAAAAATTGTTAAGATTAACTTTGATTGTAACTATATTAGATTCAATTGCATCTAGAATCTTCCTTTAGCCATTAAATTGCAGATGACAGGAATTTTAGACATTAGTTTTATGGCTCAATTGAAAATGATGAAAATTTCCCTCAGTTACATATATATAATTAAAGTTGAATAACAATAATTTCCATTTATTAAAGTTATTACATCATTTACAAAATGGCAACTGAGCTGCTCCTGCCACAGTTAATGGGTTAAGAAATCATGTTCATTGCTATTGATTTAGCTTAAAATAGAAGAAAATCAAATGTTGAAGTAGGTTTGAGTTGCACTATTTTTACAATTGGAGAGAGCCTACCTCCTTTGAAATCAGCACAAAAATTCTGGTTTTTACCTAGTCTTAAACACTGATCTTGGTAATAAATATAATTATTTCAGTCATAAATTCGGCAACAAATAACAATGTTCTTTCAATGTTTGCAAATTAATAGTCAATTTAGCATTTAAAATTTGAAAGTGCAGTTTTTATACTATTGTTCACCCAATATAAAGCCCAAGAGCCACTCAAGATAGAAGGTTACTGAATGAGGTTGTGTAAGTGCACAAAGAGAAGTAAGAAGTGCATATTATGATATGGAAGATAGATAACAGTTGATCCTTGTCATATAGGAATAAAGTGTTGCTGCCAACACTGGAGTTTGAACACAGATCACCAGAGAGCAGACACAGGCAATCTCATTTTGAATAAGCTGATCACGTGATGGTAAAGGAAATGTATATATGGAAATTAGTGTGGCGTCTAAGCGATCACTATACAGATTACTATTCAAATCACTATTCAGTGGTTACTTTTTGAGCAAGTATTATCGAGCAAGTACTATTAGTGCAAGTGTTATTTGAAGGTGTCTGACACCAGTATTGTTCAATAATGTAACTATAGTTGTATCTGGAATTACAAAGTCTTTACTACAATGAACATTCATTGACATTACAAAAGTGGCGATGAGTGTTTGTTGACATCACAAAAATCCTGTACTTGGAAAGATTAAGGTCTTAGTGATTGAGGAAGCATCCTCACAGGAGTCTGTTTCACAAAATATCAGTTCTTGGGAAGAACCTATCTGAGTGGAATTTCCTTTTTACCAATTGAATACATTAAACAGTGAAAGACAATTGACATTGGTTATTATTGTTAATATTATCTACAAAAATAAAATATTGATACAAGAAAAATTACTTGTACTCAAAAGAACATAGTAGTACATAATTTATATGCCAAAAGAAAACATTCATTAAAAAATAAACATTGTTAAAAAATAATTTTAGTTGTCTATTAATGGCACACACTATAATGAAGGATTGCTGATAATGTTGTTGTTTTTAACGCAACTTTTCCTGAGCTCCAACAAAACTCTGCAGACGGTCCTTTTATGCTCTCACTTATCCTCCCCCCACATCTGTGAGTGAATGTCTTACATATAGACAAGCATTATAAGCTGTCTGAGAAAAGAAATATTGTTGTTGGTTTCTTTGCCAAATGAATTCTAATTGGTGTCGGCAGCAGCAAACATTTTGGGCACTTTGCCATTATGGTATGCAGTAGCCACTTACTTCATTGACAAATTGCTGTAGTCATTCCTGATTCAGTATTGGCAGCTCAGTAGTTAAAACATTGTCCGAAAGATGCAAATACTGATTAATTGTTATCATAAATGATGTGGAATAAAAAGAAAAACTGATTTCAAACCCATGTAGAAAAAGTAAGGCTTTGTTTATTGTTCTACCTTGAAATGACTCTGGTTTTGAGTGCAGTAATCTACAAATGAGAGTTTAATATAAGCCCTTCTCACTCCCTGTGAAGTATAGGGCCACAGTGTTGATGCTGTGGTTTTCATAGCAAGTAGGTTTTTAACAGGGTGGAGTTACCAGCCCCATGCCCAACCAGTTTTCAATTCTCTTAGACTAGTTGCCAACCAAGGCTAGAGAGCTGAATTTACCTTTTTATTTAAACCTTAGCTGTGAGGAGAAGAAATAGCTTCATATCTTTCCCAAGGATATTTATACAAAAGTGAATGCAACGATAAGCTTGGCTAGAATTTAAGGTTAGCATGTTGATAACCACTATAATATGTGTAGATCAATCTACAAATAACATTATCTTAACTAAATGCTATTAATTAATCATAAAATTAGTTTTGAAAATTTTGCTTTACATTTTTCTTAGATTTTTTATTTCAGGGAAAGTTCTTATTTTCTATTATTAATGACATTACAAAAGTATGGTGAATTGCTTAGTGGAGTGTCACATTGATTCATGAATTTAATGACATAGCAATTGTGTGTTCAATCCTTGGGCCAGGTAATGCAGACTTAAATTCAGTAGATACAGGGTGAGCAATACTAAATAAGAACAAGATATCCCCAGAGATAGACAGTAGAATTAAAACAATCTACTCCTCTAGATTATATAAAGATTCAGTTTTAAATCCCCTATAGTTTATCTGGATGGACAAGCATCTGATGAAGGCTGGATAGCACAAGGGCCAAAATGTTATAATAACAAAAATGAGGACAATAGTCTAAGTGTAAATGTAAATAATTGCAAGAGAACACTGAATTATTTTTATTCTTGGTTGATAATAAATTTAAAATATTTATTTTTACTTAACAGATTACCTAGCAATATTAATCTCATCTGGAAATTGTTTGGCCAGAATTACTGCAATTCTGAATTTTATATGAAAAAGTTATGAAAAAAATAATACTTTCCATTGACTACACATTAGGGAAGTTTACATTGATATATTAGGCAAGACTGAATAAAAAAAATGTCTTTATTTCTCAGGAATAACTATATAATATACAAAGTGTTTTTTTTGTTTTTTTTCTTGGAAAATGCCAAACTATTGACACAGATACATAAAAACTATGTACAGACTATTATTGCAAAAGTATTTCAAAAATGTTGCATCTACATTCCAGAATTATTTAGATATTAGCTTCTGGCATGTGAATTGATGAATAGAAAATTTACCTTTCCCCCCCCCTAAGTTGCATGCACTGCATTTTACAATTGTGCAGATATTTCCAATCTTCTATCTGAAATAGTTTTCAATATTTTCACTAAGCAAGTTTTATAAAGCCCTTATAAAAACAGCTGCAGATTCTGTTCTTTATATTTTTCAATTTCATTACACTATTTTTAAATTCACCACATTTTAGCAAAAATATCAATTTTTTTACATCTTATTTTACAAGTTTAGGTTTTTGATAATTTTTAAAAAATTTTTTATTTATAAGCATTTTAGGAAGTGTATGGGATTTATCAGTTTAAGCAAACACCACCTGCTAGTTGATAATAAGTCAACAAATGTAAAATCTAAAGGAGCTTTTCTGACCTTATTTGTTTTTATTATTTTTTACTAAAGTCTAGAATTTTATTTTTACAATGCAGACATTTATGTTAAAATTTTATTTTTTCAATGCAGACATAGTTATTGACATGACGTTGAAAGTAATTTGTTTCAAAATAATTATCAGTTTATTCATTCATAAATAACACTATAAAACATTTATTATCATAATAGATTTTGTTAATATCGTTCTACTTATACTAACTAAAAGTAAAGCCTAGATTTATACATGGGGTTAATGTGACTGAAAAAAGATAAAGTTTATGTACAAGGATGCATCAAACAATTCACAACATCATTATTAGGTGACTGCATTCACCATTATAATCAAATCATATGTGTGAACTGAGTTGCTGTACTATTATACATTGAAAATGACAGGAGAGTTTGTGTTTGTTTGTGTATATATAAAAAAGTGGTCATTGAAGTCATTACCCAGAAGTGACAGCCTGTTTCATGTTAAATGCAATTGTCAGGCCTGACGATTGGATTTAGCATGAAACAGACAGTTATACACTCTATCTCTGATATTGAGTACGTTAACCCATAAATACAGCATACCTTAAGACTATATTTTGTATTTTATCTGTTATATATATATATATATATATATATATATATATATATAAATTAAACATCAAATGCAGATCAGAATCTGACAGGATGATAAAATAAAGAACAGATAGGAAATGTATCTCACTCTAATATGTTTCACTTTTATTAAAGCTTTGTCAGAGATTGAGATAAAACAGTTTCTCTCAATCTCTGACATAGTTTTAATAAAAGAGAAACATGTTAGATTTCTTGTTTTTTCTTTATTTTATCATATAATTGTTCCATTTATGT
>OZ010579.1:104198060-104275560 GCA_963932145.1 Acanthosepion lycidas
TTATTATTTCTTCTTATGGATGTTGGTGATCATGGCTCTCCACGATTTCCTGTTCTTTGTTGTTCTCAATAAATTTTATCTTTTCCTCATTTCTCCCAAACCTTGCTCTGCCATTCATTCACAGGTAGGTTATCGATTGTTTCCCTTTGTCTCTTTTGCATTCAATCCATCCTGTAAGTATCAAATTTTCTTAGTCTTCTTTCCTCATTATGTGTCATAGAAATTTTAAATATCTCTTCCTGATAAGTATAAATTTCCTTTTTGTTTCCATTGCCTCTAGAACTTCATCATTGCTCACATGTTCAATCTATGGTTTTCTCAGCATCTTTCTGTAGAACCACATTTTTGTTGCCTCAAGACTTTTCATCTATAAGGAGATATATAGGAGAACTCATATTACATAACAATTCAGTACTCTTTTCTTTGTTTCTAACAATTTTGTTTTGTTTCTTAATACTTTGCTTAGCTTTTGGAAGGCATCATCACTATCCCAATGTACGTTCAGATTTCAGTGTCACACTTTCTGTTCTCTGAAAGAAAGAAATTTGAAAATAAATCTTTTTATTCAAAAATTTATAAATAATTACAAAATTATCAAAATATGTAAGCGGACAAGATGCCCTCAACCTATTTTAGTGAATTTATATGGCAAGAGCAAATGAAATAAATTTATAATTAGTTACTCATTATTGTGTTTATTTAAATTTCCTTCACAAACAATTTTATAAATTTTTGAAATAAAAAATTTAGTTTTAGATTTCATTATAGTTGGTTCCTATATTTTTATAATCTTGTAAATATAAAACTATTTTTGTAAATAAGCAATCTAATAAATAGTGTTTAATATCTTTGTTGTCAATTCTCACAAATAGAGAAATTGTATAAATCCACATTTATATGTTTGGGTTTTATTACATTCTAATCATTGCTTTTTAAAATAATAAACATTACAGAGGGAATTAAAAGTGTACACAGTAATAGCTGTGTCAAGGAAATAATTGTCCTTTTGACACCATTTTGTGGGGTGGGCACAAAGGTTAAACATTATCTAAGTAACTTATAGCAAGTCTTGAAGTCTAATAACTGATAGCATATATATATATATATATATTTGAATGTTGATATGGCTGTTGGTCATGAAATTATTACGATCAATTTGTCAATCATAGGTGACCAGGATTCACTAGCATAACAGTTGGTCATGTGAACACTTATAACAAAAAAATGTATTTATTTTCTGTAGTTAACCTTTAAGTAAGGCTTCTAATTTAAAATTAACTTGTATGTTAAAATATAAGAATAAATATTACTGATCTTTCAAGACATTGTCTATTTTAAATACTGTGATATATCCATGAAGAATTTTCTTGACTTGTATTCTGTATTGTATGGCTTATGGGGTTGGCTGATTGCCATTATTACAAAAACTAAATAATTAACATTATCAGTCATCTTGTCTTTTGAGCTGACATTGCAAAGTGAGTAATTGCTCACAAAATACAAATGTAGACAATAACAGCTGGACAGTACAAACCTTTTACAAAATTATCAGAAACCACTTTAATAGGAAAATGGATTTGGAAATATCAGTTTATGTGTTAATCTCTCTCTTTCTCTGAACAGATGTTATGATGTGTATTTACAGTCTTTCCAATACAGTATCCAAAGATATCTTGTGTAACCATGGAAATCTTTCTTTCAAAGACAGTCTCTTTTATTCCATAGTAGACACTCCTGTATTATTCATTGTGTCCGCCTCTTCTCTACTTAAATCAGATCACTTTAGGTAATTGTAAGCGACACCAGTCCTTATTTAAAAGAAGCCTGTGGTGACAGTGACAAAAACACTTGACAGTGAATATACACAGGATATAAGTGTATCTTCAGTATCATTTTACCTTCTCAAGCTAAGTTTTGTCTTCTTGTTATTTAACTGTGTGAATTACAAAAAAAAAAAAAGAAGTGACTAAAGTCTACACAGAATTTACTTATTTACCTTTAATTGATAATACAAAAATCACAGTGATGTTTGTAGAACCATTTAGTAAATGTTTTCTTAATCAGAAAAGAAGCCCTATATGTATGCATTAAAAATACATTTGGAAGAAAGAGAATGAAATGACTTTTGAATTGGATCTATTTGCTTATATTTAAACTTTGACATCAACCATACCCCAGGAGGTAATTTACTTACATTTATCCTTAGTTTCATTAAGTCTGTATTTGTAGGTTTTTCAGTTTATTTTTTTCCTTTCTTCATAATTTGGTGGGAGGGAATTAGGGCAAAAAATTATATATTCTAGTTCAGTATTACAATGGATGAACTCAGAAGAATTAACTGATATGAAACATTCTTCAGCATAGACATCAAGTGAGAATATTCTACCTCCATGGATTGAATAAAGGGTTTAGTTTAAAATTCCCAGAAAATTATCAACTACAATAGGCTGGGGGATACAACAGCTGAAATATTGTGCTTATAACAACCAAAACATGAACATTAATCCAAGTATATCAATGTATAATAATATTGCAGACAATAATTTTTTTACATATATTATTTACTTGTTTTAATGAGTCAACTTAAATTCATACAGATTTGATTAAAAAATCAACACAACATAAAAGGATAATTTTTGTAAGCATTATTCTGACATTTTCTCTTATAGATATAATCTCTGTATGCATTGAAGGTAGTATAATGGTTGTCAGCATAGAAAATAGAATCAGCAAACTGAGTTCAAATTCCTAGCTAGTCTGTTGCATTTACTTTCACAAAGTTTCCTTAGAAAATGTATGAATATTTATTTCACCCCCCAACTAACAAGGGGTTAAATAGCAGGGTAAACTGAACACTCTAGCCTTGGATGACAGACACTTTATAAGATGGTCAAATCTGAGTTCAAAATCATGAAAAAGACAAAGGGAAACTTCTTCATATCTTGAAAGAAGTCAGAACAATTCCCAGATATTTAGGAAAAGGAAGTTGTGAAGAGCTACAATCGTCTGTATTCAGAAGGGATATGGCATTGAAAAAAAGATATGCACTGAAATATTAAGAATTAACCAAAGTGTTCACATTACATCCAGTGAAAATTTTTGTTACATAAAGAGAATTAATTGGATCAGTTTTTTTTAATATTATGTGGAATGATTAACTTGTAAAAATTTTTAAATAATTTAACAATTAATATTTCATTTAATAATAATTAATTAATTTAAATAATTAATATTTCATTTTAATAATAAATAATTTAACAATTAATATTTCATGTTACTTAATTGAAAATATATACAAAAAAATTCAAATTTAAAAATTATGAAAACTCAAAAGTTGCTTATCCAAACTTTTATTTCTCTGTTAGCTCTTTTTTTTTTTTTTTGCAATATTTTTTTTTTCATAAAAATAAATTAATTTGAATTACATAAATAAAATTTTAATTTTTGGATGATAATATAATATTAAAAAGCCTGGTTATATATTAAAAAATTTAAATGGTTGGGAAAGTTCATTTTCACATAACATTATACAATTATTTGTTTTCTAAAAGCTTTAATGTAAACATTTTTTTTAACTATGAAAAGATGAAATTTTGGAAGATACTCTATTAATATCTGCATATTTTTTCTTTTATTCTGTTGAAATAAAAAGGGATATGTCCTCTTGTGTTGACTCAATAAATGACAGTCTTTTGAATTTTTGGTGAATCAATGTAACAAATAGTGAGCAGCTGCAGCAACCATACTAAATCAACCAAATTTTGTTCATAAGCCTTTAAGTTAGTCACTAGTAGATTTTGAGACTCTATGTACTTATTACAGTACAAACTTTGGTTACATATTATCTTTTATGATATAAAGTGATGGTAGTGGTAGTCAGGAGTAACCTCATATATGGAATGTGCTTACAAAAGCTTAAAATTAATGAAATAACAATTTTGAATCAATCTTGAACTTATGATTTATTTCATGTCATTATTTGTAGCTAAAATTATAAATATTTTGTTAATATCTGTGCCTATTTTACAGATACAAAGCTTGAGATAAATATTTGATTGTCTTCATTTTCAGTTGAATGTTACTTCTTTAAAAATAAATGACACCTACATATTCTTAATTTTTTAAAAAAAAATGACTATTTACTTATAGGACTTTGTGTCCTTTATTACCACTAATCTGTGAGCAAGAAATTTCTATTCTAGATAATAATATTTTTTAATGAGCTTCACCAACATAAAGTATATATTAACCCAAATAGGTCTACTTTCTGATTCCTTAAGAAGAGCTTGCTTAAAACGCTTGATATATCCTAGATTGAAGCTATCTACTTCCTTTACATCTGGTGTTCTGACATCCTAACCTATTGTTATGGTACCTATTCTATTGTAATGGACTCTCCCACAGATAATAAGTAGCAGTGGCAAGTTCAGCTCAGATGGTGTTGAGCGAGTCAGACATTGAAGTACCAACCATCACAACTAGATTTGCTGCGTCATTAACTCTTATTTCCAAGTTCCTAACGTTTTGTATGTCGAACCTAATTTAGGACGACTTATTAAAATACAAGCCTCCACTGTGAAAACTACTCTACAACACCTATGAACTGATGACATGAGCTGATCACCAAATGACCTCTAATTTATTCTTTGAATATTGCACGTTTTCTATGCTTATTTGGGATAATTTCTGTTTACATAAGTCTCTGTCCATCCAATTACTTTTGATCCTTTTCTTTTTCTGAGTTCTTTGAAATTTATCTGCTTCTCTCCCCATACCTAACAACATAAAGCTCCAACATAGACACCATCAACAGTTAGAAATTTATCAAAACAGACATGCAGGTTATTCTTCTGGATCATGTTTTTTGGTGAAATATTACTATATCAGTTTCTATGAAATAGGTTACTTTTGAAAATTATAACTCTAATCAAAAACTGGGCTTATGGCCATATCACATTGAAACACTGATGACCACCAAAGTTGAGCCTGGTCAGTATCTAGATGGGTAACAGTTTGGGAATACCAAGTTCTGTAAGCTTGGATATGTGAGTGGTGTAATGGAGAATAGCTGAGAATTGGAAATTGGAGAGTTGAGTTTCAATTCCAGTTGGATTCATTATATTCACTTACATGACTTGGGAAGTGTATAGATCTAGCTCTTCTCACCCAACTATTGGACTTGTCATTATTATCTCCAAAAAATTCTTAAAATCTAAAAATATTTTCTGGCTTTAAATAACCTGCTAAAGGTTGATTAGCCATTAGAAAAAAAAAAACAATCAATCTAATTAAAAACATGTAATGAAGAAATCTGACTTGACAATGGTTATCAATTGATTTCAAAAGAGGTGAATGTAAAATTTATGGCAAGTATAGACAAGGCATTGTGATAACAAAAGAACTTATTTATAATATTCACAAACAATAAAGTCAGGAAAGTAGAATGAAAGTTTATGATGACGTAGAATTCAGGTGGTTTTATCTTTACACATTACAGTGAACTAGCAATTTGTCTTTGGGAAAAAAGCATTTTTATGTAGTCCTATGAATGTGTATGTAAATTAGCTTATGTGTAAGTTCAGAGTGACAATTATACAGGATGCGATGAATAAATGGTCGTCTAAATTATGCACAAATGAAAATGACACTGGCATGTTTTTTGTAGAAGAAAGTTCTCTGTCAACATTGGTTGGCTAATGAATAAGCTCTACAACAATTTGAGTAACTAAAGGAAAATGGAAACAAAAATGACACTTATACTCAAATTCAGAAAGAAGCAGCTGAGATTTCTTAGAAGCATATTGAGGAAGGAAGGCTTGGAGAATTTGACATGCAGGATATATTGAAAGCATAAAGGATGACGAGACCATGAACTACCAACATGACCAGCTTGTGTGAATGGATGTTGGGAGTGATGACAAAAAGAAAAATTTTACTAATAGCTACAAGGGATAGGAAGTTTATGGAGTGCCACGATTGCCCATGTTCTGAAGGGACAGCACATAGATTTTGAGAAAATAATGCCTCTTCTAATTTCTCCTATCTTTTTTTTCAATAGACTTGTTCAATTATTTTGGGAGTGAGTGCATTAGATAAATCATTCACTTATTTGACAAAAGTAATTACAATGTAAAACTGACCTCCACAGTTACCTTTGAAATTAATCAGAAGAAAGAAATAGTCACTTTATTTACACTGCAGCTAGTTGCAGAGTTTATTAGATAATTTTCAAAACTAAAATTTTTAAATGCAGTTATTTATCAACAATTTTAAATTTATTAAATTGGATTAAGATTTATGATCTGTAGAAGTTATTAGACATTATTTTTAATAACTTTTATAAAATGTTATCTTCAACATTAAAAGAGCAATAACAAATTAAATTCCAAATTAAAATTTTTACCAGAATGAAAAAAAATGTGTGTTGTATTCACAAGTCCATCAGACAGCAGTCTCACTTGTACCATTCATAAAAGTTAAGTCATTTAATATCTGTTGCTTAAGTCTTGCTCATTTAAAATATCATCAGCAGATTAACATTAATAAGATTTTTAATGATTAGGACTTTATAAAAGGAAATGTCTGTGGTCATTGATAAAACATTTCATAATTGAAATACATTGTTCTATTGTTTAGAATTCTTGTATATGAATATAAAAATGACTTCCGGACCCTTCTCAACAGCCACACTGGAAGACCTCCTGTAAAACACCCACCAACTCCCTGCCCAGCATCGAATGTCAATCCCTCCAACCTTCCATGAATTGAAAGAAGCACTCCACTTCATGAAACCCATAAAAACTGCTGGACCTGACAATGTGCCCCTGGAATTGGTTGGCCTTGAACTGAAGATCTGGCTAATGCTCTTGATGCATAAAATCTGGGAAGATAAAACAGTCCCTGGGGACTTTAAAAATGCCAACATTGTGACAACCAATCAAAACTCTGTGGAAACTATCATGGCCTCCCCCTCTTAAGCATCACTGGCAAGATTTTTGTGCAGATACTACTCAATTGTAAAAGAGATCTTCCAGAATCCCATTGTGGTTTCCAGCCTTCAAGCGGCACTGTCAACAAGGTCTTCTGTATGCAACAGCTCCAGGAGAAGAGTTGTGAGCAGCAAAAACCACTTCCTCCAGAAGGCCTTTGACAAAGTCCCAAGGCCAGTAATGTAGGCCAATCTTGCCTGCTTTGACTGTCCAGAAGGCTTTATGTCTCTGATCAGTATGCTCCATGACAGAATGGAAGGCTGGATGAGCCATTGGACCCATTTTCAATTACTGGTGCTCTTAAACAAGACTGTGTGTTAGCTCTGACGCTCTTCTCCCTGTACTTCGCCACCATGATCAACAAGATCCACCATAGTAGCACTGGCATTGATACAGATTTGATGGTGGACTCTACAACTTTGACTGACTTCATTCACACACAAAGAGTACCACCATCTGTGTGTGAGAATTTCAGTGTGCTGACAACAATGCAACTGTGGGCCAAACTGTCATTAACCTTTAGAGATCAACAAACCTGTATAATAAGGACTAAAAAATGTTTGGGATGCAGGTCAATGTCAAAATACAAAGATCCTCCTTCAAACAAGCAATACCAGATGTCAGTATCAACATTGATAGATAGCAGGTAGAAGTCGTAGATGAATTTCCCTACCTTGGCAGCATCATCATCTTGAATAATGTCACCTACGAGAAAGACCTTGCCAACAGGATCAAAATGGTTTATACTGCATGCAGAATGCTCTCACACCAGGTCTTCAGCAATCATGGCCACATCATAAGAACCAAAATCATGGTCTTGCAGGCTGTGATCTTCTCGACTCTTCTGTACACTTGCGAGACTTTGTATCATCAGGACATCAAATGCCTAGAGCAGTTACAGCAAACAAAGCTCAAAAAATCCTTCACATCAGTTCAGAGGACTGAATCACCAATGAAGTCCTCTCTCCGACATCACCCCCCAGTATCAAGTCTACCATCCTCCATCATCATCTGGGTGGGCCACATGTCCAGAATGTGTCCCACTCGACTCTCAAGAGTCAAGCAGCAGAAGGCTACACGGGAGCCCAAAATAATGCTTCAAGAATCAGTTGAAGACATCTCTGACACAAACCAACATCAACCCTAACATCTGGGAAACTGTTGCTGCAAATCGGCCTTCTTGGCATAGGACCATCCAAGAGACTTTTGAGTCCAACCAATAACATAAAGAGGATCTGTGACGTGATGTCAGGAGGGCCCAATTTGTTCAGCTGTGTCCACCATCCACACTCCTCTGTGACTTCTGCTCATGACTCTACAGGAGTAGGCTGGGCCTTCACAGTCATCTCCACCACCACCAGAGAGGAGAAAGGAAATAAGGATGATGATCTTGATACTCAGATGTGAGTGGGTGCTGACTACTATATGAATTATAGACACTTATGTGCAAGATGGATTCTTTGTTAGAAAATACTATTTTTTAAAAGATTGGCTATTGTTTATTTATTCCTTACTGATATAGAAAAACCAAAATATACTTTGTGAAATAATTCTTATAAGAATAGGGTTATTTCCTAATTCTTTAAAATAAAAATTAAAAAGACAAGTAATTTATATCACAGGTTTGGAAATAACTTGGATGTAACTATTTCATAAACCAATTTATCTACTGCTTTTAATTCAAACAAATTTCCTTGTCTTTGTTGTTTTGCTTTGTATCAACATTTTAACTGCATATTCTCTGGCCTTCTGTAGATGTTTATTATGCTCAGAAATGTTGAGTCTTGTTCTGAGTGGGTATACACTTCTCTTCTCATACAAATCATATCCAATGCCTGCACTGTGTAAATAATTAAGACACCTCTTCTAAAAATATTCAAACAAAACAGTTTAATTGTAATTTTACAATCTCTCATCAATGGAATCCATATATTTTTTCAATTCTTTTAAAGGTCATTTGATTCCAAAATTCTCCAGATTTGTCCAGTCAATCAGATACCAAATTTAACAATTTTATTTAAAGCACTTTGCTGTTATTTATTTACATCTGATTTTTTCATCTTTATTAATTTTTTATGAATATTTCATTCGTCTTAATTTTAGTTGTTTTCGGTGCAAATCAGTCCACAGCCATTAGTAGCGTGGATTGAAAAGAACTTCTCAGTAGAACTCTCTCATCCTTTTTGCCTTGGGAAACTTCTTTTTCCATAACAGCTACTTTACTGTTTAAACTACAAAAACTTTAAAGTTGACAAAAGATTATACCTAAACATTTTAACCTACTCTTCATTATTCCTTGATCACTTGGCACCATATTTATTATTATATATATTATTAGTATTAGTGATAATATTATATTGAAATTTTATTAAACGAAGCATTGCCAACCATTATTAAATTACTGGTTTTCATTATAACTATCATAACTATGGCCATAGTAAAGAGCAAACATTAAAAATATACTGAATCAGCTTTCAGTGAGACTGATTCTTTATTTCTGATTTGTGCTGTTTACTGATAGCTTAAAATTAAAACAAAAAATACTAGTTAAATATTAATAATAGCTGATCTAATAAATACTCAAGATAATCATTTTTTTTACCTATACATCAGTTAAATCAATTACGCTAATCATAATCTTGACATCACTGAAGAACTTTCTCATTAAAGATCTATAAATGCAGTTTTATAAATCCAGTAAAAAAATTTTTTAAGATTTATCAAATTGTTCAGGTAATATTTTGACAGGCAACACAGTTTGGGATATTAAGTTTTTATTTATGTATAAGAAAACATAGAGTAAAAGTTTGTAGCATTGCATCATTCTGTATTTACATTTTATTGGATACATTAATCCCTCTTATCTGGATATGTTCCAAGACCCCCAACAGATGTCTGAAACTGAATAGTAACAAATTCTCTTACTTATTTATTTATATATATATATATATATATATATATATATATATATATATATAGAGAGAGAGAGAGAGAGAGACATAATTTTACTTGTTTTAGTTAAGTGCGATTTTTGTAGATTTAGGCAACTTTCTATATAAACATAGAAATCAACACTGACTATATCTACATATGCTCTATCCCAAATATTGAATACTTACTCCATAAATATAGCAAATTTTAAACACACACACACCTCTCTCTCTCTCTCTCTCTATATATATATATATATATATATATATATATAATGGACAAAGTCCGACAATTATTTTAAAATATTTTGTTTATACATTCTTTGTATAGATACAAATATTTAAGTAAATGCTCTGTTTTATAATAAACAGTATTAAACAATATTTACCGGCCTGAAAATCTCTCGGATATTCAGGCCAGTAAATGTTGTTTAATACTGTTTATTATAAAACAGAGCATTTACTTAAATTTTTGTATCTATAAAAAGAATGTATAAACATAAAAATGTCTTTTTATATATATATATATATATATATATATATATATATATGTACAAAAGGGCGGCCTGATGATTGCGTCTAGCACGAAACATCCTGTCGCCTCTGAGTGTTGACTTCAATGTTCACTTTTATATTTATATTTACATACACTCTATTTCTGATATTGAACACTTTATCCCATAAATATAGCACACCTTAAAACCTATATTTCTTCATATATATATATATATATATATATATATATATATAGTAAATAGTTGCCTGTTTCTAAGTATGCCTGTCTGGTAGGGTGCATAGATAATCCCTGTTGCTGACATCTGCTTAGGCTCATTTGTGTTTCTTTAACACTTACAAAGACAACTTGTGGTTTTTACTGAAATTATGCTGAGCAGATTTTAGTTAGTTTCCTGAAGTGACAAATGTCCTCTTTTATTATATAATGGGACAATGGACAATATAGACAATTTTTGCACACCCTTACTTCCACTAAACTGAAAAGTGTAAAAATGCTGGAAAAACTAAATGAAAAAAAAATTAATTAAATATTCCTTGTCTGTCATATTTAACAAAAGATGTTTAAAAGAAAGGTTGCTGTTCAAATATACATATGTACACACACACACACACACACACACTGTTTTTCTTGTACATAAACACTGATGATGAGTTTAAATTTATGAATTAAGTACAGTAAGAGATTTAGAACAATTATGACAGCACTGATTTTCCAACAGTTGATGGTCTGGCACCTCTTTTAATCTGAATAAAATTACGAGCAAGCATTTGAATTTCACACGATTACCAGATTAATTCATCTGGTGGTCACAGGTGGCATTGTGTGTAATATGTTTAATATAATTTTCTAACAGCCTATGAGGCTGTAGAGAAACAAGAGATGCATAATTAATAGAACGAAGGTATATTATTGAATTGTTATTATGTGACCTTTTGGTTCGGCAAAACAGATAACCAGGCATCATGAACTAAAAGGTGCTGCAAAATCAGTGGTGTATACATACTGTAATAAACAAAGTTACAGAATGGATAAATTTTTTACCATGGATCTTAATAATCACAGTATTTTTCCTCCCTTAAGTTAAGAACTTCCACCTTTTCATTGAATGGAAGCACTTTACAGTTTCTAATTGGCATATACAAAATGCTTATTTCTGGATTTACCATTAGCCATTTCCCTATAAGGAAACCTATGGCATTCAGTGATGGAGCAGGTTGAAATTTATAAAATCTTTCTCTTAAAACACTTGTTTAGGAAAACAGGTTATTCAAGTCCAGCAGCTGTTATTATTCTTTCTAGTATTAATGTGGTTTTCCTTCTCAAAATTTTAGTTATTACATGATGTATGATATTTTAGCCAGCGTATATACAAGATAGTATTTAAATGTTTTTGGCCCACCCCACTTTACGAAATCAGTCATTTTTCAATGAATAATTATCATTTTTTTTTTTTCTTTAGAATGATTAAAGAAACTTTAGAAACTATGTGTCGAGTGTGTTGAACTGCAGGGTAGATATGTGAAATATGATTATTTCATAGCTTTCATTCTTATTTGAGCTGTACCAATAGTAAGATGAAAGGTGGACGATGGACACAACTCCCATTAGACTCTGTTGAGTTCCTCTTTATTAAAACATGGGTAAACTTTTCAGTAGCAGGAGAGAGAATGAATCAGACAGAGAGGAGTAAACAGTGTTTAACAAGTCCCACTGGTGAGTTGTAACCCAGGGGACCCAAAAAGGAGAAGATCTGGAAAGTGCAATAACTTAGTAAAACAGATGCCAGTATTAGCACAATCATTTTTTAATTTTTTTTTTTTTTTTTTTTTTTGTATGAAGCAAGGAACAGGAAATTGAAAGTGTTAGGACAGTATATAATCCTGAAGGTGTTTTGGAACATGGCAATCATGAACAGGATAACTAGTGCCAGTGGTAATGTTGGTGGTTCTTCCTCAGCACAGAGTGGGTTGTGGTTAACACCAAGAAGTGAGGTAGGTTCAGCTGGCCTGTGATCAAAATTGACAGGCTTGGATAAGATTGGTGATATATCAATAGGATCACTAACAATCTGTTGATGTTCCTCTTGTTCCTTGTCGAAACTTCCTGAGAGGTTAGTGGTTTTGGGTGGTGATATGTCATATGGAACATATATAGCATTCTGCTTTCTTCACTTTATATGAACATGCATGGATTTGTCTGCTGCAAAACTTTTTGATGTAGCACCACTTGCCCTGCCCTCCATCGATATTACAATGTAGCTGCTCCGTGACTTTGACTTGTCCTGATCACATTATAGGTAGACAAGGTCTAGTGACTGTTCATGTGGTAGTTTCCCACCCCACCACATTGAGAATGAGCTAGCTAGCTGAGTGATTGGCCTCATGAAGGGTGTGTTTGGCTGTAATCACTTCCAGGTTAGATACAGGTGTCTGTTCATCAGTAAATTGACTTCATTGTGTCTATAGTTTGCAGGTAGGTAAGCCAGTGAAGCAGATGCGGGAGTTTAGGCAAGATGTGGCCATGGTTAGTGACAGTTCAGACACCATGGCTCTACTGGATTCTTGGCATAACAGCTCTTCCTCCAGTTTTTTCAATGGCTTTCTTACAACTGGGTTTTTATTAATGTTTTTCATACATCCTATTTCTGGAGTTAGGTGAAACTTATGCAGTATATTAGTGTTCTGTAGTGCAGTGAACCCTGGGGCCGTATCTACATAAATTATGGCTGTAGGTCTGTCAAGAGGATGTAGGTCCAAGATCATTGTTAGAATAGCCACACAGTGTGTCACCCTTCTCATCTGGTATAATATGAGTCTTGGTATATGATGATACACACTATCTCAAAACAAGTATCAGCTGTTGATTGCATCTCAGAACATCAGCAGCATAGGAACATCCAAACACATTTGTGGAATCCTCAGATGACTACTGTACCAGATGATCTGGATACTTTTCCAAAGAAGTACACACATGGCACATTTCACTTACAGATTCAATAGCTTTGCCAAGGTTTAGTGCATAAAAAAGTCATTTTACTACAAGTAGTAATTGATGGTGAGTTGGCTGATCCAGTAAGGTGTGAGGTCAGGAAGCCATTAAGCACAGACTGCAGTATGATAATGCATTTAGATGTGGGTTGGAATGGATCCTGATGGTGGGCCACAAGGAAGCCATCCCTTTCAATTGATGCAATACTTATATAGCATTTTATGTCCTTGATGTTAGTTAATTTTTTGAAAGGGTGACTCCCTTGCTTCAACTTTGCATATGTTCTCCATTGGTCAGGACAGTTGGTCTGAATGGCCAGCCAAGCTGATCAGGTTGTGAATGGTAGACCGATTTTATTATTCAGCACATCTTGAAGAAATAAACTGCACATAACAGAGTTCTCAGTTTGCATGATAAGCTGACACACCTGTCATTAAGGCTTGAAACACTCTGAGAAGTTGCAGCTTGCAAAGTCTGATGGTATGTTGGCAGTAACAGCAAGCTGTTGGATGGAGGTTTGATATTGGCTTGCAATTGTCAAAAATGTTGCTACCCTTGGGCTGGGTGATAATTCACCATATTTCAGTTTCTCAAATGCCTGTATACATGGTTTACTGTCAGTGAATACATGGGTCTTGTGTTTCAGCTGTATAATATATGGGCTGAAATATTTTATTGCAGTGCCCAAAGTTCCGATTTCTCATGGTAGCCATTTTACTTGGTGTTTTCTTAATTTTGTGCTAAAAAACAGCTAGGTAGAGTTTCCCTTTGCATGAAGCATAAAGTATGGTGTCAAGTTCACATTTTCATATAGAGCCTTCAGTCACAATCCACTATTCGTTGCTTGGTATGGATAGTAGAACCACTTTGTTGGTCAGCAATCGGCTCTGGGCTTCTGAGAAGTGGGAAAGGAGTTCATTAGTCCACTGAATTTTTTCCTTGGATTGTTTTCTGGTTATGGCACTCTCCAGGGGCAATAAAACCTCAGTGTATTTTGGTATAATCTTCCCAAAATACTTGTATTCCCCAAGAAAGGATCTCAGATCAAACACAGTGTCAGGACTATTACATGAAGACAATGTTGAGATTCTATGTTGGCTCGCAGAAACTTTTCCCTCTGACCATGTCCCACCAAGTATAGTCATTGTGTCATATGTATAGGCATATAGTTGTCTTAGATAGGGATAAATGGAATCCACTACTTTCTAGGGCCCTGAGAATATCACTCCAGTTGTCTACAAGATTGTCTATTCTCTCTCTGCTGCAGTATAGATCATTAGCTTATTTAGCCACTATTCTCGATTGTAAATAGACACTGAGAACATGACACATGAGCTCTTCCAGTGTGGTTTTGGAATCTGGCATGCCCATGGCACAGCATGTGTATACACATATATCATGGAACAGAGTGACAATACTGCAATACTTCAGAGATTAATGTAAAAGGAGAATCTGATGGAAAACAATTATCAGAGCGGAGATAATAATGTGTTTCCATTGTCCTATGCTTCTCAAAACTAACTCATCATCTGGCATCAGGGTGGACTGAGACTTGCTATATCACCCTACATCTTCAAATATGGTTATGAGTCTATAACCACCACTGGGTTTCTTCACCAGAAAGGATGGGTTCACATACTCAAGACCCATGTTGATGTAATCCTCGAACTTGCCAGTTGCCCTATTGTAACCTCCAAATTTGGGGTTAAACACTAAATAATGAGCTGCAAGTAAATCCAAAAATCTCTTTTTCAGTTACCTGCAGGATTTTACCAGGGTCAGGTCTAACAGCTTCTGAGTGAAGTGTGAGTGATCCTTACTTTGTGACTTTAACTGCATGAAGGTTTAATTGTGGTTCTGGAATGGAGTTTGCATTAAAGTCTGTTGTTAGATAAAACTGACACAGGTAGTTGTTTTTGCATATAAATTGTGGCTCACCAGTACTATTCACGATTCTAACCTTACCATCCACTGCTTCAATCATTTCAGGTTTTGGCCATTTGGCTGTTGTGCTTCCATTAATCCCAGGCTCCATAGTGAGAGTGGATATTCAGGATGGAGTACCTTAGGGATGTTTAGTTCCAGATATGTTCCAGGCCAAACCACTGTTGATGAAGTTTCAGAACTGAGGATAAGGGCTTGTGCATGTCGTAGGTGGGTTGATTGTGAAGTACCATACTCTGATCAATATTGGATAGTGAGTCACCAATAGTTACCTGGTTCTTGGATGTTTGAATACCAATGTCATTGGTTTTCATGAAGGGCATGTCAACTAGTATGTCCACATCAAGGTTGTTGATCATGAGGTTCTTGAACATAACTGTCCCATGCCATTGCTTAACTAAGAATGAGAGCGCTCTATGGATGAGTTGAAGCCAAATGAAGACTATTGAATTCTCTAGTGTTAGGGAGAGTTCCTCCTCAACATCAGGGAATTCGTCATCATGATTGATAGGGACCTAAGGCCTCTGGTCTCAAGGCGGATGTTGCTAAAGTCCAGGAAGTGGCCTCCTATCATTTGGAATCTGAAGTGTTGATGGATGGACTGCCATATGTAACCTACGGATGTAGATTTTCTTTTTAGGATGGTATTTCTAGATAGTATCGGACAAAAGTTCATTATTTTTCTGAGCATCAGCTTCAGGTGAGCTGCCTTCTGCACCACAGTGAACCTTATCTTCTTTTCTGTGTCATTACATAAGCCATGCAGAGATGTGATTGGAATCTTCTTCTGCCATGTGAAACCATTAACAAAAATGGAGCATAACTTACTAAATAACTTATTAAAACAAATGCCAGTGTTGGTGCTGAGAACTTCTCAGCACCTCCTTTTACCTACATTCTTTCAATTGGCATCAGCAATCAACATCATTATCTCTAATGAGGTGACAAAATGATTTCTATATTTTCCTTTTTTAAATTTTGAGCTGAATGATGAAAAGCTTAGTTTAAATCTTTGTTTGGCTTTTAATATCAAATTATTTCAAGTGAAATGTGATCAAATGTGAACTATAAATCTGTATATTTGAGGTAAAATATTAAGTAGACTCCTTTATGTTAAACATTTTGAATTATTTAGAGGTCTGTGTTAAAGATTTAAAAATAAATATTGGAGGATGTTGAAATAGATAGAAACAATTATAATATTAGCCTAGAAAAAAAAACAGTTTCTGAAACATTAGTGAAAATTCTAAACGAATGCGAGAAATTTGAAATACTGGAAAAGACTTGGTCAACAACAATTAAAGCTGGATCAAGAAAAATTAAACCAGGTTGTTCAAATCAATATAGTTGACCAGAAAAGAAATTGCATAGCAGTCTAACTGAACTATCCTCAGTAGAGTTGCAATTCTTCTATGTGCTGTGATCAATTAGGACATGGGCCATCATAGCACTCTACAATTTCCTATCCCATGTAGCTCTTAGTAACTTTTCTTTTTGCCATCACTCCCAACCCCTTCCTCCATCTATTCACACAAGCTGGTCAGGTAGGTGGCAAGCTGCCTTCCCCTATACCTTTCACTTTATCTTGTGAGTGTCAAATTCTGTAAGTCCTCCTTCCCCATTATGTTTCCAGAAAATTTCAGCTATCTTTTCTGGTTCTAAGTATAAGTGACCTTTTTATTTTCATTTTCCTTAAGAGTTCTTCATTATGTGTTCTGTCCATGGTATTCTCAGCATACTTCTGTAGAACCACATATGTGTTGCCTCCAGTTTTCTTGTCACCTATGAGGATATTGTCCAGCATTTACTGTCATAAAGGAGGATTAATATTACATAGCAGTTCGCCACACCTTTCTCTTTTTCTAATGAAATTTTCTTAATACTTGGCTTAGTTTTTGGCATGTATCTTTTGTTATTCCAATGCACATTTGAATTTCAGTGTCACATTTTCCATCATCTGTTAAAACACCCTTCAGATATTTAAATATCTGTATTTGTTTAATTTTGACATCTCCAATTCATAGTTTGCCTCTTGATCTTTTTCTCTTACTGACATTCAGTCTTCTTGCTATTAATGGTTAGTACTTTCTTCTCGCTTTCCTTTACTACCTTGTCTAGGAAGTCCTGTAGTTTTCCTTCTGTATTATCTGCATATCTTATATTGCTGAGATCTAGCTTCAATTAGCAGGATCTTTAAACTCAAAAATAGAGATACCTTTTTCATTCACTGACAGATGCCAACTAAAGTCAGTGTTAGGATACATGCAAATCTCAGGTTTCTGTAATGCACACATGCATATCTGGACAACAACATCACAGCTGTTGAAAAGTGATTCCTTTCTATTTATATAATGTGCAAACAGACTGAACAGACAAAAACAGTACCACTATTATCATGCTAAAAGCACCAAAAAAGACTATACTTTCTTATTGGTGAGGTGTGTACTCATTGGAATAAGACTCATTAATAAACTGTGCATAAAGCTGTAAAGTGTGGCTCATATAAATGTGGAAAACTATCTACAGTTGTGAAAAAGCTATTAGGTTGGTGCAAAAATAATTTTGTTTTCTAACATATGTTACTATGTGAGAAAACGAAATTATTTTTGCACCAACCTAATACTACTATTGCATGACAATGTTAAACCACACATGGCATATATAACTTGTGTAAAGCTGTTGAACTAGGGAAGTTCTGTTATATCCACTTTATTCACTTGACTTGGTTCTTTCTAATCACCACTCTTTTCTGTTAAAATACTTTTTGAAGATCAGATCTTATGAAATGAGGACATTGAAAAACATTCTAAACATTATTTTGATTTAAAACTGACAAAGTTTTATTGCAAAGGAATTTATGGTTTGTTTGCAACTTGGCAAAAATAGAGATAGCTTCATGGCTGAAATAACTGGATGTTTCCCACTAATGCCATAAATTGAAACCCAGATAAAAGCTAGAATTTCAAATGTTTGTACTTAAAGCAGTTAAACAAATGATACAGTGCAATATACATCCATTTTATATCTACCTATTATATATATATATATATATATATATATATATATATGGGGAGGGAGAGAGAAAAGTTACAGGGAAACTATGTTACAGTAGCAGGAAAATTATTGAAGCTGAGATGTCAGGTGAAGACCAGTAACATTGCAGATTCTTCTTTAAATTTTATCAAGAATTTCAAGATACATAGCAGAAGCACTAGGCTTACTTATGGCTATAGAATGATGGCTACTGATGGATATAAATAAAGATAGCAATGTGGCAAAATAAAACTCCTCTATCGTAGGATTTTACAGAGAAATAGTAATTTTGTGGTACTTTTGGACAAGTTAAAAAAAAAATTAGCAGGTCATTTTTTTCTTTTTTTCACTTACCATGAATTTAGTTAATCCCAGGCAGATTATTTTCTAGTTGAGAAAGGTAGGGGAGGGTTTTTCCCCTGTCAACATTAAAATGCCATAAATCCCCAAATAATAGCTTAAACTATTGTTTTACTGAATTATTCTTTTAATTTTTGTCTTTTATTTCAAATTTTCATTTTACTGTTTTGTCTGCATTAAACAACAGTAAAAAAAAATGTGAGAGTTTGAAAAGTAAATAAACCAAATGCTTCAAGTAATAACTTCATTTTTCTTGTTGAATGTACTTTGAAATATTTGTGTTCTGAAGTGATAAAGTACCTGCATTGAAAGGCTAAATTAAGACTACATGTAATTTTCTAAAATTACAAAAATCCTTGCATCAACAAGAATATGCTGACGTTAGCAATTGGAAAACAAAAGAAGTACTCACTATATTCACAATTGCCTTTAGAATAACTTGAACAATTTTTTTTTTCAGGACAGTCTATTTTTAGTAACATATCTGGAGTTTCAAATCAATACCTCAACCATAAAAAGATCACTATCAATTGAAAGTTGTGTGTGGGCAAAAAATCTCCCACCCCAATCTGCCTGGGAGAGGATTAAAATAGGAAAGTGAAGGTAAAGATTATTTATCTTTACTTTTACTTTCCTATTTTAATATAGAATTCATAGTAGGGTATGTGAATGACCTCTCCACTAATTTATTCCTAAATATGGATGAAAGTGGCCAAACAGAGAAATGAAACTGTATTTAGGAGCAGCAGAGGAGGAATAATTTAGGCCATCTGTAAGTAAAGGCATCTGATTTAAGACCAGAAATCTGGTGAGAAAGGATTTGTAAAAGCCAAACAGTCCTACCTAATTTCAAATTGAACCATTTATTTAATCTACAGAGGTAGATTGTTCTCATTCTATTGTCCATAACAACAACAAAAATAAGTCAGTAAATAATGTAGATAAGGTAAACCTTTTTTTTCTGTCTGAATTTCTAAGATGAGGAGTTATCATTATTTATACTATTTATAATCAGACTATTGTCCTCATCTTTGTTGTTGTTAGCGTGAATTTGGTGACATTGTGAGTGTGAGTTCAATCCCTGTGTTGGACAATGGAAATGAGTGAGCAATAACTGAGGAGTACTAAAAATAAGAACTTGATGATATCTCTAGAAAGGATCAGTGAAATGAGCACAGTCTACACTCATAGATTAAATAAAAGGTTCAGTTCAGAATTATCCAGATCGGTATACACCTGTAGGACATAACAGCTGAAACATTGTGATAATAACAACATGACATAGTTTGAATATAAATAATGTAAGGTAAACCTTATTTTGAAATAAATCTTAAGTCTTTATTACAACTTCAGTCTGTTTTCTTTTATAAGTTTTCAATAATACAACCCATAATATAAACTGTTTTGTCTTTTTTATGACAATTCATTTGAATAAATAAAACATCTTTTTTTGCAAGATTTTGTATGAACATATTTAACAACATAAAATATATAGTTTCTATACCATTTTCTGTGATAGGTACATAATATATCTTGGTTGTTTTAATGTTAAAGAATAGTCATTCTATAAAAAAAATTTCACCTAACTTTTGTTGTAACCTATTCATTTGAGAGCATTTATGTTAAAATATTGCAAAAAAAAAAATTAAAAAACAGGAAAACTATAATTTATCCTTTGTTACATGATATAAAGGTCAAATCCTGGAAACCAATATTTTTGTGGAAAGGAGGAGGAGGTTCACAAGTTATGAAATCTCTAATTTCTACTTAGTTTGAAATTCTACAAGATGACTTTTCACAGTAATTAGATCTAAATTATATTTTCTTTGAATCTGAAGAAAGATATGCTTGTAATTGTTTTAATCTGATATCTAACCATGGCACTTGTTCTTCCTCTGCCCTGAAGTTATTGCAAATCAAATGATTCAATTTCACAATTTAATAGGTAGTATTTGCATTGGCAAATAAAAGCATTGTATTTTTTTAAAGATTTTTGTTTCTGTTCAATCTTGCATTTTTATTATTTCCTAAAAATAAAATTTACACTGAACAATCAAAACTACTCTAAAATAACAAATTTTAGAGCAGCCACAATACATAACAATAAGATAAAGCAATATATTTTGCAAGTGTAGTCTAATGATCTGAGATTTTATCTTGCTATCATTAGATTTCACCAAGAGGAAATAAATTCTTTTAGGAAGAGTTTTCCTGTCTTGTGATCAGTCAAGTGCATTTATTTATTTATTGTTTTAATCATTTCACTCCAAGCATGGCAATAAAGCTGCTAAGATGCAGTGGGTTACTGAGTGTGAAAAAATATAAGAAAAGGAAAAACATTATTAATGAATGGGAACAATAAAAGAACAGGAATTAAGAAGGCAAAAGATAACAGTTGACATTGCATTTAAATTTTTGAAGATCAAATGTGACTGGAAAGCAAGAAGCTGGAAGTGAGTTCACAAGTGCAGGAAGTATCCAACCATCTAATATTAATGAAAATAAACTACTGATAGCAATGGAACCATAATCCTCTTTAAAATGCTTTCTTTGGAATCCCACATGCTTATTCCAACAATACTTTCAATTTTCAAATCAATCTGAAATGTTCTTTTTCATGAATTCTATCTGCTGTCTTATCACATTCTCCTTAGACATATACAGTTTTTCAATAGTGATTTTTAGTTTTTGGAAAAGCCAGAAATTTTAGGAAGACAAATCTGGAAAGGTGGGAACTGACTGACTGACTGAGCTGGATGATGCAATTTTTTGCTTTAAAGAAATCCCTGTACAATGTATAAAAAATTTATTTGCTTGGCCATGATGAATGTGACAGCCACACAGTACACAAACTCATTCAATAAAATCTCACTGCCAGCTGAGTAACCCCCATGAGAAAGAGTGTCTGTTCATGTATACACAGTAAGTTTTTTTTTTTTTACCATGAATTTCACCCTGTACAAGGCCCAGGGCCATTTGAGGTAGAGGTCTGCAGAGTAAGTGACACATTTTATGCATATATGTGTGGAAGGTAATGGTTAACCCTAGACATAAACAGGCTAAGATTGTAGTGATCAGAAAAACATTCTTCTGGAAGTCAGATCCACAAGGCAGTGGTTCATGGGAAGAAGCTGCTATAAAGGTTCTCAAAATATTCAAGATGGCTGTATACATTCCAGACAGACCATTGTGAAATCTGCAATGTTAACTTGCTAAAAATGTGTATTTTTTATATCAGTTTTTTCTAGTTTTTCTTCCATTTTATCTTTGTTGTTTTTTTTTTTATCACAATCTTCATGTTGTTAGTCTCCAATTGCTTGTTTAAGTAATCACCATAGACATGGAATAGAGAAGTAAGTTCAGATAAAATTTCAACTCTCATCCCATTATAACACCCTATCTGATAAAGATGCCACTTTTACCAGTTAGGTCACAGGAACCAACCATTTAAATTACATTTAGAGTTATATAGCTTTGTCTTTTTCATACCATTTTTTTTTCATATGAAATATTTGTAGTTATATGATTTGATTCTACTTTGCCTGTTGGTATCCATAACCAATTCAGTAAAGAAACCATCCATGACAGGTTCCCAAGAGATATGGTCACAGAATCTCATAATATGATGAAAGAAAAACTAGTCAAACATAAATGAAATCTCATTTATTTTGCTAGTATTTATTTTAATGATATATTTTTAAACTAGCAAATGAAATGAGAACAAAACTTTTTGAACCAAAGTGCAGCAAAGAAAGCATTTGAACAATTGAGATGTTGAACATAAATACTTTAGCACATTGTCTTCTGTTCTATTTATAAACTGTCAAGCCAGATCATTTTTTAACAAATTTGTAAGTGATGTAATGGAATAACCTGTCACCACCATGAGTGACTACACTATAGGTATCTGTAAATCAATGGACTACAGAGACTAGCATAACTGTTACTTTTATTCTTATTGTACTGGTTTTTTACAATAAACCTTTACTTATTTTATCGACCTTGTTTTTCAAGTATATATTCCTATTAGCATGGAATATAACTGTAAGAAAACTTGCAGAATTTTTTTTTAATCAGTATCACCCTGTGCAAGGTAGTAAAGCCACTAAGGCATAAGGGATTACAGGGTGCAGAAGAATTAGGAACAGAAACATTAATAATGAGTGGAGAGAGAGAAGAGTAATCAGGAGGACAATAGATAGGGATTGACATTGTATTTAAATTTTTGAAGATTAAAGTTGGCTGGGAAGCCTGGTGCTGGAAGGGAGTCCCATGTTAGAAATGTAAGAAAAGAAACTGTTAGCATAGAACTTACAGCTACATCTAGCCAGCTCAACTGCAAATTGATAAGATCTTTACGCCAGTAATGTGCTTAGATTCAAAAAATCTAGGCACCATAACAAAGAGCTCATCTGAAGAATTTCCATGAAAGTATTTATAGAAAAAGGCAGGAGAAAGCAACCTTATGGTGGTTGGAAAGTGACTGAAGCCAATCTGCCAGATCAATATTCTAAGCATAGATGAATGGTAGACTTTAAATTTAGTGAAAAAACACAACATTTTATTATTGTTTTGCCATCCATTCACTCAAAGATCAAATTGGAGATTACTGAAAAAAATTTGTCAAAATAAATATTTCGTTCCATCATTAGATGATGAGCTTTATTGAAATTATGTACAACCCTTAGATATTGTAATTTTTATTTTATAAATTTAAAATGATCAATTGAAAAAGTATTTTACCATGTTTTTTAATTCAAGTTAATTGTATAAATTTAGCATGAGGAATTGAACCTTGTTTGATAATTAGTTCTCTTGTTTTTATCACTTGAGTAAAGTGAACAGGTTTCAAAAACATGTGCAGATATTTGTTGATAGACTTTATGACGGAGCAAAAGATGATTGATATCCATGAGCTTCTGGAGTCTTGATCTGATACATTCAATCTTTTTGGATCATGAAGGATGCACTCAAAGAATAACAGTTCCCCAATGATGATGAAGTGAAAGAAGAAACTTAAATATGACGAAGAAAAGAACTTAAAAGCATCTACATGTTGTGTATATATACAAAGGTTCAAAGGTGGAATATCCCAGTTGAGGAAGGAAGGAAACTTCATTGGGGACTAGATTTGGAATATTGAAACTTTTGTGTTCATTTTGGTTTGCTTTGTGTGCTTCAACTATTAAATTTGTTGTAATTAAAGATAGAGAGGCATTACTTTTTGACTGACCTTCACATGTATGATAATGGTAAAAAGAGCTTTTTGGTACAAGGAGACATTTGGCATTAACTGACCGAACAGCTTTTAGTTGAAATTTATAAAATATTTTAAGAGAAAATTTTTTCAGAACAATAGGTTTTTCAAGTCCAGTAGCTGTTATTACTCTTTCCAGTATTGATGTGGGTTTCCTTCCTAACCTTTATTTGAAGTATTGTAGAACATGTCATTATTTAGCATATTTTTAAGCACAATTTGCTATTTAAGTATAACAAAAATATTCCATATTTTAAACAAATTTTATCAAGCAATGAAGAGTACATTACGGATTTTGCATAATCAGCTACCATTAACCATATCAAAGACCAGATTTTATCCAAAGAAAGAAACACTGTTTATATGGTGGGATTGAAAGGAATCTTTTACTATGAGCTCTTTCAAGAGAAACAAACAATTGGTTTGAACTAGTATTTTGACCACCCACTAAGTTAGAAAGAATTGAATATTAATAGGTTTGAAATACCATTAAAAACAATTATTCATTTTTTTACCTTGCAAAATCAGGCCTAATTTTTTAATGTCAGAAATGAATTCTAATTTAGTGACAAGGATCCATCTCTTAGAATTTTCCTGGCCTTACAATGAAGGTGATGTCTGTAACAGTTTCAGAGAACCAGGCAATATCTAGAAGACTCATTTTAAAAATGCAAACTAAAGTCATTGCAATGTTAAATGTGTATATAAATCCCTCTTACTAAAAACTGACTTTGTGTCTGTTACCTTTTATCATTGTTTTTTTTATACTAAAGTTCACTCAATACAAGGCTCAAGAAACACCTGTAAAAATGCTTATTATGAATGTAGTGTGTGAAAGAGATGTTAGGAAGTGAAGATTAGGAAGATAAGCAGGATAGATAATGAATGACCTTTGATTTAAAGAGGTTAAGATTGTAGTTTTCAAATAAGTGTCCACACAGAAATCAAGCTTACTAACAATTGTGAATGTGAAAATCATTCAGTGTTTCTCTTTATATCATTGTGTGTATTTTTGTGTTTCTTATTGCATTTTCATACCACATTACTATGCCTGTTAAACACCCAAGTGTATCTGCTACCTGTGAGGAAAAGAAGAGGAAGAAAGCTGTCTCTATGGAAGAATATCAAGATGAGTCATTTTCAACTTTTAATTTTTTACTTTAATAAATCCATTAGAACATAATTCCATTGTAAGTAAAGAAACATCTAAACAAGTTGGTTGGATTTTGTTATAACAAGTTTTTATCAACTGAGCAACAAACATTACACCAACTGCAGATAGGTGTAGGTTTACTTTAGACATGAGGGGCTGATTCAAGACACACTCAAGTGATTGGTTCTTACACCTGATTATTTAACTAACTGACCATTTATAACATCTGAGATGAATGGATACATTCTGCTTATCAGATATTACCACACTTCATGGGTTGGTGGTACACACATACACCTTCACTTGCATGTCTATATACATTATTCTTAGTACACATGTATATCCATAGAAAGTTAAATATCAATAAAGATTTGTAAAGGGTTATTTTCATGCCCCTTTTGTTGATAGTGTATCATCAACACTTACACATTGACAGGATTGTCAGGTGAAATCTAAACAGTGCATTTAATTAAAAGTCAATAAATGTTGATTATTCAGAGCTCAGCAGAAGTGGAAGTTGGTCAACAAAGATTTGGGATTATTTGTGGGAAATCTCTGCTTGCTAAAAATAATTAAGTCCATTCAAACTTATACTGCTTTCTGTATTTGTGTGTGTGTGTGTGTGTGTGTGTGTGTAATGTATATAAATGGGTGCTGAAAAGTTCTCAAACTGACAAGGAGATTCAGTCAGATTTTCAGAAGTGGGGCAAACCAAAAAATTTTCAGCAGTCCATCATGTATGTGTATGTCTATATATATATATATATATATATATATATATATATAAACTAAATTTTTACTATATAATATTTAATCTTTGAAGAAGCACTTGTTAAGTGTATTGACAAAAGCAATTATGTGTAAAATACTTTGTTTTCATCATTAGTATGATCTTATTGATGTGTATGCATACATGCATATATATATATATATATATATATTCAAACAGGTTTTATTAAAATCAACTAACTAAATCTGTCTGTTTAATTTTTATCCATTTTGCATATAAGTTGTTGGTCCTCTGCATCAAATTTATAGGGATTGCCTCAAAGTTCATAATGTTTTCATTAAAATTCTTTTGATCATCTTTTGTTATTGTCAGAAACATAGATGGTAACACTGCCATAGAGAAAAGTTTTTATTAACTTCATCCTGGCATTCTTGGGAATGCTACATTTTTAATTGAAATATATAAGTATTGTATACAAATGATATTATGTGTAGAATGTTTTGTAACTATATATAAAGAATATACATATCATTTTTTTAGAAATCACACCATTAAAGCTCATAAAAATTGGTAGTTTTTTTTTTTTTTATTTGTTTTACAATGATGTTTACTCTGTATAAGGCCCAAGAGCCACTCAAACTACAGGATTACAGTGTAAGAGTTACAGTTTTTGGTGGTATGTGGGGAAAATAACAGTTAACCTTACATTTGAATAGGTTCTGATTATAATGATCAGGAAGAAGACAAAGATATAAAATCTTTTAAACACATCTTAAAATTCCATCCTCTGTAATGAAAGATATTATTTCATGTGGTTTGCTGTAATATATAATATCTTTGAGTATTTTGAGGTTTTTTACAGTGAATATTGTATAGTATTTTATTATTATCTACTTATATTCATCTTGGTTTAATAGTCATATTTTGATTGTTTGTGATGTGATGGTCAATATGTATATGACTTGCCCTAATTTTCAGTAAATGTTAAGTTGACCTGTGACAGAGTGTGTTAGTTGTGTGACCATTACAATAATTTAATGTTTTTTTTTAATTATTAGTGTTGAAGATGCAATTTCCCAAGCGCACAAGAATTACAAGGAGAGTACTATTTCTTGTTAATCTGGCTTCAGTTTCATTTATACGCAAAGACTTGAAGCAATATTTGTATTGAAATAAATATTTTAATGGTGTTGACTGTAAGTAAAATAACTGAAGAATATTTTATAAAATTTAAAATTTGGTGGATTACCATAAATATATTCTAAAGTTTTTACTCCTTCAAACATGAAATTTATCAGATCCACTATCTACTCTTATGGAATATCCAACCAGGCTGCATTCAAAATAATTCAAATCTTTTTGTAGGTTTTTCTGACATTTTATGATCTAAAATGTTTGACGTGTTCATTGAGGTTTATATGAGAAAACTGACATGTGAGTTATTTTATAGATTTTTAAACCAGCAATTCTCTCATCTTTTTTACTGAATACTAAAAGCTCCATCCTCAATGTAAAGTGTGTTCTTTTTGTTCTAATAACTATTAGTTAATGTTGAAAGAAATCTCAGTATTTAATTAGGATGTTTTGAAGGGCTGGTACTTCAAATTACTGACATAAAACATAATAAAAAATTGCCAATTTGACAGCATACTGTAAGGAGTTTAAACAGTTTTTGGTTTTAAGCTATTTCCAGACCCATATATATATATATATATATATATATATATATATATAGTGTGTGTGTGCGTGTGTGTAAGTATCATATGTGATACATGCTTTCAATTCTTAACTGACTAGGCAGAAGATTTACTGCAGTAAGCTGCTGTTTCTTTTGTGGTAGACTGGTTGTCAACCAAGGCTATAGGATCCAGCCTATCCTGCTATTTAATCTATAGCTGGGGGGAGAAGTGCTAGTCGTACCTTTCTCAAGGATATTTGCATGTAAGTGAATGTAACAAACCCAACTAGAATTCTGAGTTAATATCCTTTACACCACACCACTATACTTACTGCTTAAAAATTGATCAAATGAAGACTTGAGAAGAAAGCAATGTGCTAATGTATTTATGTTCATCATTTCAATTGTTGATTGCTTTTTCTGCTGAACTTTGGTTTAAAAAGTTTGCTTTATTCTCATTGATTCCCCTTAATAACCCATATGAATAAAATACTATACTGCTTTTCTTAATACATTTCCTGCCATACAAAATAATATTTGCTTATTGTGGCAAGTTTGTGCATTAGCATCATTCTTTAAAGTTTAATATATTTCATTTTATTTACTAAAATAAAGCACAATTTTAAATTGTAATTTCTAACTAACAATAATATGAATAGCATTTTGTAAGGGTTAAAATATTCAAGGTTATAAAATATGTTTAACTGTTTTAGACATGCTCTGTTAAGTCTGTTTTGCAATGAGGATTTTTTTCAATTTCACATTTCATCCCACAAAGACACCTTTCTGATTGCACTGTTCAACTCACAGATTCAGTGCTCAGGACTATCTGTCCACGAAATGTACACACAATGTGACCAGTACACCCATGAACCGCTGCTCATCATAAACAGATATTATCTTCCAAAAATATGACTTCCGAAACTCAAACCACATTGACAGTACCTTGTTGAAATCACACATGAAGGGACCCCATCCCATCCCAACACTACCTATTGGTGACCTGATATACTTATCTACCAACAAAACAAAGGCACAACCACAGTATATTGTGGTATCCATAGCTGATAACTGGTACCTCATTTGCCAGGAAACAACCCCAGTCAGGCTTGTATAAAGTTAATTTCAGTGAGTGCTACTATATCCCAACCAAGATAACAATGACACCCCAATCAGAAACCCAACTCTACAGTGAGACAGAGGAAACTGAAACTGAAGCAAACCCCCACCATGAACCACCTGTACCTTACTACACAACACCACATGAAGTTGTAGATGATAACATATATACCACTGCACCTGAAATACTCACATCTCCACCTCTAGAGCATGCTGATGGTCCCAACATAATCCAAACTGAGGCAACACACAAAAAGAGATACCATTACTGAAGGCCCACAATGCACACACTGTTTTGATCCAGTTTTATTCCTTCTGATTTCACCTTTACATTGATAAACAAGATGGCTCCCACCTTTTTGAAATTTGAGAATTCTTGTGCCCATTGAATGTGGGACATTATAGAATGATTATGTAGTTACTTCTTTTTACTATTTTGTTGAACAAATTGAGCAATTTTCAGTGAGTATGACTTAACTAAAGGCCAAATCTCTGTAAAATTATGGTGTCTGTCATTGCTCTGTATATTCTGTCGAAACAAAGGTGCTAAAAATCTTTGGCTTGGAATGAAATTATGTTTCAAATTTTATAAAGTAGGCAAAATTTGACCTGATTTGAAATATAGTAAAATATAGTAAAATATCAAAAAGAAAAAAAGTCTCAATAAAATTTTAGGAAAAATAACCAGATGGTTTCAGATCTTTTTGAGTTGACAAAGAACAAGTTTTATATGCCAAATTATTCTTGTCTTAATGCAAAATTATATACGCAACAATCCAACAAAAATATAACTTTAAAGAAATAAATATAACTTTTAATTTAACAGAAAGGATAAATGGATTTAAGTGCTGTAGATCTCACATAAGATCAAAATCTATCAATCAGCTAGTATAGTTATTGCCTTATATGTTAAACTAACCTATTGGTATACAACATATGTTGTAATGATTTCAATTTAGTCTAAACTGTGGTACAGGGCTTTTTAAATATGGGTCTCTATGCAGTATAGTGTATAACTTAACATGTGGGGAAAGGAAAAAACTATCTAGTTCCTTTGAGCTTTTTTTTTTTTTTTTTTTTTTTGGCATACCATGAACATCAGAGAATAGCTCTTTTAGTGCAATGGGAAGGTGCAGGCCTGGGAGATCAGATCTGGAATTAAACAAACTCTGCTTATTTATCTTTGGCCATAAATGACCAAGGATCAAGATCAAAGTTTAATTTTTGGAGTCTTTTCTACCAAAACCTTCAGATCTTTATTGTTGTTTGCTTTTGCTAATCTCTCATGGGTTCCTAAATTGAAATCTGCACCTGGCAAAATCTATAAACTAAAAATTCTTATGTTTCTTCACTCGTAACATTTCTCCCAAATATGGAATTTTTATTAACAGCTTTGTCTCAATTTAAATCTCAGCTTGATCTTGTACTTAAAATATGAAAGGCCTTTCATTTTTCATTAAATTAGATTCAAAATTAATAGAAATAAATCTTTAGTGAATTGATTTTAAAATAAGTGTTGAAAATGTCAAGCTCAAATCAAAACCATCACTTTCATGTTGAACAATCTAATAAAACCAATATTTATACCAAAAAAGGTAAGGTATAAAAGAAGTTATCAAAATGATATTGATTTCACATAATCTATAAGTAAAATAAAATTCCCAAACTTCAATAAATGGCAAATTGAACAGATAAATTTGTCTCTTCTCTGACAAGTCTATTGATATTATTCTCATTAGATATACTTCTATTCCATATGTTTATTCAAAAAAAAAAAGCTGTCATAAAAAAAAAGATTATGGACAAATTCCTGATATACAATAATAAACTCAACATATATCGTCATTGACTAAGTTTAATTTAGTTTGGTACAATGCTTTTAGGCATCCAGTCATAGACAAATTCACTACTCACTTGTAATAATCTATGAGACTATCTTGTTAAGTCTTACCCCAGGAAGGGTTTCAACAATAGAATGAATTTAAATATGCCATAAGTCTCATAAGATAAGCAACTTATGGAGTAAGGGGTTATATTTGGTTAACTGATCACCAAAACACAATTGACAGTGCACTAAATAAGCACTTTCTAAAGTTATTTTTGACAATTGTTATTAGGCTAGGCCTTTTGTTTTCTAAATCCTAAAAAATGAGGAGGGGCTGAAAAGTTTTGGGCAAAATCCACTTCATAAGTCTGACAAAAGAATCAAGCATCAGAATTTTTGTTTAATCCCTTTCTTTCTGCACCCTCTTTTATAAGCTACTATTTTTAAAGATATATATATAAAATTGTGTATTTGGGCAACAATCCCTCTTTTATACAAGTTTTATTAAAAATTACTGATAAGTTACTATGGTTAAGTTTCTTATATAATTTTTTGTGTACAGAAAAATTGTCCGAATGTTCTTTATATCTGAGCACTTTCAGCCATTATCAAGGATGATTTTATTTTTTACTTTTAACTCAGTTTTAATTCAGTTAAAAATAAAAATAAAATCATCCTTGATAATGGCTAAAAGTATAGCTGAAAGCACTCAGACATACAGAATATTTGAACAATTTCTACATAATTTATGTCCAGAAAAGAAGACAATTGTAAGAATACAAGAAAAATTAAAGAAAAACTTAACTGCAGTCACTTGTCAGTCATTTTAATGAAACACACACACACACACACACACACACACGTGTGTGTCTGTGTGTGTGGTATTAGTGGAAAGTGCTCAATATAGGTTACAAACAACTCCCCATGCATTCGTGTGTATGTATATATATATATATATATATATATAAAATTCTAAGCTCTACTTCTGTATTGTACTGTTTTTTAAAAATAAAAACAAAAATACTAAAGAACTGTTCTTTCCTATTACATCAATATACACACACACACACACACACACATATATATATATATATATTAAATAAAACATTTGTCATTTTTACAAACCTGATTCATGAAAATTCATTTAGATTATTTTGAAACAGAAAGGAAAAGTGGTTTCTAAAAACATTTAAAAGGTACAAATCATAATTTAGTTAATTGACACTACTTAAAATCAAAGCTTTAAAAGGTTTGTGAATAATTAGAAACCTGCTTTTTAAACCCTTACAAGATTAATTTTAAGTTTTATTTTCAAATCAATCTAAAGACAAAACTAATTATATGGTAAACTTCATTTTCCAAATTAAATAACCTCAATTTATCTCAGAACCCAATAAAAAAAAGTTCTGAATAATTTGTGACAAGATGTTGTTACTATTATTCATTATTTCAGACTAATTTTGTCATTTTTATCCCATTTTCAGCCACCATACTTCTGGTTTTCCTCAAATGTATTTCACATTCAGTCATGTGAAGTCTTGTTTTATTTTGTTATCACTACAAAAAGTATTCTAAAACATAAAAAGCAATAGCTATATAGTATGATAAAAAATTTCTCAGTTCAAATTCAAGAAGAAAATTTTAATTGTTATAAATACATTTTTTATCTGAAAAATTTTAATAAATATGAAAGTAAAATAAAGGTAAAAACAAAACAGTAATGGGATTAACTCTGACAACGTTCAGCTGTCACAATATTTTACAATCTAGCTGAAAACCTACTTTACAAGCAGGATCTATTATTAGCTATTATTTTATTGTTACATTGCATGGCATTTCATCACTGGACTGGATTCTAGTGGTCTGTTAGCAATTCTTCAGTGAGGACCTCATCACTTTATCAACAAACTCAATCAACAATGTTAAGTATAAGACTTCTCCTTAGCATCAGAAAGAGGCAGCTGAAGTTTCTGGGACACATAATGAGGAAGGAGGGCCTGGAAAACATGATATTCACAGGTCAAATAGAGGGAAAGAGAGACAAGGGAAAGCAGTGTGTGACATACCTGATGAGCTTTGAGCAAGTGAATGACAGAACGTGGTCTGGGGCAGGTGGCAGGAACTTGCTGAGAGCAACAAGGGATAGAGGGAGGTGGAGAGCCAAGATCACCCACCTATTTTCTGAAAGGACATGGCACATAAAAAGAAAAGAATCAACAATAGACAATTTTCTTTGGAGGTGGGTAATCTCTTTATTTCAGTGGAGATATCTTGGAAGAAACTACAGGGAGAACATATGTCAACAGGTTGGCCAGCTAACCATCCTCTCTGTAGCTGCTTGTCTTGCTGCTGAAATCATGGCATACGAAAGAATCTGTTAAAGTACAACATCAGAACTCTTTACTCCTCTACTGCCACAATCAAATTCCTGGTTTTTGACTATTTTCAGTCTTATATCAAAATTTAAAATCATATCAATGGTAATCCATCACTATCAGAATTATATGCCTGCAGACTTCAAACCACCTTCACTCAGTTTGATTTGTCGATGTTCAAACTAATATGGTAAGGTCTGGGATTACACTCCTTACAATTATCATTTTGACATTTATTTTTGGCTAGCCTATGTATTCTGTAACACTGTGAGAGGCCTGTATAATGTATCTGGCTCCAGTAAGAGATTGTGGATTTGAATTATGTATTTATTGACTCATACCTTAATTGAAAATCATCAGCATCATGAGCTCTTGAATCACATTTAATTTAAATTTCACAGAAGATTTGAAATACCCATGTTTTTACCATGAATTTATCCATCCTATTTGATTGTATCAATAAACACAAGGATAATAATGAACTCTGTTTGTGCGAGGACTTAATAAACTTAATAAACATCATTGAGAAGTTAGCATATGCCACCCCACTTGTGGCCATTGTTTGTACTAGATATATTGTAAACACAACAATCTTTTTTATGTGCTGTGTTCCTTCAGAACATGAGTGATCATAGCTCTCTACAATTTTCTATTCTTTGAAGTTTTTACATTCCATTTACACAAATTTGATAGGTATGTTAATAACTGTTTCTCTCTGTTACTTTTACCTTCAGTTAGCCTTGTGAATGTTAAATTCTCCGAGCCTTCTTTCCTCTTTATATGTTCCAAATTCTAAGTATAAATGCCCTTTTTCATTTCATTATCCTTAAACTTCCTTTTTACTCACATGTTCAGTTCATGATATACTCAGTATCCTTCTGTAGAGCTACATCTTTGTTACCTGAAATCTCATCTTTATGAGGAAATTGTTTGGCATTCAATGCTATATAAGAGAATTGATATTGTATTAGCAGTTCAGTACTCACTCTCTTTCTTTTTAATAAAATTTTCCTGTTAATACTTTATTTAGCATTTGGAATGTATTATTTCACTATTCCAATGTGCCTTTGAATTTCCATGTCATATTTTTCATCATCTTTTAGGACACGTCCCAGATAGTTCTATTTCTGTACTTGCTTTATTTTGATATTTTCAATTTCTGGCTTGCTTCTTGGGTTGTTTCTTTTGGTAATGTTCATATATTCTGTCTTCCTACAATTGACAAATAATACAATTTTTTTAAGTTTTTTTTTGTTTTTTTTCGGTAACCAGAGAATAATGTTATAACTTTGTTTTCTAACATTAAGATATTTTCAGCTTAATGTCTATACAGTTAAGCAAAAAAGATAAAGAAATGATTTAGCTAAACTGATGGACACAAAGTAATGGTCCATTTTAGTATTGTACTTCCATTGTAAATTGAACCACTTACTAAATTTTTTTTAATTTTTAAAGAATAATATGCCATAAACATGCTCTGGAATCCAATTGATATTGACAGAAAACTTGATGGATATCTTGACAAACAGTTGAATAAAAAAGACATTTGGTGAATTATAGTAAGATATCTTATTCTTCTTTTATGTGCCGTGTCCCTTCAGGATGTATGCAATCATGGTTCTCCATGACTTAATTTCCTTTGTAGCTCTAAACAATGTTGGTTCTCTTGCCATTTATTTCAGTTCCCTGTCTGCTAGCTACTGCACAAATTTGTTAAGTATGTTACTCATTGTTTCCCTCTGTCTTATTTGCCTTCAAAATGTCCTGCGAATATTAAATTCTCCATGCCCTCATTTCTGATATGTTCTAGAAATTTCAACAATCTCTATCTGATTGAAAGTATAAGGGTCCTTTTTGTTCCCATTTTCCTTAAAATTACTTTGTTAATGATTTGAAAAAGTACCCACACCTTTTGCTATTAATCTTTACTGAGTAATCTCATATAAATCTTTTGTGTGCATTATCAATGTGATAGAACTTGAGAAGTGAATCTGGTTAGGTCAAGAGAGGTTATTTGGGGACAAGGTTTTTTCTATTTTAATGCATCAGTGGGGGCGATAAGTGGAGAAATTAACATAAATAAATTAATTTGTTAGCGATGAAGTGGAAAAGATAGGAATGAGTGAGAGAGTACATTTCAGATAACAAAGACTATGATATGATAAATGTTTTTATAGATAAAATTGTTGACTTTATTAGCAAACACATGTAGTGCCTGTTTTTGCCAGAGTTTATAAATATCTAAAATAAATGCAATCGTATGAGTTTACTATACTTTATTAATTGCTTTCAAACATGCTGACCATATACACTCTGTCCGGGAATATTGATGCAATTATAATTGTTGCATCCAAACAATTAGAAAAAGGTTTCTATTTTACTTAAAAATTTGCAAATTTTGTATCATACATAAATAGAAGATAAAAAATTGTATATTTTAGATTCATTTATTTCCCTTGTGAATTTATGGAATTAAGTTTTTAACCAGATAATAAATCAAGCATATATAATTGTGAAATAATTTTAAAATCAGCTTTTTTCTGCTTTTTACTCATTTATTTTTACTTAGGTACCTTAGAAACTATATAGTGTATTAACTATTATATTTAAAAATAAACCCAGTTTTAATTAAGGGATACATTATAGGCTTATTACCTAGTGGTGCTCCCCTACACCCGAAAATCATTTGTTCCCACCCACACTGTAAAAATGATTTGAACATATAAATTCCAACTAGCAGATCCCTAATTTTAAGGCCCGCATATTAAAACATTCAAAACAATCTGACAATGAGCCTAATAAATTAGCATATAAATTTGTTTACTTTACTAAGTCAGTGATTCTGTAGTCAAAAGTAAAAATGATACATCAATATTTATTAAGTTTAGCTTCAAGTGTCAGGAGAACACAGTAAAGATTGAAGTAATGGTTTGCGAGCCTAGCTTGTTAACCAAACCATTGGTCACTCAGTCCTTCAACATTTTATTTAATGAAATTCATGTAATTTTTTTTCTTCCATTAAATCTTTTCATTAGAATTCAGACATTTTATCAGTTTTCCCATTAGGCTGTACTGCATTTGACTCTGCAAAAAAATTATTAATTTTATCCTAATTTTTAGAGAGAGACTACAATTGAAAATTTGCCATTTATTTGAACTAAATGTTACACAAGTAATTTCTTCTTATTGACAGACGTTTTTTTACTAAAGAATTAGGTTAGATTATTCATCAAAATATATTACTAAATATTTATTTTTCAAAGCACCAATAAATAAGTGAAGATATTCATTCTGAAAAAAAAATTAGTTCATTTGTTTACAAAAAAATGTCTGACAGTAATAAAGAAGTACAATAGTACATAGTTTAGTGATTAATGTGTGTGTTTTCTACCTCACTGGGTATGATGATGTGTGCTCCCGAGACACTAAATCATAACTAGATAGTAAAATCATGAATTGAAAATATGGTTTAAATCAAACAAAAATTATTAAATAAGAAAAAAGTATGAAAAACCATTATAAATTTGACATGTTTCAATACTTATTCAGCTTCAATAAAAACAAAGGAAATATCTCCACATTTCACCATTACCCAAAATTTCTGATGAAGCTGAATAAATAGTGAGACATGTCAAATTTATGAATTTTTTTTTCTACTTATTCCTTATTTAATCATGTAAAACTATATAAAAAAAAAACCTAGTGTCAACACTGGAGATGGTCTACTTGATTGTGCTGCTACTGTCTTTATTTTGACTCGGATATGATATGTAAACCAAATTGGCTCAAACAGTCCTCCAGGGCCCTAGCAATCGACACAGGCATCCCCATGGGTCACTTCCCAGACCAACCCTCTTTTTACTTTATATAAATGATCTGCCTCAGAGTATACTCAGATCATTTCTGAATATCTATGCTTATGATACAATATATGGGTGCACCTTCAAAACTCATGATGATCAGAGATTGGCAGCTGATTTCTCATCTGATCTAGCTTTAACATCTCAGTGGGGGAGGGAAGAACTGGCTGGTTACATTCAATGCCTCAAAAACCAAATTAGTTATATTCCATCATCGCTGATCAGACCCCGAACTACCACCAGTCATGATGAATGTATATCCGCTAGGAGTGACCATTGGGCCTTAAACTCACCCAAGACCTCAAGTAGAATTCATACATGCAACCCATTGCTAAAGATGCAAGAAAAATGGTCAGTTCCATGTACCACTCCAGTAAGTACTTGACTCTTCCTGCTATCTTCTATCTTTAAAAAAGCCAAATCAGGCCTAAAATGGAGTATTGCTGTTAGACAAAAGTTTCCCAGTCCTCACTTACCAGTTTTGATAGTCCAAAAGTGTCTTTGCATCTTTGTGGGTAACAAATTATTTCCACCTTACAACCCCTTTCTCACAGATGGGATATGGTAAACTTCTCACTGCTCTATTGCCACTTCCATGGAAAGTGCTTGAATGAACTGCATTCTTTGGTTCCACCAGTTCTAAACTTCACAGCTAAGATCTGCCATGCCACTTATTGTAGCAAACCACCTTCATTCCCTTCATATTCTCTTGGTGAGAAGTAAGTTCCACTTGAGCAGCTTTTTCCCATGAATCCCTGTTCTGTAGAACCAACTCCCAAGAGCATGTTTCCCTGATCACTACAATCAACCTGCTCAAGTCTAGAGTTAACCATTATCTTCCTCTTCTATCCACTTAAGCTGTGCCTCTTATTCTGTAAACCTCTACCTTGAGTGGCTACCGGGCCTGGTAAAGGATGAACCTCACTGTAAAAAAAAGAAAAAACAAGGAGGAATTTTTTTAGGGATGGTGACTCCCATGTCACGCATACATGCCTGTAGATTGCTCTTCAATGAAGTGACTTTCGTTTTGGTATTGTGGTACTTGCTAGACATGTACAACTTTGTGAACCAATATAGTTTCTCTGTCACATCTATACATTCAGTGGAGTCAGAGCCTGGAAGGTACTTTCTAATAGATGAGAAGAAGAAATCTCTATTGATTTAGTCATATACTACTGTGCGGTCAATATAACAGGTGTACAATTTTCTATTGGAGAGGTATGCAATTTCCTGGAGTTGTTTGATGACATATACCATCATTATATCCCTTACCAGAACAAAAGCCAAATTAGATTGCAAGGAGTTGACATTTTATGGAGGTTAACAGGTTGTGTTTGTGTGTTTTCATATGTAAAACAATTAAGAAGAAGCATACAAAAATGTGAGTTTCAACCACAGATTATTTATTCTATTTTATTATAGTGACTGTAGTGAAACAAAGTTCTTAATGTCTCTTGGGTATGTCTGTTTTCTTTCTGGTCCAGAAGTTAGGGTAGATAAGTATTGTATTCAGGATTGTGCTCAAGTCAGCCTTGCACAGAGTTGGAACAACTAAAGGAAAGTTTTTACTTACTTTATTGTTGGAAGGTTTGTATATGGTTATGGGATGTTCATTTTCTTTTTCTTGGTACAAAAGTTAAGGTAAGTCAATATAAGCATCATTACAATGGCTGCAGTCAGGTCAGGACCAGGAAAACTTACATTCCCCAGTAGGAATGTAATTACTATGTCCTTCTACATCTTGGAGAAAAAGAGTGAGGCAGGAAATATTTGCCTTTTTATAGGCTTCAACAATGCCACCTAATGACATATTATGAAACCAAATGGGGTAACTATGTTCCCAGTTCCTTTACTGTTAGCATCATGAGAAAATGTATTTCTTTTTCTTATTATTCATTATTATTATTATTATTATTTTATTTGTCAATTTTCTTTCATTTTTCACACTTTCATAGAACAGTGAGAGACTAGTTAATATGATGTTCATTAGTATTTTCACTATAATGGATTCAATTGAGATACCTTAGTACATGTGAGGTTCTTGAGAACTATCTTTTTTTTCCACAGTGTGTGGGAGTGGGGTCACTCACATCATAGCAGCAGAAATAAGCCTTGATTTCATGGAGATAAAAGCATACTTGACAGGAAATAAAACATACAGAAATGACAAGAAAACATGGTAAATTGTATGTTAATTTCATACAATTTATATTTTTTGTGTGTATTGGTGTGTGTATTTTTTAGGTTACAATTGTTTTATGGTACATGTGATAAAAGGAAGAAATTCCTTCATATTATTCCATGCCATATCACAGAAAAGTCAGACATACGTTGCCGATATGAGTTCATGGTGAAGAGGTTGAATTTAACATCTTTTGTTGGAATGTCTGTATTTCCAGCAGGAACAGTTTTTGTTGCATGCTGGGAGTATTTTTATTATTTTTATATTTTATTTAATTTATTTTAAAATGAGTTTAAATATTACTGTTTTATTTTATTTATAATCTTCATTATTCTTATTATTATTTTATATTTTATTTGTATTTATTTATAATAATAATGTTCCTACAAGTGCATTCATGTGCGATAAACCTCACTTTTTGTGATGCACTTCTGATTCCATACTTTCTTCATTAAATTTGCCCATAAGCAATTGTACTCTTTGTAACCTACGATTATGACAAAGCAGGTCTGTTTAGTTGTAGCACTGCTTTCATCAGTCTGAGAAGCAAGTGAGAAAAGGTGCCTTAAAAATTGCTGGCTCATATTTCAAGCCTGGCAGCCCATTCCAGTTAACTGTTTATCCAATCTTGCAGTTCAAACAATCAGAATCAAACACGCAAAGAAATATTCATTCTCAGTTCTTGTTAGAACACTCCATGACAACAATTCCAATCTAAGAAGGAAAAAAGAACTTGTTAGATGTGCATTATGCAAACACAACATTGACATTTCGGCTTTCAACAAAACTGGAAAATGTTGGTAGGGTTTATGCATTGTTCTGTACTGATAAAATCAAAGAAGAACCTTACCTCTCAGGTGTAGGATTTACCATAAATTCATAGCTAGCTAAATTCTTATCTCTTCCAAAAGATGTCAGTGATTGCACCATGACGCTATATCTCAAACTAGAAAACACTTCTGCTGTCATAACAATGCCATCATCCAAGTAGGATATCGACAACTTTTATAAATTCACTCAATCATGTACTGAAGTAAAAATTTGGTTCAGAAACTCTTTCACAGACATTGTGCAAAGGTGGATATTTTCAACATGAGTACAAAGACATCTCCATAAAATATTTCTTGAAGAATAAGAACTGAAAACTTGATTAGCATCTCACAAGAGAAGAACTAAATCATAATACTGAACTGTTGCATCCCCATACATCAAAATCAACAGGAGAAACCATGAAATACGCACCCACCCACAAATATATCTATAATGTCAAGACTCTCCTGTCGATTATGATGTATGAGAACCTAACAAATTCAGTTCTTAGAACTGAATCACCAGACTACACAATTTGATTATATTGGTGAAGACTTATGCACACTTTTTGTAAGAAACGATAACAGAGAATTTGTGCATGGTGTGTTACAAAGTTACAAAACAGGCCCTTTCAGTTGTCCTTATCTTAGGCTGCTCTGCTATTTAACCAATAGCATAGGATATGAAGGTGGTGTAATGGTTAGTAACTCGAAATGAGAAATTGGCAAGCCGAGTTTGAATTCTGATTGAGTTCATTGCATTCATTTTCACACAAGTAGCCACATAAAATTATATATATATATATATATATATATATATATATATATATACATATTAGGTTGGTGCAAAAATAATGATGTAATAATGTCTTTTTGATGTTAAAAAATACGTCAAAAAACGACATTATTATGTCATTATTTTTGCATCAACCTAATATATATATATATATATATATGAACCATTGATAGTCCAGATTTTTCCTAACTTCTTCCAAGACAACCATAACAGTGCTATTTGTTGGCATGTATTAATAAAAATCTCATTTGTTTCATCTCTTTGTCTTCTGTCTGATCTTTTCCTACTGCATTTACTACAATCAAGCAACCTTTTACTCCAGCTGTTATATTTTCTTCTTGCTATGTGTCTCATCCATCTACTTTTTGTTGCTTAAGTACATCTATATCTCTTATCTTGATGTTCTTTTATCCTTGTTAACCACTTTCTCTCTCGTTTTGTTTATAAGTACTTCTGAGAATAATTTGTCTATGTTCGATAGTTATGTGATAGGGCGATATTTACTAAGGACATTATTATCTCCTTTTTAGAAAGTGGAATTACAATTCCTAGACTGATTTTTTTAGTTACTTTGAATGTACTGGATAAATAGTTGTGCTAATCCTTTGTAAAATTCTCCTGTATCTTTTGAAAGGTCTGTTGCTATGACATCTTCCTCCATTTGTTGCTTTCCCATGTTTCACATTTTGAATAGCAAAACTTATTTAATTTATTTTGTTGTTACGTCAAGAATATCACTAGTATCTGTGAAAGTGGCTGTTGGTAGTATTTTTTTTATTTGTGAAGCATTTATTTTCGTATAGTACCTTTCAATTATCCTTATCACTTTGTCGCTTTACATATGGTGACTTCTGGCTTTCAGTGCATACAGTTTGCTTATGTGGGTTGCAAACTGAGGATGTTTCAAGGTAAAATTTTATTTTCAAGTTCATCTTCCTGACTTCATCCCATTTTTTATAGTTGCTTTAATTCTGCAATTTCAGTTTTATCTTTCTTAGTATTTACAACTATATTTCTCTTTTTCATATGTCCGGGAAATTCTTTTCTTTATTGCTCTTTTTCTCATTCCCATTATCTGCTATTTTCTTAATTATTGTTACCAATCTGCTATTCATTCCTCAAAATCTGGAATCTGTTCCTCATTTCTACTCAAATTAGGTAATGTTTTCTCTGATCTTATTAGGATGTATTTTCTTTCCGAGAATCATTTTGTTTCTTTCAATTTTAAAGTCAAGTTTTAACTCTAGCTACTATTTCACGGTCACTTCATATATTAACTTTGTTTTTATGATGATGTGGCAGACGTGATGAGACAAGACCTGGGACGAGCACAACTGGTTGCCACTTGCCTTGTCCCCGCCAAAAAAGAGCCCGTATTTGCTTAGCATGTAAAGCTACTGCAGTTGAAATGAGGGAGAAAAATGCACTTACCGCTCTACTGTAATCCATCCTCGGCCAGATAACATAAAAGAATGAGGGGGGACTTCATTGCATTTTTATACAATAAAGACATTATGGGACAGGGACGCAATGAATTATGGGATCACATGAAGACGCAAGGGATTATGGGTATATGGACAAATATAAAAGTAACCAATTTTTCCCAATGCGGCGTGCTTGGAGTGACGTTCACGGTTGGCAGCTAGAAAAGTCTGTTAGTGTGATTTCGAGACAGAACTCAAGGAACGACTCAAAGTTGGAATACCAGTTGGGAGACCTTGAATTTACTCACTGGTTGCTGTTTTCTTTTTTTTTTTTATTATTATCCACAAGCTATTTCGGCATATTAATTCTTCAAAATGGAAGGCAAGATCTTTGACGTCCGTTTTATTCCAGAATTCAGCAATGCCCCAACGGATATGCCCATTGTTGAATGGATAGAGAATGTGGAATTGGTATGCGAACTTTGTGCCATGGACAAGATAGAGCGCATCCTGCCTCTACGACTATGAGGCGGTGCCCTTGCTGTGTATAGACAACTTAGTGGAGAGCAGAGTGCAGACGCGGAACAAATTAAATGGGCCCTTATGACTGCATATGCGACTGACAGATTTAATGCGTTCGACCAATTTATGGGACGGCGTCTTCGTCCTGTTGAAACAGTGGATGAATTTCTGGCTGAAATGCATCGTTTGGCGCGGCTAATAGGAGATCCACTGCCTGATCGATGGATGTCATGTGCATTTGTGTCAGGGTTGCCACATCATGTTAGGCAGCTTCTCAAAGCTTCGTCCAGGATGGACAACATGAATCTAGAACAGATTCTGACCCGAGCAAGGGCCATTATGACGGATGACAAAGGGTGCCAGGTATTGGCCGCTGCATCCGTAGAACTACCGCGCTCAGAAGCTGAGGTTCCTCCTGCCAAACCTGTTAGCAGAACGATCACCTGCTACAAGTGCTCTGGACCCAACCATATGGCGAAGGACTGTACACAAGGACGTCAGGAGAGGTCAAACAGAACGCAGAGGTCTGGCCGCGATAAGCGGTGTTTTCGATGCAATGGCATTGGACACATTTCCTCAGAATGCCAGGGAAACGCCTTCTCCCCGAGCAAGTAAAAACCCGGATGTTGCTCACCGTACAAGTATTTGTAAATGGAGTAGAGTGCACAGCGCTAGTGGATTCAGGATGTTCACAGATGCTGGTGAGCAAGGCTGTGTGTCGCTGCTGGAGAACAGGAAGAGGTGGGAGTGTTGACCGTCGACGGTAGGACCCTGAAGTTCCGTGGATACGGCAAAATTAAGTTTAGCGTCGAGCAGAATCAGCCCGTGACTGTTGATGTTCTGGTCGTGGACGGACAGTTGCTAGGGTTCGATCTCCTTCTCGGGATTGATGCAATCAAAGTGCTCGGAGGTGTACACCTGACCGAATCAGGCAAAGCGCGTTTCGGAAACCTGAACACATGTGCCGCCATTCTTATCAAGAAGCCTGACTTTACAGTTACGTTTAACCCGAGTACGAAAACGTGGACTGCATTGTGGAAGTGGGCAAGTGGTCATTCACCTAGTAAGTTGGTCAATAAAGTACAGGAGTACACAGTACCTGTCCACGTCCGGGATGCATACGAGAAAGAACTAGCACAATGGCAGTGAGATGGATGGCTACTGCCATATCCCGAGAAAGAGCTTGGCCCACCCAAGGGATTAATTTCCTTAAAGGCGGTCATACAAGAACACAAACAGAAGGTCCGGCCAGTACTTGACTATCGGGAGTTAAACAGCTTTGTAGACGCATTCACAGCTGATGCAGAGGTGTGTGCGCAGAAATTACGAGAATGGCGACGACAAGGAGCTGACGTATCGCTGTTGGATTTGAGAAATGTGTACCTGCAGATCCACATTGACAAATCGCTATGGCCTTTTCAAACAGTGGTCATTAAGGGTAAGCGATTTTGCCTTACACGTTTGGGTTTTGGCCTGAATGTGGCACCGCTTATCATGAAGTCGGTGATCGACACGATAACGTCCCAGGATCAGGACATTAAGAGTGCCACGTCGGCATACGTCAACGATATCTTCATAAATGAAGGCTTAATTTCTGCAGCGCGCGTAAGACAGTACTTTGCAGATTACGGGCTAGTCTGTAAAGATCCGGAGCGATTGAGAGACGGAACTAAGGTCCTGGGTCTGCAAGTCTGGGAAGAAAGCAACTCCCTTCGATGGAAGCGGGGAGGTCAGGTTCCTGAAATTGCTCAAATGGTGACCCGCCGAAGTGTGTTTTCCTTGTGCGGCAAACTTGTGGCTCATTTCCCTGTATGCAGTTGGTTTAGGGTGGCAACTGCATTTATTAAGCGTTATGCAAGTACACTGACCAAAGGATGGGACGACAAGATAAAGGATGCCCCTCTTGAACGTATGCTGGAAGAAACAGTGGCCAGAGTGCGGGAATCAGATCCTGTCGGTGGAGACTGGTGTGTGAATGGCAATGAAATGACAGTTTGGGTGGATGCAAGTTCTGTGGCTACGGGAGTGGCACTAGAGGTGAATGGGAGCGTCGTGGAAGATGCTTGCTGGTTACGTCCAACTAATGATGCCAGGCACATTAATCTTGCTGAACTTGATGCGGTGATCAAGGGCATGAATCTTGCCCTGCAGTGGCAGGCACCAGTTATGCATATGGTCACCGATTCAGCATGTGTGCATCGGTGGGTGTCTGACACCCTGACAGGAAAGACGCGCGTGAACACGAAGGCGGCAGGTGAAATGCTGATGAGGCGGCGCTTAGAGACACTGCGGGCTTTGGTGGAGGAGTACGCACTGACTATGACTGTGACGCTGGTAAAATCTTGTCAGAACCGTGCTGACAGCATCACCAGAGTGCCGCAATGCTGGTTAGAGATACACTAGAAAGGGAGAGAACCAGTGCAAGTGAGTTGTGCCACTGCAACGAGCCAGTTGAACAAACGTCAGGTGAACCACATCCACCAGCAGAGTGAGCACCTGGATGTTAAAAGAACAATGTACTTTGCTAGGACCGTAGATCCAACGGTGTCTGAGGAACTGATAAAATCTGTTGTTAGAACCTGCGAAGCCTGCCAATTGATCGATCCAGCACCAGTGCATTGGAAAAAAGGAAATTTAAGTGTGAGGAGAAACTGGAGCAGGTTAGCAATGGACGTGACCCATTACAATGGTAGCCATTTTCTTACACTCATTGATTGTGGTCCCTCCCGTTTTGCAGTATGGCGGCCACTGAGACGGCAGGACTCTGCTAGTGTCATTCGTCAGCTGGAGACCGTTTTCTACGAACGAGGCCCGCCGACTGAAATACTGACTGACAATGACACCACATTCACTTGCAGACAATTTAAGGAATTTGTAAGCAGCTGGGGCATGCATTTAAGGTTCCGGTGTGCTTACGTGCCGTCTGGAAATGGTATTGTGGAATGCAACCACAGAAGCGTCAAAACTATAGCGGCCAGGAAAAATTGTTCAGTCTTGGAGGCAGTCTACTGGCATAACGTCACACCCAAGGACAACCTTTCACCTTCCACGGCACCAGTTGATGTACTGCATACGTACCACGTCCGGGTGAGAGGCATTGACGCGACGCCCCCGCCTGAGTCACAAATAACTGAAGGAGAATACAAGAAAGGGGACATTGTCTGGGTTAAGACTCCACGTGGTAAATGCACGACCAAATTGACGTGTGACCGAGGTGGTGAGTCGGCAGTCAGTGCGGGTCGATGGAACGCCTTGTCATGTTAGAGACCTGCGCCCTTTTTGGGGCTCAAATCCCACAACTGACGAAGAAGACACGGAGGATAGTGAACAGCCAATATACGTAGAGTTGGGTTCAACAACTGATCACTCCGATATCAGTAGTTCACCAATAGATCGGGTCGTGTCTAATGAGAGCTCCAATGAAGAAGCTCAACCAATCCCTCTTCGGAGGAGCACCCGGAACAAAAGACCGCATCCACACTGTCATCTGTGTGATCAGGAGATCAGGGGGGAGTGTGGCAGATGTGATGAGACAGGACCTGGGACAAGCACAACTGTCCCCACCAAAAAAGAGCCCATATTTGCTTAGCATGTAAAGCTACTGCAGTTGAAATGAGGGAGAAAAAAGCACTTACCGCTCTGCCGTAATCCATCCTCGGCCAGATAACATAAGGGGGGACTTGCATTGCATTGCATTTTTATACAATAAAGATACAATGCATTATGGGACAGGGACGTAATGAATTATGGGATCACATGAAGACGCAAGGGATTATGGGTATATGGACAAATATAAAAGTAACCAATTTTTCCCAGTGCGGCGAGCTTGGAATGACGTTCACAGGTGGCAGCTAGAAAAGTCTGTTAGTGTGATTTCGAGACAGAACTCAAGGAACGACTCGAAGTTGGAATACCAGTTGGGAGAGCTTGAATTTACTCACTGGTTGCTGTTTTCTTTTCTTTTTCTTTTTTTATTATCCACAGATGATTATATATTTAATGGTATTGGTTGTCAGCAATAAAGTCAATTTCCGGGTGGGGGGGTCTTTTACCATTTGCACTTTCTTTGTTTTTCAAAAGAAACGTGCTCATAATTGTCATTTTGTTTCTTTCTAGAAAGTTGACTAACATTTTGTTTCTCTCATTTTCCTTCCCACTTCCTACATTCGTTCATTATCTTTTTTCTCCCTTTTTTTCCATTTGAGTCACCTATCAAAACCATGTCATTTGTTTTCTGTCTATATAACGCTACTGATGGCAGCACAAAAAAAAATTATTTTGCTCACTGTGATTTTTCGGATGTTTCTTGTTACTCACATGCTCTGTTCATGATATTCTCAGCATTTGTGTGTTGCAGATTTGAATCAACCCACAACAAAAAATGTGTTTAGATATAAAATATTTTTATTTTTGTGTTTGTTACAACTAAATTTTTCTTAGTGTGTATAAGTGTTAAACTCCTTGTTTGTGGTTTTTTGTTAAGATGAAAAGAAATGTAAGTGTTATGTAGCTTGGTATGGAAGACGGGTGAATGAGTAAGGGAACTTCCTTTTAAGTCTGATATCATGAACTGTTACATTCAGTTGCCATCTGTATCTCCTTATCTCTCTGGTTTGTCCATCTAGAAACTTTGCTTAAATATCCCTCAAAGGAATCATGTTTTTTATTGTTGGCGGGTACACGACTTGTTGATTGAAAAATCCTAAACATTTATTTTCAATGCATTAATTTATTAACCAGAAAGAAGCACAATCCTCTGACTCAGCTATTTTTTGTCATTTGGTGTTTGACTGTCTAAGTGTTTATTTCCATCTTCGCCCCAAACTTTAGAATCATATTTTTGTCTCTTCAAATTTCTTTTTCATCTGTGAGATTTTCCAACTATCATTGTCATATAATAAATTAGATAGTACGTAGCAGTTCAGCATTTTAATGACATTTTCTGATCTCTTAATACTTTACTTAGTTTTTGAAAGGGTTCTTTCACTATTGCTATGTTCCTTCAGATGTGAGTCACCCTTTCCATCGTCTGTTATGTCACTACCCAGATAATTGAATCTCTATACCTATTTGACTTTGACATTGCAAATATATATCGTTGGAACCTTAGGTTATTTATTGTTAACAACCATGCTTTCTGTTTTCTTACAGTTAATTGTTTCATCTTGCTTCCTTTTACTGCCTTGTCTCATAGTTCTTTCAGGTTTCTTTCTTTGTCTTCATTACAATGTCATCTATGTTATCTTACATTGTTAAGATTATGTTTGCTGATAATAAACCCTAGTAAGTTTTGTGGCTATCTTAGGATTGTCTCCCTTCCCAGGTTAAATAAATCCTGTGAGCAAACAAATTTTTGTCTTATTCCTTTTTATATTCTGTACATTCATATAACTCTTTCTCTATACAGACTGTTTGTTCCTAGTAGAAATTACAGAATACTGATCCAGACTTTCCTGTCAAATCATGAAATGAGAGTTATCCTGAACGAATGGCCACTCGTCTAGATTCTTTTGTACTAATGCAGACGTCCCCCAGAACTCTATCCTTGATCCTATGCTGTTTTTAATTTTCATTAACTACCTTCCCAACGAGATCAGCTCTCAACTTGGCATCTACACTGACAACACTACCATTTACTCCTGCCTCGATAGTAAGGCTGATCAGTCTGACGATGTCAAAATGGCAGCTGATGTACAACATGACCTTGACCGTCGCTAACTAAGATGGCTTGTCAATTTTAACATCTCCAAAACTAAACTTCTCTCCATTAATCATCTGAGAGACTCTTCTCTATCTTCCATCAGCATGACTGATGCTAACCTCCAGAAAAGTGACACATTGTGCCTTCTTGGGCTGACATTCTCAGCTGACATGAAGTGGAAAGACTATATTGAATCCACTGCTAGGTCAGCTGCTAAGAAAGTTTGTTCACTGTATCATGCGAAACAATTTTTCTCTCCAGAATCTATCTTGCATATCTGTAAATCTACCACCTGTGCATGCTAAGAATATTGCTGCCATATATAGTCCAGCACCCCTGCTATTTACCTGGAACTCCTTGATAAGATCCAAAGAAGAATCAGCAATATTATTGGTCCTCATCTGGCATCTCGGCTTCAGTTACTTGTCCACCACTGTAAGGTTGCCTCTCTATGCCTTTTTTTATAAGTACATTCATGGTAATTGTTTGGATGAGCTCTTCGCTATGGTACCTAGACTTTATAAATTTAAGCATGGTACTAGACTGGTAGTGAGATCTCATCAATTTACAGTTGAACTGTCTAGATGTAGCTGTAATTTCTATACTAACAGTTTCTTTTCTCACAGTTCTTGCTCGTGGAACTCCCTTCTGGCTCCATGCTTTCCAGCCAACTTTAATCTGCAAAAATTTAAATGCAATGCCCATTGCTATCTACTGTCCTTCTGATTAGTCTTTTTTCTTTCTACTCATTACTAATGTTTCTGTTCCTAATTCCTTCACATGCTGCAACCCACCGTATCTTAGTGGCTGTACTGCCTTGCTTGTGGTGATACTGAATTAAAAAAAAACCAAGCTTTATCTCTTCATGTTGTATCCTATCAGATGCCTTTGTGGAAATTAGGAGTCATCACTTCAAAATTTAAGTTGTGATTTCAATCATTATTCGGCATATTCACGTCATAACTGTATTGATGCTTCTATTCAATGAAATACCTTTGAACAGACCTGCAACATGGTTTAATTAGATATAATTTTACTTATGAAATAGTACAACAAATAGTCTTACTGCACGCTAAAATAATACTCTACAAAGCAAGACTATATCTTTTTGGATATAGTATACCATCACTTCAGTAAATAGAGCTAAAACTCTCAGCGTTCATATTTATCATCCAGTCACACTCCAAACATTAAAATCCTCCCCTATCATTCCAACCCTTTTTAAGCCTCCACTAAACAGTACTTAAATAACCTCAAGTAGTGCGAATGTAGGCGTGAATGTACCACGTGACAAAAACACTTCTTTTTTTATCAATGAGAACACACCCAACTTCGTAATTTTCGAACATACTGAGTCCATCAGATAACAAAACAAAGCACAAGCCGATAAGGTCAGTAGAGAAAACGTCTCTCGAGGCGGACACATCAAAGGATGACCAAGTTACCACTCCTTTTCTCCTACTGTTCGGCCAGTATATTCCTCTTGACTCTGGCGACTGTATGTTATTGTTGTATAATTCCCATTATAACTCACAATTAGCGACAGTTGGTTTATCTACTCCCCTTTCCACTCTTTTATGAAAACTTTCACACAAAAGGCATACACACTAACCTTTTCAACAAAAGCTATTGTTATAGAAATGGCTTTCATTGGGATAAAAATTTAAGCTAAGTAATTTTATCCTTATTCTCTTTCAACAAAGAGATTTTTTTTTTTTTTTTCGAAAATATACCAAAATTGTACCTATGTTCACACATACAATTCAAGAATTTTTTTTTAATGCATGGATTCCTTGTGTATTTCATTCATATATTTACTTTCTGAAAGTATTTTCCCATTACGGCTCGAATATTTGGAATCAGCTGAATATTAATTACCCCTCGGTACAACCACCACTGGCGTAATTTAAATAACAGCAACGACCCGGAAGATATTTTCACTGAGGAGTTTATTTACACTGCTTGTGTCATCATTTCAATCAATGTAACAGTGACTCTTAGTTTTTTTCATTGATTCCTTTATTCTTTTTGTAGAAAAAGAACATATTATATTCTTTAAATAACCACTGGCCCAGTTTTATTTTTTTATTAGTTGTAACTTGTAATTAATTAAATTTTTAACAGATCAGCAACAAACAAAAACATTCAGTAATTTAAGAAAAATGTTGCGTCAACCACATCTTTTTCTACTACTACTACTACTGTTGACGATCATCACTTTAAAAAGGTAAGTTAATAATATCTGCTTAAATGAACGAGGTTTGCTCCTCCTTTGCAATGGGAGAGGTTTTATCTTATCTCTTGGTTGGTTCTAAGATAATCTCCGCTGTCGTGTGTTTACCGTTATATTCAATGAATCAAAAAGAATGATGTAGTTGTAGTATTGTTAATTGTAGTATGAATATCTTCTTATCGCACCGAAGTGTTTTTGTACTGATTCATCATAACATTCAGAGTTAAAATAAATTGTTAGAGGCATTTTTGAAAAAGATATTTTTTAAGTTATAATTCAACCATTGAGGAGATTTTTTGCCCCCTTTTGACTCGAATAATAAACATTCTCTGTCTCTCTATTGTTATTTTATTTTTAGACACGACACTAAAATTCTCTCGCGGACTCTTCCTTGGGTCGATTTTTAAGCGAATTCTTGTTATTTTTTAACAATTTCTCTCTTTTTAAATCACATGTTAAAAAAATAGTATTTTCTCTCTTTCTTTTTTTTTTTTTTTTTTTGTAATTTAAGTATGTATTGTAAGTTAAGTATATGCGCGTATTTAATTTTTTCAGGTAACGCTTGATATTGGACGTTGGGAAAAAAAAGTGTGGCCTGTTACACGTGTTCATTTTTGCCTGCTTTTTAGTTTTATTCAAAACCTGTTTTCCATTTATTTATTTCATTGTTTAATTTTTCAAATAGTTTTTCCTTTTTACAGTCAACATTGACGTAATTCTTACATTTTTTTTTTTTGTGTGTGTGTGTGTGTGTATTTCCCCCCCCGGATCGTTTTTAACGTAAATTAATTTAATCTTTTTTTTATCAGTTTGTGTTTGCGGCTTTATAAGTTTGTAATTAATGTAATTAATTGTAAATAAAATAAATAAACGAATACAAAGTTGCTTTAAAAAAAGTTAAAAGTATTTTTATTTTATTTTCATTTCTTTTTTATTATTTATTTATTCGTTAAAATAATACATTTTTGTTATCACCCCCCCCCCCAAAAAAAAGTCTTTTGAAATCCATTTTAGTCATGTGTTTTCCATCCCACATACTCACTTTTTTCCAGATGTTACACAACACTGGGATGTTTGATTTGAATGTGAGAGCGGGGAAAACGTTAGTTATTCTTTATCTTTTGTGAGGAGTGTTTAACCTTCACGGCTATTGTTTGCGGACATTTCACAATAAGCAAGCAAGATTATTTATTTTACAATATTTCCCTTTTTAAGGCGTATTTAATTCTGATATTTACATTTTTGCCTGCACCTTTAATTAAATAATAAATTGAAACACGGGTATTTTCCTCTCGTCTGTACCGATTTTTATTTACTTTCTACTTAATAGAAGAAAAAACTTCTATGGAAAATGAAAAATAATCGCATAATAATAATATTCAGCAGATAGGAAAAACAGTTATGAGCATAATGATTTTAAATATATATATATTCCTTTTTATAACAAAGCAAAAATGTTGTGCTCACACTCAGTTCCTTTTTTAGTGCCACATGCGCTAAAAATTAGAGACTAAGAAAAAGAAAAGGAAAATTTATATTTCGAAGGCCACTTTCTAAAAAAGATGAATAACTAATAATACTAATTTAATACTAATACTGATTGGTTTTCCTTAGCAAAATATTTCGTGATGAAATGGTGTCTAAAGATAAAGAAAAACACAGCATTTTTAACTTTAACTGTTTAAACTTTGCAAAGTTTATATACTTTATAATAATTTTAAACTTTAATTAATTAAAAAATCAAGTGTTCTTGTTATTGCGGTCTATTTTTTTTTTTTTTTTTAAATCAACACATACTCTTTATTTGCATTTTTCTTATTTATTGATAATTTTTCTTTTAAAAATGAACAAAAGAAAGTTTTCAGAACTAAAAACATCTTTTAAATTTTTCTTCTGTTTGACTTTGATGTTTTAAGACGTTTTTCGGTTTTTCACAAATAAAAAAACAAACACGCACCAACCACTGTTGAAAATACACGGGCTTCATTTTAAAGTTTAAACACAAACCGTTTTAAAAAAATATACATTTTTTATTAAAATTTTCTCTTTGAACTTTTTAAATTTATTACAATTGAAAATATAATTCATTACTGTTTTTACACTTTAAGACAGTTGTCCAGTATTGGAAAAGTCGGGACCCTGATTCGATAATTTTTTTTTTTTTTTTAGTGTTTAAATTAAAATAAAAACTAAGCATTTAAAAACCTTGTATGTTTAAAAAAAATCATTGACAAATCAAAGATTTCAGTTGTTTTACGTTGGTTACAAATTCTTTAGAATGTCGAATTATCTACAGAAAAACTTAGGATACATCACGGCGTCTCACCTCAGCTAAATTCGCTAGCACTGCTTCTATTAACTTTTGTTGAGGTATCATTGATTTTTCTTACCAGCTTCTTCTTTAAACTGACCGTCAAGGATATTTTGCTCTCTAAAATTAAGTTTTCCTTCTACAAACGTTTTCTGCACTCGGTCCTACAGTTACTAATAATCTGTATTCCTACATTTCATTAAGTTACAGCACAAACATGAAACAGACATACACTTTTTTTTTTACACATTTAAAACTTTAAAGATTAATAGCCCACGTCACCTAAAAATTACCACGTGATTATTATTAACCGTCCAAGAAAGAGAGAAGCAAAAGTTTAATTTAAATTTTTAGCAAGAAATAATTTTAAAAAATTTAATTGCTTCTCCATACAGAATTTTTATTTTTTATATTTTTTAATTTTGGCATGAGAGCTATGAAGTTTAAATTAGAATTTTTTGCTATTGCTTTGAAAAAGTGTTCGTCAAAAAAAAAAAAAAAAATTAAATATTTTAAAATTATCTTATGTCCTTCAGATTATCTGACGAACAATAATCAGATAGTTTTATATTGAGTATTGACATATCCACTTTAAAAAAGCAATCCCTTGTCTGTACACTTAAAGTAAGGACAATTTATTTTAGTTACACTATTAAAGATTTATTTACCTAGAGATAGCATACTTTAACAAAAGGTCATTATAACAATTATCTCCACAAATTGTTCATATATATTATATATATATATATATATATAATTGAACATACAAATATTCCTTGAATGAATGAAGGATGACAAAATTCCTACCGTTGAGGATGAATGTTGGAATGACTATTCCCTGGAAGAAAAACAATAAGAAAATGACAGTCATGAATTCATAATGTGAAGTGAAGTCTAGCGTGATGATTATTGATGAAGAAAGAGAAATATTTCTTTTCTTCACAAATAACTTTTTTTCCCTTTGCTGAAGGCTAATAATTGATATTGGTACAAGCATCCCCCACTTAAATAGGGAGGGAAACTCATTTTATTTATTTTTCTATGTAAATCTATGAAAAGTAGATGAAAAACTTAAGCAGGAGATGATGAATTAACAAACCAGTAATAAAGGGAACGTCCTCTATTTGTAGCTAAAACGTTTTTCAACGTAACAGAATAGTAATTATACTGTTAGCTGTTTACTTATAAGGAAACATTCAGCATTCATTGACTGAGCAGCCAGTGTTACTTTCAGTTGAAGTTTATAAACTCTTTCTATTAAAGCAATTTTTCAGGTGAATAAGTTTCCCAAGTCCAATAACTGTTATTGCTCTTTCTAGCATTGATGTGGCTTTTCTTCCTAACCTTTTGTTTGAAATAGTGTGGATTATGACATTATTTTCTCTTAAAGTTATATGTTATCCATGTTAGCTGCTGCTGCTTCTGTTATTTGGTACAGTTCATTTTTGCAATTTGAAGAAGGATGGTCCTCACTAAGACCTACAGGCTTCATTCACCAGAGTCTAAAAAGTCAGACTAATGAATAGTTTCAATGTATGTGAAGAAGTCAATAAAGGAAAGCACTAAAAATGCAAGTCCACAGTTAACCATGTACAATGTTATGAACTGAGTTAAAAACATTATGTAAGATAATAAATGTTTGGGTCTTCTCACCTTTCATCCAGGTCTTGTTATAGTTTGTTTCTGTTCATCCAATGAGGCAAGAGAGGGATATTTCATTTAGTAGGTAAGTCAAACGACATGGTATTAAGAAAAGCAGATTTAAACATTAATAAGATATAAACATTATGAGGCAAGTAAAACAAAAAAAAGCATAGTTTTCAGGGATGTGGAATGGTCGCAAGCCACTTCTGAGGTTAGGTGCCATCCTCCAGTTTTTCCTCAAATGATTTTTAATCAATACATGGGTTCAACAGGAAAGCATTGATGTTTTGGTATATAATGAACTAGCAGTAGAGAGCTAGCCACCAATCTAATACTGCACTCAGATTCATAAAGTCTAAGAAAGCTCATCAGAACAATTACCATGAAAATATTCATAAAAAAAGCACAGGGTATTTATGTTGCAGTGGTGGGAAAGTGACAGAAGCCAGGATACGAGGTCAGGACCAATAATATTGCAGATTATTCTTTGTAATTTATCAAGCATCAGACCAGATGTGACAGCAATATTCAATGCCTGGATGAATGTTAGACTTATAAATATGTGAGATAGATTCTGGCATGAAAAATTGTCTAGCATAACACAGTGAATCAACTTTCCTAGAAACAAACATAGCAATTGATGCAATATAATCTTCCCACTTCATGAGAGAGGAAAATGTTAGCTAATGAAAGGCAAAAAGGGTTCTCTCAAACATTTAAAAGAGCCATTTCATTTTGATGGCATTAAAATTAGCAAGCCGTTTCTTGCTCCAATTAACAACAGATTGTAGGTCATCTGCCAGTTTAATCATATTAAATCAATTAGACTTATTATTAAAACAAGTAAAGAATTGTGGCATCAATATAGATACTGAGTTGAGAACTGATGATATCAGAAAGATTGTTGATGAAAATTCATATTATGAATATGCAGAATATGATAGTAATCTGGTCTGGTTACTCAATATATGATGGTTTCCATTTACCTCCACTTTTAGGAATCATGTTCAACCAGTTACTATTGGAAGTATGAATGATTTCCAATTCCAACATCTGGCAAAATTCTTACTTTTTATCTAGAGCCAATCCATAAGGATGATTGTGTCCAGACAAACTACATATGAGAGTGTGATTTGTAATGCTGCATAATAACAATTCTTTGTGGAAAGATAACATACTGATTTTAATGATCTAGTTAAAAATTCTAGAGAAGATGATAATAGGTCTGTCTAATGGGGCTCCACAACAAATTGATGCTGACAACATCATGTGTGTATACAAGATCTTTGTATATTGGTCAATAGACCAAAATTGCATTAAAAAATACACTCCTGAAATGTATTTTCTTTTCCACATCAACAATAATAAAGAACCAAATAAAATCATGTATGCCTAAATTCAGCTTCAGGCACTTTTGACCATATATGTGTATGATGGATTGGGCACCTTGAGACAGTGCAGGGGTTTGCAAGCTAGTCTTGTTAGAACGATTATGACTGAGTAGTGAGTTCGATCCTCACTGGGTGCCCCCTACTTTTGGCCTTGTGCCACATCTAAGCTACACTTGGAAAATTGCTGGGCACCTCAAGTCTGTGCAATGGTTAGCAAGCTTGTTTCACTAAAACAATTATGACTGAGTAGTGAGTTTGATCCTCGCTGGGTGCCTCATACTTTTGGCCTTGTGCCACATCTAAGTTATGCTTGGAAAATCACTATGTGTATGATGGACTTGTTCAATGCTTAAGGAATTAGGTTATCTAGTCTTCTAATCCTAGTTGTAACAGAGATTAAAGAAACCTAGGCACCATTATTTACCAAGGCATGTACAACTGGGATTCTGCTGCAATATATAATTCTCTTGTGCTGGCATACCGAGCTGCTAATTACCTTGTAATTTCCTCTTATCTTAAGGAAGGCAGATGGCAGTTTGTAGAGGTGCATCTTCATGCCATAACTTCCTATGTGAATAGGAGAAGAGATGTGGTACACTCTTGGCTGATTTTTTGTGTTGTCATCTATGAGTCAAAGAATACTTGGACAGAACTTTGTCTAATTTAAGCATTAGCTCATCCACCCCTTTTTGATAGTTTGGCTCAGCCTTCCACTAATGCATTACCAGATGCTTGCTACCAGTGCTGACACAGATGCAGACATATCATAAATTTCATCAGCAACCTTCAACTAATTTCCAAAGGAATGCTGTCTCCCAAAGTTGTTAACACAAGCTGATGTTTAATTAGTAAACACTGCAGAAATATGTGGCACATCAAACTATCATCACCATAAGTCCTGGCCAAAAGTTGCAGGCATCATAAAAATCATTTTAGTATTTAGGAGCTGGGACAACTGTTCTGATAGTGAGGTCCTTAAAAAAATTTTCCTCCTTAAGCCTATCAAAGGGTGAGTTAGATAGGGGGATTAATTATTAAATCTTGAAACTCAGTGGGAATATCTGGAAGAAGCAGTAAAAGTGCCAGAGAAATTTCATAAGTTGGGAAGTAATGCCTTCAACATTGAACTTTGCCAGCAGCCCCTATCTGCATTAAATTTCTAATGCAAGGAGTGCTATAATATCCAACAGATATTGCATTTTTGGTAGATGTATTTATGCTCAACATAGGAATAGATATATTCACCTATCATCTGGTTCACAGGCCTCTCTGGTCTTTTGAACAGGAGTAAAAGTTTATCCATTGCTTCCTGTTTAGGATTGGGTTTCCAGTTCCTTTTAAAAGTCTTTTCATTCTCTTTTACTCCCAGTAGGCCCTTGAATCTTAGTGATATTATTGCTTTCTTTGGAGTGACAATTAAAAAAACAACAAATGAGAAAATATTAAAGATGTTAAAAGAATGAGGAATACTAAATTAGAATGGATTGAGAAAAATTAACTATTCAGAATAATTATTTTTCTTCACAATATGGTGGGCATGAAGTTAACTTACCAACCAAAACCACCAAAAGAAGTAATTTGATTGGAGTAGAACATGTCATGTGATGAGCATTGGCGGGAATATATGAAATATGAAGAAGGATAGACAGCCATATTGAATATTTGGGGCACTTGGTGAAATAATTGACTGAGAAAGGCATGTTTGCGAGAAAAAAAAAGTTTCTTCCAACAGAGGCAATATATATACATCAGCTAAGTCTGTATTTATCTGGTTGTGTACAAGTTAAAACTTATGCATCTATATGTGAAAAGTATCTACCAGGAAGTAGCCATATCCACTTTGTGTTAAAAGCAAACCTTAGTCTGTACACCTATAGAAAGTAAAGACAAATTGGCTACACCTGAAAGAAACATTTATTTACATGGAGATAGTGTATTTTACTACAAAAGGTCATTTTCATAACTGTCCATGCATGTAAAACAAAAATATTATTTGAAAGGGAAGTGGGGAGAAAATGACAGCTATATATTCAAGAGTTAGAGTTTGGTAGGGTGTGTAACAAGATGTGTCTATGTTGTATGATGATTGGGGAAGAGAAAGATTTCTTTTCTTCACTGTTTAAGATTTCTGCCAAGGAGGATAACTCTCTTCCTTCTGCTCAGGGATGATAGTTGATATTGATACAGTTTTCTCTCTTTCTTTCAAAAGTTTAAATAATTATGGATACTGGTTAAAGATTTTAATGTGTCTGTAATTAAAAAATTTAGAAGTGGATTAATTTTTTTTATGACACATTTTTCTTAGTTTTTGACAGTTTCACATGTGGGATTTGCATATTTTGAAAGTTGTAAAGAAAACAGCTGGTTTTAATTGAAACAATTGAATTTTTTTTTTTTTGTCTGGCGCCTTATTTTATGCAAGTCAAGAATAGTGAAAAGTATTGTTTTGAAACCTACTTTTTTAATGTCTGCTTTAAAATCACAACCTCAAAAATGAAAGAGAGAAAAGTGACTTCTTTGAGGTATTTTTTCCCTCTCTCAAAAAATTACCTTTATAATATGAAGGGTCTTAGTTTTCAGATCTGGCAGTTACAGTGTAAACAGATTTAAAATATTAATCCAAATTTTAAATCTGAGTTTTATGTAATATTACTTTATTTCTTTGTTAATATTTAAACCCATGAATAATTTCAGAAAATGACTCATTTTTCTATTGTAACACTTGGATTGTGGATTACCATGATTGATACTGTCTCTTCCTGATAGAGTCAGAAAGAGACATTTGAAGAATACTAGGGCACATAATCAGGAAAGAAGGCTTCAATAATTTGACACTTACAGGACAATAAGCCAAGAGAGACAGAATGAAACAGTGAGTAACCTGCTTGACAAGCCTGTGTAAATGGATGGCAGAACAGGCCGTGGGGTGATAATGAAAATACAAAACTTACTAAGAGCTACAAAAGATAGGAATGTGTGGAGAGACATGATAGCTTACATGCTGAAGAGACTTGGTATATAGAAGAACACTTACGTGTATACACCCTGTGAACAACAGTCAGCGCCTGAACATGATAAAACCTTTTAAGATGTCTTAACTACAGTTTAGTAATTGGTGAAATGTTTGTTACTCTGCTTTATTTGCTAAAATTAAAATAAAACTTCATTTTTTTTTTTTTTTTTTTTTTTTTTTTTTTTTTTTTTTTTTTTTAGTGTTTTTTATCAAAATTATGCAGGAAATATCAAGTGGGATGCAGAGTACTGAAGAATCTTAATGAGATGATGAGGGTTAGTCCATTGGAACACCGCCATGTATCATCATAGGGATTTTGGTTGTGTATATAATGGGTGATGCAAGGTCCTACCCTATGCATTCCTCCAGTTATGGCTTTGAATTTAGAATTGTCATTTGCCAAGTCTAGTTGCCAACCACAGTTAGAGTTCAGTCTACCATGTTATTTAACCCATAACTAGGGAGGGAGAGAATAAATAGCTTCATGCATTTCCCAAAGATATTTGTGCATAAATGAATGCTTTGAATTTGACTGGAATTTGAACCACTATCCATTAAACTACCTTTACATCCATCTTAATGTGAAACCATAAATTTATCACTTTTAGTGTTTACAAGAAAAACCTTGGTCATATAATTTTCTATGAAATTTAAGGTCAGAAAATAGTTTTATGTGGAAAAAAAATTATTTTTGTATTTTAATGAATATTTTGTACCACTATTTTCACTTATAGTCTTTTTTGTTTTAAAATGTTTTGTATATCTTGTAAAGGTAAAAGCCTTTAGAATAATACTCCTAGTAAAAATTTAAAGTGTACAAATAGAATTTTAATCATAATGAAATATTTTATGTTGAAGCTTAGGTTTTAAAACAATAAATCTTTTAAATTATGACTACCAATCAATAAAATCTTTTTATCCACATAAAACATGCATTGTATCAGAATGTGACTTGACAAAAAGAAAATATATATTTCCTTTTAATTTTTCTTAAAATTTTTATAATAATCTCAAATTAGTTTGTTGGCTAAAATTAACATAGTTTGGTAAAAGGGCATAAGTTATTTCCAAAACCAAAACCTGGTGTTCCTCAGCAGTAATTCAGTCAAATACTAATGAGACAAAACTACTGTTCTCAGTATGGTTTCATTATTATCTCAAGTTGTTTTGTTTGTACTGAAGTGTTTAATTGAAATTATGTCCAATTGTTTTTTCCCACTTATTTAACCCTTAATTTTTTTTTTTTTTTTTTTTTTTGTAATAATGCTGTGTCTTGTAAAAATATAAACATTGTAATGATTGAATTTTCAAAGATTTATTTTAAAAATCAATTTTAAATAAAATGGAGTTCAATTGAACAGTCTATGGGGGTACAAAACAATATTAATACTATAAAAAGGAAATATTGAAACTGTATATAACTATATATAGCAATAAATATAAAAAAATTACAACAAACATAGGGAATAAGGGCATGGATAAAATAAATCACAATAAAAACAGAAAATAAAAAAACAAGGTTAACTGGTTTTTGATCCTTGCTCTTTGGAGCTAGTCAAGGATAAATATGTAAATTATGTGCACATCATGTAAAAAAACAATAAATTAAAACAGCCAGGGAATCAGCAGAAAGAAAAAAAAATATATATAATTATACTCCAATTACATAAAGCCCCAGCAGCCATTCCTTCTGCTTATAGAGAGAAGGTTGCCCAGACCTAATGTGTAATGTCTCTCATAATTCCAAGTAGTATTCGTAGTGCACTCTGCTGATTATGGTAAAGGAATCCCTGATAAATGATACAGCAAACATTGGATTATTTATTAAGTGTTAAGCAATAGCTTATGCAAATTATTGTATCTCCCATGATGGATGTGTTGCTCTATTCCAGTTTCCAACCATTGGTTTGTTTTACCTATATATTCATTTTCACACTAACATTTATATATGTAAATAACAGAGCTCACATGATGTGGAGGCAGAAAATCCTTACAAACAGATTGGGATGAAAACACTAGTTGTGGATTAGCAGAGAAACAGCAAGATTCAATTAAAACTAAATTTGATTTAATTTCACTATTAAAACTAAAATTGATTTAATTTTATTATTTCTTATGATAAAACACTTTCCTTTCATATACACAATTCTGAATTTCATACACCCTTGTACACCCCACTCGTGAGGCCTTGTGCATACTTATCTAAGATTTGTAAATACCTTATAAATGTATTGTGTCAGTAGGCATTCTTTAGTTACATAATCACATTCATATAAAAATCATACTGAAAATAAGAAGTAAAATAGATTTTGATAATTTATAATCTTTTCAATATTTTGCTATAAATAATCTCTAAGTGGGTAAGCACAGTGAAAGTATTCAAAGTAGAGAAAGAATTAAGTTTTTTTGAAGTTATATGTAAAAGAATTAGTATATTTTGTTAAAAAAAGAAACAAGTTTCAAAAGAACAATTTTTTAGAACTCTGAAAGTATATTCAATTTCAGTGTATTTGTTTTACTAAAATTTGGGCAGGGGAAAGTTTTTGCAGTCATTCCAAAGTCGATTGGAACCAGCAGAGAGTATTCAATTTCAGTGTATTTGTTTTGCTTAAATTTTAATGAATTAAATTAATAAATGAACTAGGAACTTTATTTTTGTTTAAATGATAGGGTTGTGATTAGCAAGTTAGTTTTGTCCCACACTGTTCTGTGTTTTGTTTTGTTTTTTTTTTGTTTTTTTTTTTTTACCTTATTGAGCTAAGCTTAAATATCTATAAAAAAAAAAAGGAAAAAAAAGAAAGGAAACGTGTTTTTGAGATAAACTCAATGATTCTCACAATTTATGTGTTCATGTTTCCAAGAATGTGCTAAAAAGTTCTTGACCTAACCCACTTTATAAAATTTCATCAACTCATACTTAAAATTAAACTTTCTATTTTGTGTATAATTTTGGGATTACTTTCTTAAACATTTGAAAAATGATATTGGCAGATATATGGAATCAGAAATTAATATACTTCGATTTCAGATTAAATTCATCTTTTAAGAAAATCAAAGGAAAGACGATTAATGAGTTCACACTAAAAAAGACAAAAAGTGAGATCACTTTTAAACTTTTATTTCATGTTGACCTCTGTTAAAAGTAAATCTAGCTAAATAAAATACAGATATTAACACAGAAGTTATGTTGTAATTTTACTAACTTTAAAAGGAACTCCATATCTTTGTGTGCATTTTGATACTACTTAAGTTACTTGTTAATTTTATAATCTGGACCAGCTGGTCATTAGTATCCCAACATGTGTTGCCAGTGCTTACGTATTAGGTTTTTTATAGTCTCTTTCTGTTTCTTGGTTTTTGGGGTTTTTTTTTAATTTCAGCAGATTTCTTTTATTTCAACACTGAAGAAAAAATGTTTTGTTTTTTTAGGGTCTGTTTCATTAGATATTAGAAAAAATATTTTTTTTGTATGTGGACTAAAAAACAATGGAAAAAATTATCTTGAAATATTTTTTTCTTCACTTTATTTTTTTGTTGTTTGTTCTAGGTATTAAAAACTGAATAAATAATAAAAGTATACGATATATTTCATCACTTGATGTTTTAAAACACCAGCTTTTAATATAATTAAAAAATTTTTTTGCCATAAATTTTTCTTTACTTGGAGTAAAGAAAATTTATAGAAGTACAAGGTTTGATTGAGCATTCCAGAATTACCATAAGACTGTTTTAGAAACCAAAGTAGAAAAGTTGTTTTTTTATATTACTTTTCTTGAAGTTTCACCACCAACATCATGTTGTTTTCAAAAGAATATATATTTTAAAGCATATTAATAAAATAAAATAAAATAAAAAATAATGAGTGAAATGATTTTTTATATATTTTTAGCTTTTCTAGTATGTTTTTTTTAAAGACATTTTTTCTCTTTAACTCATTTTCACATTTCATTTGATGCTTACAGAAGAATAATTTATTTACTATTGTTGGAAAAGTGTTTGTTATATAAAACTGAAACCTTTAAAGTAAATAACGGATGGTGTAATTTTAAAAGTCACTTTGAAGGTGAAGAAAACACAATTTCCCTTTTTTCTCTTTCTTCTTAACTTTCAATGTAGAGAAAATAGAATGACTTTTTTTTTCTCTCTGAAACTTAAAAAGCATTTTTTTTTTCTTCTTTAGAAGCCCTTTTAAAATATAAGAGGCAATTCAAAAATAATTTATTTCTATGAAATCTAGATACAAGGAGCACAATAACACCACTGGAGAGAATAAATTATCAGTGACAAAACACTATTTTCCCACATAGTGACTACCACTGGCTATGCATTTTTGAGTAGCTCTTTCTTTCATTTATTGAAACTTGTGTAGGGTTGCATGAGAGAGATAACTTAAATTTGTATCTAACCCTCCTCTATCTACCTTTAATATGACAATATTTTGGAGTTAGATTTGGTATAATTACTGGTAATCTACAGCATCTAGGTAAACACTAGCCTATCAGATACTTCAACATTGTATATAATACTACAGGAAGAGTGGGTCATATGTCATCAAATATGGTAATTGATTATAGTCTTGAATAATTTGGGCATCTATTATAGAATGAAAACTTGCAGGTCATAATCGGCTCACAAGTAGACATTTAGCATTTTTGGGAAATTTCCCAAGTGATATGTGCTATATCTAGTTTGAAAGCAGTCTTAAGATTTAAAAACTGGTCTATGTCCTAATTCAAAGTATTTGTCAAATTATGACTAAAGTTAATGCAAACTCACACATTCATTAACTCATTTTTGCATGATCAGTACTAGATAGTTGCTTCTTTTGCCTCTTTTTGCTTATAAAGTCAATGGAATCTTATTGAAATGTGGTGGCACTCCAACACAAAATTCAGTTAAATTAACACAATTTTTTTGCCATATTTTGCCTGCTTTTTTGTTTCTGACACTCAACTTTAAATAAAAATGCTTGAGACAAACTTTTTTCTCACTTTTAGTCTCAAATATTAAAACAATCTGTAAAAAGTAAGAAAATTGTTTTGGGGAAGATATTTAAAATGTATTCAGTTCCTTTCATATGTTAAATTACTCATGATCCTCTTTTAGCATCATAAGCTGGACATCAAATATAAGTTTTTGACTTTCCTTGTATTTATCAGAAAATCATAATCTTTATTTTCTATTCCAATGTTTTGGGGGATGTTGAATCCATTTTTGGCACTGAGAATCCCCCCAAAAGAAGTCTAATTAGTTTAAATGCAAACTCTTTTCAGGAATTTTGGCTCTTCACTACAGACAAGGGTTTCTAAACTTAAACCTCTGTTTTTCAATTAGAAATATGAAAGAAATTTTGGTTTTCATCTTCCCCTTAAATACAAATAATATTGATACAATTCCATTATTGAGCTGTAAATGTCAGCTTGGCTCTATTGTATTCACTTGCATTGCATTCACTTTCATACTAATGTCCTTGGGAAATGCATTTCTTCTACTCCTACTACCACTAGCTAGGATTTAAATAGCAGGGTAGACTAGGCTCTTTAAACTTGGGTGGTAACTATGAATTAAAAACTGGGGTAGGCAATAGGAAACTATTCCACTGTCTTTTTCAAGAATGCATGGTAATTTAAAAATAAAGAAAAGAAATCTGTGGAGAATCATGATTGCTTACATCCTAAAGAGATGTGGTATTAAATATATATATATATCTGTGTATATGAAAATACTGGCTGTAAGGAAAAATTAATGTTTATGTAAAATCTCCAAAAGATTTTTAATATTAATAATAAAATTAAAAAAAATGCACCACAAAATATTATATAGAATTTATTTCTCATAATTACTACAATGTAATTAACTTTAAAATTGATTAGGTGTCATTGCAATAATTAAAAATATAAATAAGTGAATATTTAATTCCTGTGAATATCAGCATTTTTTCAGTTTCAACCATTTTCATTTGGTCAAGTATAAGGCTTATGGCAGATTGTTACTTAGCATATAAAATCTTCATACAAACAAATTACTCTGAAATTTGTACCTTAAAATCTTTGTGCAAAATGCTTGGAGATTAAGCGTTGTATTTTGTATATCAGTTTATTCTAAATTGTTTATATTTGGGTAGCAAATTTTCATTTATATAAGTTGAAAACCAACAATATAGGATAACAGTCCAAATAATTACATTATTTGGACTGTTATCCTCATCTACATTGCCATTTTCACAATGTTTTGGAATGTTGTACACTTCTTCTGGTGATTGGAATTTCAAAATGAACCCTTTCAGGGTAGATTGTTCTAGTTCCATGTGCCCTGTCTCTTTCAGATATCTGTTATTTCCAAGTTTGGTTCACCACTGCTGTGGTCTGGTATTGAACTCACAACTCTTTGTGTCTAGTCACTGGATCTTTATTCATTGAACCATGTGTCCTTGCGAAGATCTGTGTATGAATTTTTGGGACTTATAAACCTAATGTCTCAGCAATCATTTTTTTAACCGTGCTCATATTGCAATTTTTCTGTTATTATTTTTTTTTTTTTTACCAGAGCTTATATTGCAATTTTTGTTGTTATTCATTGCTTTTCTCTAGCACTGCTTATTACTGGTTCCCATATTGTATTCATATCCATGCTTGGTCGGCTCAGAAGATTTTTGTGGCCTAGCTTATGTGCTGATTCCTTAAGTTTTCATATTTTCCAATGATGCTCTCTGTCTATTATTTCAACCTCATCCAACAGGAGTGGTGATCACCCTTTTCCCTCTATATGTGGTCAGCTACACTGGATTTTTCTATTTCCCCCTTGTGTTACTGCTTTACGATGTTCTTGCAGTCTTACCTTAAGGAGATGGCCTGTTTCTCCTTTGTATTTCCTACCACAGCTACACGGGATGGTGTACACACAGTCCTTAGTCATGTTCTCCTCTATGGGATCTTACTCAGAAGATGTGCCTGTGAAGTGTTGAACCACTTTTGAAGAATGTCCTGATGTTATATGGACCACAGATCCTTTGTATTTTCTCCAATAATCCCTTCACATAGGGCAGGCAGACTGTTTTCTGTTGTTATCCTCTTATACCCTTCTATCCCAGTTTGTTGGAGCTGCTACAATGTACCCAGGGAAGTTGTTACATTGTAGGTTGCTGCTTATACTAACCATTTCTTGTTGGTATGTTTCTGGGTTGCCACATGACTTTTGCTTGATGTTGTAAGCAGCAGATGATGCTTTTCTTTACACAGTATTTATAGTGGGAGTCGAAGTTGAGGTATTGTCTGGTGAGCATTGATTTGCGATACACGGAAGTCTTGAACACCTGCTCTGTTTGAGATATGAGTACATCCAGGAAGGTGAATTTGTTGTTGTTTTCCCGCTCCATTGTGAACTGTATCAATGGCAATGAAGATGAGGATAACAGTCCAAATAATGTAAGTAATTATGGGAGGCATAGTAATGGATAGCAGCTTGGATTGAGGAATCGGAAAGCCAAGTTTGAATTCCAGTCAAATCCATTACATTCACTTACATGCTAATAACCTTGGAAAAGGTATGACACCTCTTCTTCTCCCCACAGCTGTGAGTAAATAGCAGGACAGACCGGTTTTTATAGCCTTGGATAGCCACTGGTCTACCGCAGAAAGAAATGGCAACCTACTGCAGGAAAAAATCTGCCTTGTCAGTCATGTATTGAAAGATGCATGATCGCATAAACATGTATCATGCATAGCACATAACTGACTGAATCATAATACCTCATCTCAGAGATATAGACAGATAAGTAGCATGTTAATTGGTCTTATAATGTAGGGATTACATAAACAATGTCTGTATTGTTTGAATTATTATTATTAGAGAGAAATTTTCCAAGTTAGCAAGTGAATTCATAGACATCATTGATAGTGATCATATTCAAGGATTTTAGTTTTTTGTAGTAAGTGATGAGTTTAATTTGTTTTTGTTGTTAGGTGATATGTGTTAGGGTTTTATAATTTTTTTTCTATCTAGTTTGTGGCTATTGGGTAATTGGTTTCTGTAGTATTTGTAAATTTATATAAATAATAATAGTAATGTTAACCATTTTTTTATAAAGAAACATTTGGTATTGATTGACTGAGTGTCCAGCGCTACTTTTGTTTGAAATTTATAAAATCTTTTTATTAAAACATTTTTTCAAGAAAGTAACTTATTCATGTCAATTGTTATCGCTCTTTCCAGTATTGATATTGGCTTCCTTCCTAACCATTTGCTTGAAGTAGTGTGGAATGTCAACATCTAAAGTAGATATTTGATTGGGGCTTTGCCTTTGTTTTCAAATTACTTTTCTTCTTCCTAAGTTTTTCAGGGAAGGGCATCACCAATCAAAAAGTTTAAATATTCTTGTATTCGTTATTTCATTAAACTCAAATCTGAACATACATCACATTAGTTAATTTTATTTTTACCACAAAAATACTTTTGGGCTGGGCATGTTTACAAATTATTTTAATCTAACAAAAATTGGTAAATTTGAACCTTAATGCCCACAAAAAAAAAAAACAATGCCAAAAGGACAGTTTTTCCATTGGCATCACTATTATCTTAATTACCTTCACTCTTTGGCAATCTTTATTGTTTTTTAAGCAATGATTAGAATTGTAATAAAACCTAAACCTATGAAAGTGAATTTATACATCTATTTGTTCTTGAGAATTTATAACAAAAATGATAAACATCATTTATTAGATTGTTTATTTACTATTTATTTATTATATTTTTTATTGGAATAGTGGGGGTAAACATCACCTAATTGTCAATTGATTTGAACTTTATAAAATGGTAAATAAGGATTTCCTTAAAGTTGGTTCACATATTTTAATAGTTCAGTAAATGTTTATTAATTGATGAATAAAATTGTTTTCATATTCTTTATAAATTGGTAAATGATAAATATTGCATTGCATTAGTTTTAACTGTTTAATTTTTACAATGTTGTAAATCCTCAAAAACAAAAAATAATGTATAAATTCACTTTCATCATATTTCGATTTTATTACAATTCTAATCACCACTTGTTAAAAACAATAAACATCATCAAGGAGTGATGGTAGTTAAAATAATAAGTGTTAATAGGGAAAAAAAAACATCATTTTGATACTCTGTTTTTTTGCAGCCATGAAGGTCGAAGTTTGTCCAAATATTTTACTTGATAGCTAGTTTGCCTTTTAGTATGCATATCATTAAAAAGGTATGTCAAATAGGTTTTATTTCTGAAATTTCAATATTGGATTTTAAAATGAAAAATTAAAAAAAAAAGCAATATTTCATGATCATGCAAAAAATAAAACTGAAATATAAAAAATACTTGAGTGAGTGAAATTATTTTAGAATAAAAAAATAAAAGAATGTCATTAAAACAATGTGAAGAACAATTCTCATAATTTAAGAAAAATGTTTAAAAGGTGTCATAAATCTTGAAAGTAATTCACAAGTAAATAAAAAACATTTTTCTATCCTTATATATTTTAGTTTCTTATATTTTGTAAACACTTATTCTATTTATTTTGGTAGAGTACAATAGTTTTATTTTTTTAATGTACAATCATAAATGAAATATGCATACAAATGGATAATTACTCACTGTTGACATTTAAAACCATGAGTGGATATTGGCTTTTGGCATTATAATTTGTCCTCATTTAAATCATAATGTACTAAGCATGTTGTATATACTAGTTGAAACTGCAGACTATATACATGAAAGGATACATGCTTCTTTATTTCTTTATAGTGATGTGTCACCTATTAGGGTCATTGGGCTACCACATATACTGTCACCATATCAGCAATGGTGTGTCAAGGGCAAAATCACCTGATGAAGCCCATCTCTTTTTAGACTGGTTTTAAATTAGGTTTTTCCTTCTCTTAGACTGGTTTTCACCTCAAGGCAAGCAAGCATAATCGACTCTGCTATTTAACCCATAGTGGAGAGAAAGGATATTCTTACCATCTTCAAGGGAGTTTGTGTGAAAATTAATGTAGCAAACTCAGAAAGAATTTGAAAACCTGGCTCATCTAATTTACTTTCCAAGTTGCTCCATGTGGCTTGTTTGAAATAAACTTGTAGGTTTGTTGAGGAAAGAAATCTCCCTAGCAGAGAGAAGTTCCATGTTGTTGCAAAATCATGATGCAAAAAAAGAGAGGAAAGAGGGTCTGTTATCTCTTCCAGTTATAGTCCTGAACAGCACCACCTAGCAAGCATCTTGACAGAAAAGGTGGGATAATCCCTACAATTTTTTTAACAATTGAACTCATTCTTTTTGTTATTGCCACATTTCTGTCAATCTATTGCATAGCCTTCCTATAGGAAAAAGCAGTAAAATTCACTGTCTGGCTCAGTTCATTCTATGTAACATATATGGTTCCATATATTTTGTTTGTGAAGATATTCTCCAATTCTTTCTCTGCTAAACAAAAAGATTTACACTGACCTGATTTGTATAATTATCCACAAGTCTAATGTATGCTGCTTTTTTCAAACATCACATTTACATGTAAAGGAAATAATATATAAAAGAAACAAGCTTCTCTCTGAAAATCAGACTTAACATAAGAAAGCTATATCCAAAGTGGAAATAGAAAAATCAGATATAGTAGAAGGTATCTGTTATGTAAACGGTCTACATTATCTCCTCTAGGATGAGTTTTTTTCACAATGATGTTCACCCTGTACAAGGCCTGGGAGCCACTTGCAGTAGAGGCACAGTTTATGTGAATATGTGGGGAAGACAATAGTTAATCTTAGACTTGAACAGATTAACATTGTAGTTGTTGGGAAAACACCCTCTTGGGAGTTAGGAAGAAGCTGCTTGAGTGGAACTTCTATCTCACAAATGAAATATGAAAGGAGTGAGGGTGGTGTGCATAGCATGGTAGGTCTTAGCCATGAAGTTTAGAACTGGTTGGACTAAAGAGTGTAGTTTGTCTGGTAATATCTTGGGAACATTCTTAAAGATTTGAGAATATTGGAGGAAGCAGTATCAATTTACCTGACAAAAGGTTTTCCAAACTATGGCCTATAGGCTACATTAACCTGGTATAAGATTTCTTTTTTCTTTGTGACTGTCATATTTGTCTTTTGTTCTGAATGAAATCATGCTGATTACAATAAAGATTCAAATAAAACTTAAATTTTATTCCTTCATTTACAAAAGTAATTTTTTTTCTTTGATCTAGAAAAATAGTCAAATATATAACATCACCTTCATACGGGAACTTGAAAACTTCTGGCCAGTGTAGATTTCCTTACTTTGCAAAGGAAAAATTGGAGTGCATTTCTACAATTAAGAAAAATATGGAATCTTGTGTTAAGTTGCTGAGAATTAAATTGCTTCAGTGGTGCACATTGCTAGGAATGAACTGAGCTGACCATGACTTCTATAATCCATTCAGTCAGAGACATAACAGTAGTGTGTGTCTAAGGCAATATTGCTTGATAGAGCCCATCCCTCTTCAAGCTTGTTTTGAATTCAAAGCTTTCCTTTTAGATTGGCTGCTACCCCAAACAAGAGCTCAGTCTACTCTGCTACTTAACCTAGAGCTGGTAGAAGATGAATTCAGGCTTTTCTTAATGGTATTAGTGTAAATGGAACAAAACTGACTTGGTTTTGAACATACTGTTTCCATTTTCTATGTCAAAAACTGTTTCACTACATGCACATTAGTATATTTGCCATCTTTTTTTTTTTTTTCAAAAAAAGAAACCCTTTTCTTTCTTTATGGATTGTACACTTCAAGAAGACTGCAAAGTGGATTGATTAAAATATGTTAACAATTAAAGCCACAAAAAGAATGAGTTCAGTAACCCAAATTATTCTTGAAGTAAAAAATGATCCTTTTCTGAATTATAGAAGATAAAGATATTTCTATTTATAAAGTTATGCTGTAAATCAAAATTGAAATATTGATAAAACCATGATGTGTTTTTAATCAGATTGATTATCTATAAGCATGTTTTTGAAGTTGGTTTATCTTTTATGTATTTTCTAAATACTGAACCAGTTTCTTGAATAAGCAATTTTATTTTTTTAAATATTGAATCAATTTTAGGGAGAATTCACTCTTTTAAAATGAAATTGTACAAATAAGACAAAATTTATGTTTCATAGTTCTTGCATAAATTTTTTCTACTCCTGCAAAAAAAACTTTATTACAAGAAACTATTCTAATGCATGCTTTATAGATAAATTTTCATTTATTTTAGGAGAAATAATATTTGATTAACAATAAACTTGATTTCTGTTGATAAATACAATTCTCAAAATTCAGTTATAATTTTAATCTTCAGTATTTAAATTGTATATCAATTGAACCTTATAATTTTTTATGATATATACTGAGTTCTTTTTTAAAAAAAAAATAATTATGAAATATTCTAAAACTAGTTTAAAGCTGTTTGATTATTTATTTTATTTTGTTCTATTGGGCAGCATTTAAGCTAGCTCCTACGGCAGGCTCTTGATTGAGCTTTCATTACAATAAGTAAGGAGGAGTAGACGTGATAGGCAACAGTAAATTACAGAACTCAATATTGATCACTGCATTTAAGTACTGCATTAATATTTAAGCTTATTGTTTAAAAGTTCAACAATAATTCTTCTGCTACCATTTAAAAACAATTTGATGTACATAGGTCCTTATTTTCTGTACAAACAATTATTTTTATTTCATGGGTGACTTACACTGGATTTTGCATTTAATTTCGATTATCTCCAAATTTATTTCCAAGTTATAAAAATTGTTATCATACAAAAAATTTGTCACAAAAAATCAGTGAAAACAATTGCAGTTATGAAAACTTGGGACTCCAAAATTTCAGGATTGTGTGTCCGGATCTGGCCAAGAATGTTTTTAATTTGTTCATGGAGTTGGCATGATTCTATGATACGTTGGCTACAGCCTCTCGGAGTAAAGTTGAAAAGTGTAACACACTGATATTTGCATTTATTATATAGGTAATAATGTACAAATTTAAAGTATTTTTCTATATAATGCAATTTTCATAGTAAGAATATAAAACAATGGTGAAAATTGCTTAAAGAGTTGTATATCATCCACCAGTACAAATTATTTAACATGCCCCTTTCAGAGCCAATAAATTTAAAGAATCTATTCAAGAAATATATCAGCTTTTATCCTGGAGAATTAAATTTTATTAAACTATTATGAATTTGGATGATCATGAACTTGTGATATTGTAAGTTGCAATATGAACTAACAACTCCTTTCTCTAAAAGGACTGAGCAGTTTTTGTTGTTTATGAAAATGTATTTTTTTAAGAATTTTCGCACAACCAAAATAATGGGTTTTAATACAGAGAATGATTCATGATATTCAAGAAACCATAATTTGAAATATCTTCTTTTGGAAGTTCTGTATTTGTCTGACACAGAATAAGAGCATGTATAAACAACTATATTTTCATATGCTAAGTCAGATTTTTGAAGCAGCCAATGAGAATTAAACTTTTATCATTTGCTGTAAAACCATTAAATTAAATACTAATTTAAAAAAAGGATGATGATCAGCCCTTATATAAAATATGCAATATTAGCATATTATTATTATAGCATATTCGATGTGTTGGTAGTATTGCCACAATCAGTGCAGAATGGAGAATCAGCAAGACAAGTTCAAGTTCCAGCCTAGTCATTTGTGTTAATTTTCATACAGATGTCCTTGGAAAAGGCATTAATCCATCTCTCCCCACCACCTACAGATTAAATAATAGGGTACTCTCTAGCACTGGTTGGCAACCAGTCTAACAGAAAGAAAACTCTGAATTCAAAATCATGGAAAAATCAACGGGAAACCACTCTACTATCTTTTTAAGAAGGCATGGCAAGTCACAGATAATAAAGGAAAGGAATCTCGAGATCTATGACTGGAATAGCATTTTAAAAAAAAAAGAATATATTGGTATCAGCACTGTAAAAATTTACACTTTATATTTTTTGAGAAGACTCATTTGCATACCTAATATTATTCCGTTAAATGAATTTCTTCATATGATTTTCATCGGATCCATTCTTCAGCCTTCATTTGATGTGAGGAAAAAGGAAGCTTCTTTCTTGAAAGGAAATATATATATGTGTGTGTGTGTCATTCACAGACAGTACTGTTTCACTGTATCACAGCTCCCCAGTGCAACTAGACATCCAAATGCCTCAAGCCAGGATCAAAACCCAACAGATTTGGTGTCAGTCAGAGTTTCTACATTCGACAGAGAGAAACAGCTAAATCTAGCATATTGTTTTTATGAGTGGCATGACTTGTTCCTTTTAATGCCTCCAAAATGAAACTGCTCTCTTTTAATTGTCTGAAATAACCCTTTTTATCTTTTATCAGTATGACTGATGCTAACCTCCAGGAGAGTGACTCATTGCACCTTCTTGGACTAACATTTTCCACTGACATAAAGTGGAATGATTATATTGAATCAATTGCTACGTCTGCTGTTACAAAAGTTAGTTCCCTTTGTCATGCTAGACAATTTTTTCTCAGCAGAATCTATCTTACATAAGTTCACCATTCATCTTTGCTTTGAATATTACTGTTACATCTAGTCTGGTTCTCATGCTATATATTTAGAGATTTTTGATAAAATCCCCAAAAGAATATGCTATGTTATTGGTCCTGACCTGACATCTTGGCTTCAGTTACTTTCCCACCACCATAACATAGCTCCTTTTCTATAAATACTTTCATGGTAATTATTCTGATGATCTTTCATCTTTACGAATTTAAGCGCAGTACTAGTTTGGTAGCTAGGTCTCATCATTTTACACTTGAAATGGCTAGATGCAACCATAGGTTCTATGCTAACAGTTTTTTTTCTCTTGTATCTCTTCTGGCTTCTTGCTTCCCAGTTAACTTTGATCTTCAAAAATTTAAATGCAATGCCAACCGTTAACTGCTATCTTCTTAATTCCCGTTCTTTTATTGTTCTCTCTCCTTAATAGTTTTTTCTCATATTCTCTAACACTCCATAATCCCTTGCATTTTAGTGGCTTTATTGCCTAGCTTGGGGTGAAATGATTAAAAAAAAATGTAGAAAAAATGTCTTGGTCCAGTTGATATATGAATGACCATTTTTCTGTTGCCATCTCTTTGTTTCTTGAATTTCTGAGTTTTCTTTTCTAATTCTTTCTTGAAGAATGAAGGTTCCTTTCTCTCCCACCCTCCTCAAAAACCATGCTTTACAGATTGGCCAAAACAATAACAACAAGTATACAAAGAAGAGGATTCAGTTGTCTGAACAACATGAGGAATTTTAGCTTTTTTTATTGCCACAAACTAATTTTTGGTGATGAAATCAATACTCAGTCTTTATTCTTCTTTCTATCCCTCCCCACGTTTTTCTATGCTCACTTCTGAGTTACTTTAGTGCCAACATATTTTTCTTTTAAAATTTGTGTTTACTGATACAAGACATTAAAATGGTCATCTATTTGAGGATCACCCATCTCTGTTTCGTTAAATCATTTTGCTATTATATTGCTTGCATGTTGTTAAGTTATTCATCTTTATATGTTTAGAGAGGCAATTAATTAGGTTTGATATACTGGATGTCTGGATGAATTTTGATTAAAATCTGAAAGGGTTTAGATCTGAATCAGCTATTTTAGCTAGAGAGAAAAATGTTCATTTTAATATAAAACTTTGTGGCTATTTTTGACATGCAAAAGGAAGTTAGCACTGTCCATTGAGGCTATAAATAAAACTGAACTTGATAGCTACAGAGAGAAGCGTAGCTTCTCTTAGTAACATTTGTAACCAGACACCAGACAGACCAGTTCTAGTGGGTGTTGAAATACAGCCTGATAGACATTTCCATAAGCATGTACACAATGCAAATGGTATTAAATACTAATAAATATATAAATATTGAAATGCAGAATTAGTATTGATGTTGTATTTTTTTTATAATTTTTAAAAATGTCTTATATATTTGTAAGTTGCTAATTGATCAAAACAAGATTAGTGTTTTGTGTTTATTTTGGAAAATAGCCAAAGTTATGTTCGGAATATTATTATTAGAAGTAACATTTTGATAGCTGATCTAGTTGATGTGGAAGAATTTCATTTATATGATATATTTTGCATGGATTATGTTCTCTATTTTTTAATATACATTTTTGGAAAGATAGGAATTATTTTGTAAAAATCATGTTATCACAAATTTTAATTTGTTATATGTGGGCATTGTTTGATTTTTTTTTTTCCACTATTGGATATTAAACTAAATTATAATGTTCACATTTAAATTAATTTCTCTACTCTTAAATTCAGAATAAAAAAGATCATAGACTGATTTAAAAAAAACGAGCTCTCTCACATCTTAAGCAAACAGGTCTATTTTTTCAATTTCTTTATTTGTTTATATATTTATATTCAGTTTGATGGATTACTAAATGACACAGAATAAAAAGCTATACACCAAAGTTTAATGCATTAAATTATTTTGAGAGATTATACAAGTAAAACTAGTTTGAATCTTGTGTGTAGTTTCTTTGTCTTTAAGATGATAAATCAACTTTTTTTTCATTTATGTTCATTCAAAAATTTTTACACTGTAAAATAATTCCTTTTAAGGTTCATAGTATTGACTTTTTTTATACTCATTCTTCCTCTGCCCAGTCTTTCACCAACAAGAAAAGTTTTGTTTTTATTGTCCTCATACTAATCAATTGTTTTCATGTTGATTTTGTTCATTTGGTATTTAGATAACAATTTGAAATCAAGCTCTTAATCTTCTGCAACATTTATAAGTAAATTTTTTCTCTTAAGGGAATAGGAAGCTAAAATAAAATGTCACTATTGTTGTTGTCAGAACTCATGAATATTCATTACAAATTAGTGTTATTGTTTTTTGTTGCTCTTCAAGTTGGAACTTGACCATAACTGTTCTTGCTGTTGTCACTGGCCAATAGTATTGAAAAACTGGTTCAATGGTGAAACAGAGGACTGCAAATCATTAATGTGCTAGTTTGATTTTTTTTTTTTTCTTTACTGTAAGGTCCACCCTAAACAAAGCTGGGGGGGGCACTTGAGGTAGAAGGTTATGTTAAGGGTTAGTTTGGATAGGAGGGGAAGATAATGGTTGACTAGACTTGAACAGGTTAAGATTGTAGTGATCAGGGAAACATCCTGTTGGGAGTCTGTTCCATAGGACAGTGGTTTGTGAGAAGAAACTGTTTGAGTGGAACTTACATCTCGCCTATGGAATATGGAGGGAATGAGGGTGGTTTGTTACTATGTAAGTGGCATGGCGGGTCCTAGCCGTAAAGGTCTGATCTGGTGGAACAAGGAGATGCAGTTCGTCTGAGCATTTTCCATGGTAGCAGTGAGAAACTTGCCACATCCCACCTATGAGGTTGGAGTGTGGAAAATAATTTTTCTTCAACAAGGACTCAGAGATGGTTTTAAATTCTATCAAGACTGGAAAGTAAGGTCTCAGCAGCTCCTACCCAAATATGGCAACAGTACTCCATTTTTGGGCTGATCTGGCTCTTATTAAAGATAGGGGATAGCATGAGGAGTCAGGTACTTACTGGAATGGTAGAAAGAGCTGATCATTTTACCTGCATCTTTAGCAATGGATCGTATATAGGAATTCCACTTGAGGTTGGGTGTGAGTTTGATGCCCAATCTACACTTTATAACATATTAGCATAATACCCATAAAAAACAAGAAATATATTTACATAGGGATTGGCATTTAATTCTAGTATTACAGAGTGTAAGCATGTATGCACACACACACACACACACATACAGTTCATGCCTGATGACTTGAGAAAACCATGGAACTTTACAAATTTAGGTATATGATTACTTATTAATATATACTTCTTAGTGCTGTCTAACTACATTGAGCACTGTTTTGTTTACACCTTATATTAAATTAAGTAAATATTTATCTGTGTATGCACACTAATGCACATATATACAGTTGCTAATATCTAATTATTTGGTTTATATCCACATTTACATACATCAATATATACACACCCGAACAACTTAAATTCGGTTGTGCACTCTTGAAAGATAAGTGCAAATTTATAAACAATTGCTATTACTACTAATATTACAAGGCTCTTCCCAACCCGGAATTGAGCACTGTCAATCATTGGCGTGTTTATTCACAGAGTAAGTATGTAAAAATTCTCCTTTCTTTCAACCTTGCACCAATGGCTTAGGGGGGAAATCTTTGACTGTTGCTGAATCAGTTGGGCTTCTATCTCGGCTTGAAGCATTCAGATGCCTATTCACACTGATAAGCTATGAAACAACGAAACAGTCTGCCTGTGGATGACAATGTATATGTGTGTGTGTGTACATACATACATATATATATATATATATATATTGAAGTTGAAAGTTTCCAATATTTGTATTTTGTCTTCATTGTTGTATGCATGTGAGACCTGGATTACTTACTGGAGACACATGAAAAAGCTAGATTTCACCAAGAGGAACTCGTATATACAATCTATTCCTAAAGATGCTGGAAAAATGGTCAGTTCATTGTATCACTCCAAGTATCTGACTCCACATTGCTATATTGTGTCTTTACAAGAGCCAGATCAGACTAAAAATGGAGTATTGCTGCCATATCTGGGCTGGAGCTGCTCAGTCTGCACTTGTCTGTCTTGACAGAGTTCAAAAACATCTACATGGCC